>OX388327.1:16133879-16579427 GCA_947579605.1 Athripsodes cinereus
GAATAAAATCAATAAATAATATTCTGAACTACTTAATTGCGTATTTTTTTACCTTAGAAACTTTTCAATGGTCTTATGTGACTTAAATCATCTGGTATCAACATTTATAAGAAATGCCTGCCATTATTTTGTTATTAAACTAAAAATGGCTTGCCTTTTTTTTTAATAACAATATACAATACCGCACTAATACAATTTACATCAATACATGTCATTGTTCTACACTTTAAACAATTTTACATATAAATACAAGAAGAAAACAGTACAAAAATCACAGCAAAATTAAAGTATAACCAACATAAGAAATTGATATTAAATATTACAAATTATAAAATAATATAAGTGCATTATTATACAATTGTATAGATTTTAAACGTAATATTTGACATAAAAATCAACCTTCGTAAATTTCTGCAAGTTTGTGAGATCCCTGTAAAAGGCAATTAGTTTAATTTCTTCACTTTAGCGGTAAGTATGTTATTCATTCTGAAAATCTCATTTTAAATGCGATCATTTTCGATGTGTGATTTTATTTTGCACATTTTTTAACAAATTTCATCGATAAAGTTTGGATTGATTGGAAGATGTTTGGCCTTTTTCGAATCACTCGCCCTCTACAAATGAATTGATTGTATTTTTATGAATGTATTTTTGTACAATATTGAATGTAATCAATGTAAAATAAAATCACGTTAAGTGTACAGTGTATAATATTATAGGTATGTGATGGAAGCCAAGACAACAAAAAACTGGAGAAATTCCAAGCAATCTATTGCACACGTTCAATGTGTGTATAATATAATAATATGTAGTACTTACATGTAAAATAATAATATGTACATGCAAGAAGAGTGGAAGTTTTCTCTATAAACTTGTGCAAATCTTATAATAAACACTTAAACACACTCACAAAACAAATGAATCAACAAAAAAACAAAACAATCACTAGATTTGCGAAACAATTACATCTACAATCGTACCTTTTTTCCACTAAAATTCACGGCGTGTCATTATGTTATTTATGAAAACAAAAAAGACGAGCGTGCGACGGAACACGAACGTTCGAATTTTGAACTCGCACTGACGTGAAGTTGCCGCTGTACGTCGAACGAATGCAACAGCAAAAGAACACGTTTGAAAAATCGAAAACAGGTTGAATAATTTATTCGTGAACGCATCAAAAGGGACAAAACGTTATATAGCGTTTGATGATTATTGTTAATATGGTTCGTTTGATTTTTTGTCGAATGTGCCGGGTGCTGTTTTTAAATGTTGCATCTCTTTCATATTATTATTACTGTACTCGTTATGCGCATGCCTGAGTGGTACTAGTAGTCCGCCATATTGGAATGTGACCCCTGATATGACCTTGAAAATATGCCGACATGTACATACTCTGCCTCAACTACTCTGAGTTGCTTTTTGAGGGAGATGAAATGATGGAGTAGGGAGCAATCTGAAGACTTTATTCTCTACGTCAAGAGCTGCTACCTTCATAGATGTCATTCTCAGCACTAAAGGCTTTAGCGCAACTGTTTGCTTATAAAAAAACCTATCTAATAAACAATATTTTAAAAGATTAACATCAACTGTTTAGTGGTGCAAGTCTTTAGTTGATTTATTAATTGATTCTAAAAAGAGCTTTTGATACAGAAGCACATGCCAATAGATTGCAAGATCAGGCCTCGGACTAAAGCAAAAAATGTTCTGAGCAAAATGGTGTCCTGATGCCCTTTTTCCTACTATTATTGTTTCGATCCCAAAATTCAGCGCCCCTTAAAATTTGATGCCCTGGTCAAATGCTCAGTCTGCCTATTGTATATAGCCCGGGGGCAGGGGTAATCTGGTTGTCTCCCATAAAAGGAGATTCGAGAGCGGTGAAACTTGATCCAGATTATGCACAGAATAAGAGGATAAGGGCTAGGAGTGCCGACACCATGTGATGGAAATGTAAGTATAGGATAAGGAAAGAAAGAAAGAAAATTGTTTATAGATAAATATTGACAAAGTAATTGCGCAAATCTTCAATGATTTGATTTACAAAATATTATACAGTAAATAGTCGATAGCTTGATGTTAGAATCTTAAATGTTTGAATGAGAAATCCAGGGCCTATTTCTTCCTTCTACCAACCCACTTCACCTTCACAACACAAACATATTGCTTATTGTAAGCATAGACTTATTAAATCAAGTCTACCATCGTAAGATTGTTTGAGGAATAGGTACCTATCTGAACTTATTTCGAACTCATAACCACCTTAAAGAAATATTACCTATCAAAATTCGGGGAGTTAAAATACCTATGTATCTGTAGCATTAAGAATCTCCTACTTATAATATAGTCAACAGCCTGACTGCATTTAATAGTCATACAGTTAGTCCTCTTCGTGCCATAAATAAAACATTCATGACTAGTGCCCTCATCATTGCTGATTATTATTTTTTTTAAGATGTATCTGGGTTGTAGTTACAAACTCAAATACAACTTTATAAACCTTTCAAAATAAGCTTGTGTCCTGAATGAAGAGCTTTGCTGACACCTGGAATCGAACCACGCACCTCTTGTGTATGAGGCCGAGATTCTACCTCCAGGCTACCGACGAATTGAAGGTTTAAATTCTGATCATAATACTAAACTAGATGTTTTGGAATAACTGCCTTTTTGTGCTGTTTTACGAATAAATAAAAGAAAAATTCTAAAAACAATTCGAGGATCTCTATAAAAGATGAGCAGATATTTTTAGAAATGATTTTAAATTAATAACTCCATTTTTTTGTGCTGTTTTACAAATAAATAAAATAAAAATTCTAAAAACAATTCGAGGATCTCTATAAAAGATGTGCAAATGTTTTTAGAAATGATTTTAAATTAATAACTCTATTTTGTGCTGTTTTACAAATAAATAAAAGAAAAATTCTAAAAACAATTCGAGGATCTCTATAAAAGATGTGCAGATGTTCTTTTTTATTCTAAAAACAATTCGAGGATCTCTATAAAAGATGTGCAGATGTTTTTAGAAATGATTTTAAATTAATAACTCTATTTTGTGCTGTTTTACAAATAAATAAAAGAAAAGTTCTAAAAACAATTCGAGGATCTCTATAAAGATGTGCAGATGTTTTTAGAAATGATTTTAAATTAATAACTCTATTTTGTGCTGTTTTACAAATAAATAAAAGAAAAATTCTAAAAACAATTCGAGGATCTCTATAAAAGATGTGCAGATGTTTTTAGAAATGATTTTAAATTATATGAAAATAACTAATAATTTAACAGGTGCACAAATATATACTTTAAGCACGTTATTGTCAATGAAATGAAATTAAACAAAACCCAAGAAATTAATTTGAAGTATATTATACATATCTATAATAATTGTCTATAATAATTGTGTTTATTTTTATTTATCTATCCTTGATTCACTATTCGAAAAGATTTGAAATGATTTCGAAAATTTTGGTAATAATGCTCTACAGCAGTAAGTTTCGTGTTAGACTGTGCGTTGGTCTCTTTTTCAAAAAAATTAAATTAATTAAAACATTTAGTTTTTATGTCGCAGCGACGGCGTCTTGAATGTTGATTGCATGTAGTTTCTATCTATAATAATTGTGTTTATTTTTATTCCTCTATCCTTGATTCACTATTCGAAAAGATTTGAAATGATTTCGAATATTTTGGTAATAATGCTCTACAGCAGTAGGTTTCGTGTCGGACTGTGCGTTGGTCTCTTTTCAAAAAAATTAAAATAATTCAAAACATTTAGTTTTTATGACGCAGCGACGGCGTCTTGAATGTTGATTGCATGTAGTTTCTCCTCTAGCTACCCCATTTGAGAGTTTTTCATTATGCTGTACAAACATTATTCGAAGACAAGTCAATTAAAAAAAACTAAAACCAATGTAGTGGTAGGTATGTACTTCCATATATTTTTTTCTTTTTCTAGCAGGTAGATTTACTTTTCGGGCTAGTTAAATACTTGCATTATAGTTTCTCGACACCGTAATTTTAAAACCACAAGTTCCGGGATGGAAAAACAATAATTATATTTATCAAAAACTAAGCACTATTTAATAGACAGTTAGGTATACTAAACCAATCAGACCTTTTTGAGGTAGATGGCAGCTTGATACACATTAAGGGATGCACCTTCCCTCACCCATGGATGTTGCAGGAATGTCAATTCCTAAATTGAAATTCCTAAATGGCAGCTTGATAGTAAAATCTCGGACTTTCGATTCCACAAGCTAACGAACTACTCCGCGTTCACGTCACAATCATATTGCTTACTGTGTGTCTACGGCCGCAGTCAAAACACATTTTAGCGTTACATTTTCGTTCGAATATAGACAGCATTGCGAGAAAATGTCAATTTTCGTAGCTAAATTACACAATTAGCTACGAAAATTTACACTTTCTCGCAACGTCATCTATATTCGAAGGAAAATGTAACGCTAAAATGTGTTTTGACTGCGGCCACAGATTTATCTTTTAAAAAAATCAAACAATCAATTGGACAACTATATTTACACAATTTGCAAAACATAATCAGAAAAAATTGAAAAACAAATAATAAACCTTACGAATAGTCTCAATGGTGGCTTAAGAAATCAATTTAAGATGGAGTTCATTAAAAGGACTATGTACTACAACTACTACTATACCTTCATGACACATCCCACATGTGGGATAACTAGCAATCAGCCGTATCTAATAAATACATGCAAACTGTCTTCTTTGTGCCAACATAAAAATTCGACATGCATTCACTCATCACTACATTTAAAATGTAAGATATCTCTTTTAGAGTACACTTGATAACTTGTGGAAAAGAGTGGAGACCAATTCTTTACCGGGTGCTTCAAAACCCAAAAGGGACCATCCTAAGAGAATATTGAAACATCGGGACTTGTTGGTATATACATATTATTATTATTATTATTATTATATTATAATTTTATTTAAATAATGTATGAAATAAACATCTTTGACAGCGGCATTTACTCCAGAATGTGCTACCGGGGTTTAAAACGATAGTAATATTTAGTACAGGTAGGTATAAATAATTATAATTTTTATATTCGGTAGTAGGTTTATGGGTAGGTAGTAACCTTTATAAAGAACATTAATAATATTAACATACACAGCAAGCGATTTAAATAAATAACAGTCGCTGCTAATTTTCACAGCTATTTTTATGGTGGTCTTCGTTAAACGGATAAGAAATTTAACATCTTCAATTCAGCTGTGATGAGGCATGTAGCTCATCCTGAAAGTCTTTTAACTTTTATTAACACAGAAAGGGTGACTTGTAATATAATAATAAACGGAGAGTATTTAAAACGCCATCTTTGTGCCATAGCACTTCGAGGACGCTGTACATGATAATGTTTTATCTTCAACAAAGTTGTCGGTTGTCGGTGTCAAGAATTTAAATTTAAATACAAAAACATTATAACACATAATCTCAGATGCATAATAATATGTATCCGCGTCAGAAATAAAAATATAAATATTGTAGGTTTATTGCAATATTTTTTTTATACAAAGATTTAATGTATGTATTACTGTCCATTACTCGATTTATTAAAAACTTCTATCGATTTCGAAAAACCTTTGCCATGTACGGGTAAATAACAGAAAAAAATTGGTATAAAAGCTACTCCACTTGTGGGATATACAATCAGGTATAAAAAGAAACAATCTGATATCCCGATTGGAGAACCGTGTTTAAACAATGTAAAGAAATGAGAAAAGCATCCTAACTCTTACGATTTGGCGCTAGGTTGATTAAGGTGAACACTCTGAATACTTTTTATGTTCATGGACAACATTCACCAATTCTGTCATTCTCACTGTCACGTTATAAAATCTACCAATCGAGAAAAAATTAATGCAAGCCATAAAAGGAACCAAACAAAGGAAGGCAAACAAACTCATCTGCGCATTGCACCCAAACCGAGCTGACAAACAAAACATACATTTTTATAAAATAAATGTAACTTGGCATAGTACCTAATAAAAGTTTAATTTTCAATAATAAAAAATTTCGTCGTGGAGCACCAGCAAAAAGATCTCCGTAAATTTTCGAGTTACCTGTAAAAGGTGTACGTTAAGAAAAATGTACATCTCAATTATAGCGATGTATCTATGCCACCTTGCGTGTTTATTGCATGGAGTTAGTCTGCAATGGAACTTGCTTGTGGAATGTCTCGTGATAATATAGTTAGACACAGTAATAGAACGATAAAACTTGATTCAGTGATTGATAGACTTGTGGAAGAGTCTTGATTTTCGCAGTCAACCTACATACTCCATTTTCAGACACAAGCTTCGAGGATGTCTGAAGTCTATTTGAGTATATTTCAAATCACAGAATCAATAAAAAAAAAAAAAAAACCTTATAAAGAATGTTTTGTTCTTAAATTCTCATTCAGAATTATACTAGGTGTTGTTATTTTTGGCAACTATTCTCTTACACCACTAAATGTTATCGAGTTGGTGGTACACAGTACATATATGTACACACTATACACAGCAGCTAAAGAATAAATGTGCAGCCCCGGGCTAGGATTCGAACCTTAAGAGCATGAGCGTGTGGTAGGAATCATCGTTACTATATACAACATATTATAATATACCTAAATACATTTCATATTAACATATTATTACTATTCCACGTATGTGACATAAGGGGTATATAAATATAGCAACACGCGTACTCATAATAAAAATATTTAACCCTGGTTTATTAACCATGGCTATAGTTTGAGAATAGATAAGCTAAACTAAACTATTAAAGCTAAGCTAAACTCTTTTTTACAAAACAATTTACTTTATTGTACATCATTCAGTATTACTTCTATTGTAATTTTCTAAATTTTCATTTAACAGCTATTGTGAATTGAGCCAATAAATTATTCGCTTTGCTCGAAGAATTCTTCGTCGTATTTTTTCTGTCATGGGTAGAAAAGAACGATAAAATAATAATATATAGTATTTTGATGGTATTTATTTTGTAGAATTAAATAGACTAGCAGAAATAGGGAGGAATGGAGAAGCAAATCCAATCTCGTTGCAGACCAATCCAATGGATTGTAGCTCACTATATATATTTTGTGAAACTCCATATATTGATAAAAAATCATAATACAGGATTTCAGTTCTACCGGTGCTTTTTTAGAGTGAACATGGTTCTTACAAAATAATATTTTTGACAAATTAACTCTTATACAAAAAATAGCTCTTTGTATATTTCAAAACTATAAAAACAAGTTGAAATTAAGTGTAAGGAAGTGCGGACACCCGAGAATCACATGGCTTGATCACGAGGATCAAATTCTCTGGGACGGTCGTGTATTTAAGTAAATTAAATCTACATGCGTGGATGAGAAGTTTTATAAATTTAGAATAGCCAAAGTATAATGGCGTTTCGTTTTCTCTTCCTACCCCACTTGGGATACGAGGTAAAGGTATAGATATAGATAGATAGCACAACAAAGTAACAAATAACCTCGCGATCAATTGGGGAGTGTGATAAATTCAGTGACAACTCAGTCAATACTCAATATCAATATCATCGAATTTTCAATGATCCCGCTGATTAAATAAAATGCTTGAACATAGAGATTCTTCTACTTTTTTCGAAAGCATCATAATCAAAACATTCAGCAACAAACAATAAATGACAAAGAAGTGGTTAGTAAGTTCCACAATACAAAAGTGTTAATGATGAACGAATAAAAAATTCGACACCATCAAAAATATCACTGTGGGTGTCCTACTAATATAAGACATCGTGTAGGTGCATCAATGTGATTAGTTCCTTCGAACCCTTTTTGATTATCAATAAGAAACATAAAATCATTTTTATAAGATGTTAGTTTCTTACTAGCATTATGGCATAACTTATAGTATGATATTCGCTGAGTGACGCCCTCACGCTGGGATAAGCAGAGAGGATCATGATCCTGTCTGCTTATTCCAACGTCAGGAGCTATCATTTGCAAAGAAATGGTGCATCTAGTAGTAATGCGTTAAAATTGCTTTAAATTGAATTTGGTCAAATTGATGAGTTCGTCGGTAGCCTGGAGGTAGAGCCTCGGCCTCGTGAACAAGGGGTCAGTGGTTCGATACCAGGTGCCGGCAAACTCCCCTTTCACGACACAAGCTTTTAGCTTACTGTGAAAGGTGTATAAGGTTGTATCTGGATGTATAACAAAATCCAGATATATCACAAAAAAAAATTATAAGACCACTTTTTAGTGAGTTTCACCAACAAGAGTTCGTCGTGCTCGATACGTTCGTACACATGAAGTACGTGGTTCGATCCCAGATGCCGGCAAACTCCCCTTTCACGACACAAACTTTTAGCTTACTGAAAAAGGTATTTGGGTTTATAACAAAAACCCAGATATATCTTTAAAAAAAAACTCCTCTTTCATCCACAAGGGTTCCGATGGCCTCTTTTACAATACACCGTTACTATGACGATAGCATCAAACCACTAGTAATGTCGTGGGATGAGGTGACTCAATTAGCAGTGCAAAGACGCTCTGAATGGAAGAGGTTTATTTCTGTCCTGTGCTCCCGAGAGGAGCGTTGAAGGATGAAATGATGTTTATGATGATAATTTTCCTTTTACAGTAAGACACTTAAAAACTTACAGCAGGGCTTCTCTTGACACAATCTAAATACGATCTTAATCTAGTCTTGATCTTCATCATACGACACACGAAGGGACTATGGTCAAAAACACCGCGCGGTCGGTATGCGTGTATTTTTGACCAATAGTCACTTCGCGCGTCGTATGATTAAGATTAAGATCGTGTTTAGATTTTGTCGAGAGTAACCCTGCAGGGCCCGTAGACAAAACCCATTTTAGGGTTATGTAGTCGTTCGAATTGACGACATTGCGAGAAAATATCAAATTTCGTAGCTAAAATACACAACGAATTGTTTATTTTAGCTACAAATATTCGTCTATATTCGAAAGACTACATAACGCCTAAATGTGTTTTGACTAAGGCCACAAAAAATACTGGGAGACGTTTCACCTATTCCTTGCTGGTGATTCCAAGGTTTAGAGAGAAACCTTTAAACCTTATTTTATAAATATAGATAGTATTATTGTGTACTTATCCATAATTTATACCAGATGTAGGTATTATCTAAGTGTATAAAAAATATAATTACTTTTAGATCCTTTGTTTTAAATAAATCAAAAAAATATAACCCGTAATGGGACTACCGTGATTCGGAAACCTGTTTAGGGTATTGTAGGTATACATTACATACATGTTATTATTTATTGTATTTTTTATACATTAATGTATTGTAATATATACAATGGGTTGTGAATTAATGGAAAATGGTAGCAAATGGCAACAGGGTTGTGCCAAAATATATTTATTAATTTATTATTACTCAGAAGACAGCTCTCATCATCGTCATCCGTTGCTCTGCAGCCCGTTATAGCCTTGGCCATCTCCAACATTCACCTCCATCTCTCCCTATCTTGGCATGTACTTTTCCAATCCCTGATGCCAATGATGTCTATATCCCTCTGTAAGAAGACAGCTCTACTGGCTTCGAAACATCTAAGAATGGAATGGCGTCAGAATCGTGGGGGTGCTGTTTCACGCCGCTCGGGACCAGAGGCCTGAGTCAACAACGCACTTTCGTCTCACGTTCCCGCTCCGTTAGCGTTCGGGTGCAGACGATGTTGCAAGCAAGTGTCAATTTCGTTGCTAAGATACACAATAGTTACGAAAATTAACACTTTGGCGCACCATCGTCTGCACCCGAACGCTAGCGGAGCGGGAACGTGACGCGATAGTGTGTTGTTGACTCAGGCCTAAGGAAGCTTTCTCCCAAATGTTCATCAACGTCGGGAGGACCTGGCAGGACAATGGTAGAAGAAGAAGAAGTTTGTCACTTTCTCCGTAGAGTTCCCGGCAATGAATAGGTTTCCTAATCTATTCTGTTAAGTTTCGAGTGCTCTGTAAATGTAAAGTTTTTGTAAAATATATCATTTGATATCTTCAATTCAAACGAAATCCAGTTCAGTTTTTGTTGACAAAAAAAGGGACAACTTGTATACTTAATTACAAGTAGCTATTCCACTAACTTACTACCCCATTTGTGTAGATTCCTTTGTTAAAGTCTTATACTCGCCCCTAAATAACTCAGATAATTTTTGAACTCCCTTAACGATGGCAGAAAACTTGAGAGGCTTAAAAAGGTCCTAGATTCTGTTTTCTCTTACAATGTTTTAATTATCGCAATAAATTTTAAATTCCAATAAAATTCTCGGAACAAGAAAACAACATTCATTGAAGAAATAATTACAATTATCAATTGTTTATTTTTATTGTTTATTGTAAATCATTCCCCATAGGCCCCTTACAGGACACTTGGGTTCATCATAATTACACAGGATAAAAAGAACAATATCATTGAAGAAAACTAATTTTCTTAATTCAAGGAAATATTCTAGACTCAAGAAAATATTCTCTTGAATAATTTGAGATACTTAATTAAAATAATTGAATTGAGAGAATAAAATTAATATTTTTTAAGTGTATGGACAGCCCTATAATTATTATCCATTAAATTATTGTGTTGTATTAATGTTTCGCCCCTCGAGGCTAGTAGGGGAGGGCTTATATAATAATAATAATAATATAACACTCTTACAATGTCTTGTCCTGAATTGTCCTCTTCTCAATATACCATACTCTACTACTACCTCTATCTAAACCTTCCTTCCTAATTACATACACAATTCAAGCAGCTTACTACAGCTGTACAGAGTCTCCATACCATGACGGCCAGTGTGGCGCAAAGGGACCTTGTAATTCACAGGCAAAGACTCTTGCCTGTGAATTACAAGGTCCCGGGTTCAATTCTTGGCTAGGGCAAACTGAAAAATGACCTTTATCAATTTCTCGAAAGCCTACATATAACGTATAATATATCGGGAGCCGGATAATTCACCGACAACAATTTGCCGACGGACAATTCACCGACAACAATTCACCGAGAGGACAAATTACCGAGAGGATAATTCACCGACAAGATAATTCATCGACGTACATTTCACCGACAGACAATTTGCCGACAAATACAAAACAATATATTATTATAATCACGTTTTGTAATGTTGTATTTTATTGTTTATGTATTTGTGTAAAATTATGGTCAATAAAGATTTATTTATTATTATAATATAATATGAGCGTACTCAGATGTTGTTTTAGGATATAAAAATGAAAATATAATATAATAATAAACTCGCCCATTGTGCAAAATTATTTGTACAGGTATATCACGTTGTAATTGTTGTAATTATATAATTTTTGTCTAAATATTTTATACAATAAACTTTATTATTATTACCCACAAAATATTTAAACACCCACTAGAAGAAACAATCTGTCTTTTTAAAAAAAAAGAACTTCCGACCACGCCAGAATTATATTATTCGCATTTGTCGGCAAATTGTCTGTCGGTGAAATGTACGTCGATGAATTATCCTGTCGGTGAATTGTCCTCTCGGTGAATTGTTGTCGGTGAATTGTCCATCGGCAAATTGTTGTCGGTGAATTGTCCATCGGCAAATTGTTGTCGGTGAATTGTCCATCGGCAAATTGTTATCGGTGAATTTTCCTAGACCCAATATATCGACTGTGCAGTTCTATAACTCAACAAGTAGAAATGTCTTATATTCGAGAAATCAACATTTTTGTAATTTTAGCATATTTATGTTATGCTTTAAAAACACAACAAAAAGTTAAATATATATTTGTTCACTGTGTCGGTGTTTAGGTAGTAGAATTCCATATCGAAATAAATAAAACAAGCGTTTTATTCTAATATTGACAATGTCCTAATAAGACGAAAGACGTCTCTTTCCTCGAATAAATCAATAGTAGAATAAAACGCTTGTTTTATTTATTTCGAAATATATAATAATAATAATAATAGTTTATTAAACACAAATATCATTTACAATAATCGAACAATAAAATAATACTTTTTTTTTCATAATACAATTATTACTCCCCAAAATTGAGCGTAGCTCGTGCTTTGGAGAGAAATATAGTATATAATAATTGCACTTTTAAAGACATACGTTGTCTTTGTTCCGTTAAATAGTTGAACAATTCGAAAAAAATATTTGTGGAATTGAAAATAGATAGTTTATCGCTAGAATGCAATGTCTTCCAACTAACCCGGTTATAAGATTAAGCTTAAAGACACATACATATAATTATATCAATAGAAATAGTTGAAGTAAAAATAAAACATACACACACATTATTAGACCATAAATAAGCAGTACCTACCAATGTTTATATTTTATTAATGTTTGTTTTTTTTGTGCAATAAAGATTTTTATTATTATTATTATTATTACCTACCTATGCTTAATGTAAAGCTATACATGTATAAAAAACAAAGGAAAGCAAAAAACGCACATTCTAGCAACAATCCACATAAAGATTCATTTATAAATAATAAAAAATAATTTAAAAATATTTGAACCTTTCTCTTTCACTATATATACCATTTCTAGTATGAGAAAGGCATCAGAGAGTATAAAGAGGTGACTCATTTGGCGTAAAGACGTTCTGGATGGAGAAGATTGGTTTCTGCGCTGTGCTCCCAGGAAGAACGTTAAGGGATATTAAATTGTGTTGGATTCATAAGGATCTGTAATGTAATTGGTGATGTGCTGCGTAGGAAGGTATATTATGGATGATACCGCAAAATACCGCATGCAGCAATATTGTATTATTTTTAGTATTATATTGTTGGTTATTATTATGTTTTTAGGTAATAAGGTACGGCTCCCTTTGTCGGTGAAATAAGAAGACACCGCAACTATTAAAACGATTCAGGTAAACAGTCAGTGGTGTGGAAGATCTATATTTTATTTTAAGGATAATGTGGGTGGTATTAAAAATACCTACATTATATTTATCCCTTCTTTTGCATAGTGTTACTGTTTTTTTTTCTGGAATCACTCTAGGATATTCTTTATTCAAAATCAAACTGCTGTAAACTTTTAACATGAATAATGAATATAAATAGAACAAAAATGGGGATATAACAAAAAACAAAAAACTTACAATTAAGCACCTATAACTTAACATAGGGAAACGTATGAATTCAAAATTCTATATAGGTTTGAATATCTACTTGTTACATGGATTATTTTTTTTAATAAAGTACAAATTCTTCACTGATGCCTACATGGTTTTATATTACTTATGTATGAAGATTGATGAAAGAATGGACGATAACAGACATAAATAAGATGACACTCATGATTGAGATAAGGATGTTCGATTATCTGCCCCAGGAACCATTTGCTTACACATCAAGTAGACTTGTTTCTAAAGAAAAGGGCACGTGCTAAGACTGCTAAGCACATCGAATAAAAGAGCAAACATGAAAAACTGTATAAATGTTATGAGAACAAAACGTGTGTAACAACATAGGTGGCGCTCTGTCTTTTTTGCTTCTCCGGCAAGGGGAGTGAAGTAATTGCATGCAACAACAACTGTACCTTCTTGGCTTTCCACAGAATCCATCTTCATTATGTTCTATCTAAAGCAGCTTTATTCCAGTTGTTAATGAAAGTTTTTATATTTTTAAAAAGGTTTACAAGTTTATTGTTCCAATTGTAACACCACTGACAGACTCTGCATTCAATTTCAACAATACTGTATGCAAATTACAGCAGAATGCACTTTACCTTTAGATGAATACTACGCGTACCTACTTACATAATTATATTCACTGCTTTGTATCTATTTTTATATTTAAAAAAAATGTTGCTTACCGACGCATTATATAATTGCGTTAGCTATTTATGTACAATATGTACAAGTACATTCTATCTATCTAACGCTCTCATGCCGCATCGTATTCTATCCTTAATATTGACCAATCCTTATTTTCTCTTCCTCCACATTTAAACTAAAATTTCTGATGCACACACACCAATTTCTATGGGAACTAATTATTTGTACGGCTATTAATCCATTCGTTCGGCAAGAAAAAATCAGCATTTAAGTCATTTGCACAGCAAACAATGTTTTCATCAGCAATAAATAAAAAATAAGCGCAACACTGGTTTTACAAACAAACTTGGTTATATCGGCAAATTAAAAAAAATTAACAGCTTAATAAATACTCGCACAACAAAATAATTAATTGACCAGCAGAATTGTTATTTGAGCAGCAGAATTATTATTTGACCGGCAGAAAATATTAGATAAACAATATTTTTCACACACCGATTTACCTTCGGATCCACATGAAGTTTTTGTGATTTCTTACCAAATTAATGATGACTATGAAAATAATGCCAGTTTCCGCTTTGCTATATTAACGAAATATCTAACTGAAATGTCGAAAAACGCTAGTGTCGTTCATTCAGATGCTACATATAAAATCACATAAAAAGATGCTACATACAAAGATTTATTATTTGAACAAGATTAAAAATTTAGCTTTCACAAGTTTAATTAAAATTAGCTCACGGTTTGCTGCTCATTTATTTATTTTGCTGGACAAATAATCATTATGCCGGTCAAATAATAATTTTGCCGGTCGATTAAATTTAGAGTTTTACAATATCATTTTATTTGCAATAGAAATATAATATTCTCGCTGGACAGAAGTAGCATATCAACATGATATTATATTTGTCGGCAGAATACATTTTTCTGCTGAACATAACATCAATATTATGCTGATCGTTTAAATGATAGCCAATTTCTATTACCTACTCAACACGTGACTTCGCTTGAGAATTTGATCTACTAAGTATTTTCTACTATACCATTACGAGATAGTGCACGAGAGACAGCAAACTTTATAAAAACATGCAGATTGTCCTTTACGTGCCAATAAAATAAATAAGACGTACAGGATGGGTGGCATGCTTCATCGCTGAGCTGAAGATTTTAAATGTCTTGAAATACCTGTCGTGGTGTTTTACGAATACTCCCTTTTACAGGACACTTGAAAACTTACAGAAAAGGACAAGAGTCCTAATTTTTACCGGGGACTCCATGGATTTTAGAGTTTCGGACTTTCAATACCGGCTTCATTTCAATTTCACCTTTACGACACAAGCGTATTACTTATACTGTGAGGGCGTTTGGAATGTATTTGGGTTTATTTGAAATCCAGATTCATCCTTAAAATATAAAAAAAAAACTGGAACTCATTGAGATGGTAGGCCCCAATGTCAGATATCTGTCAAATATAGTTTTCTATGGAGGAAAATTGTTGCTACAATAACATTAGTTAGATTTTTTGGCGAAATATTTTTTTTCTTTTTTTCTTTTCAAAAATAAAATAAAAGCGGCAAAATGAAATCTTATTCAAATTATAAACTTTGGGAAATTTGTATTCGAAGTACATTTTATTACGCAGAATTAGATTTTATTTTAGCCGGTTTTATTTTATTTTTGCCGGCAAAAATAAAATAAAACCAGCAAAATGAAATCTAACTCGAAGGTAAACTTTGCCGGTGTCGAAAAACTTGGTGCCCAAAAGTAATTTAACGTGGTGACCAAAAAATAATTCTACATATGGCAACAATTTCGTGATTATTACTTTTTCTATGAAATCTCACAGTTGACAACAGTGGGGCCTACCATCTCATATAGTACCAAAAAACTTTCATTTGAGCTACATTCTAGGTACTCTTAAATAGCAAAGGCAATTCTACTGTTTAATAATATTTCCCCGAATATATACATATTCCACATAATGTACGCTGAATTTATAAAGAAAGTGGAAACACTATTGTAAATGTTTGTTTTCTCTGGGATCGCATTGGCCGAAAACTATAATAAAAGAATAAAGTGCAAAAAGAATAAAAAAATAATGGTCCCAGTAGAATATGGTGTCATTTTAATAATAATAAATATACTTGCGATACATAGTTATGATGTGCTGTCAATATGTTAGATAGAGGGACACCTTTCTACCAATTGTTATCTCACGTTGTAGATACATTTTATTCTTTGCACAGGAATATAGGATCTCATCACCACGACTAAAAACATATTTTTCTTTGTATTTTGGTCAAAAGTGCATAGAGTATTATTCTTTTTCTTGTAAAATATCTTTGATGTACATTGTATCATCTGTTTGATTCCATTGTAGTAGATCGATTATTTCGATTCTATTCCAATTTTAAATTTTAATTAAGGTCGTCCATTTTTTTTATTTTTTTTGTATTGGTCCTATTTTTTTCCTTTTTACGGCTCATAAAACAACTACACAACAACGGGTCATTAGTACCTGGTAGAGCAGGGGATCCCAATCTTTTTGTCGCGCGGGCGAAATCGAGAGAATAGAAAATTATAGCGAGCACACAAGTCTGACTAAGGTGACCATTTCTGTTACAATGAAAAGGTGGACCCTTTTTTAGGTCTTAATTTTCAAAATTTGTAGTTTCGGATCTCCTCGGTTTCGTTATAAGAATATTTTCCAAAAGTGGAAGATCTTTTGATGTTTGTTCCTGGTCCCCCGTCGCCAGTTTTTTGATTTGGTTAAGAATTTGAAATTTGAATAAATTATCTCCCGGGTTTTGTTATACAATGTTTTGTTTGATTATGAAGGCTCCTTTTTTTCAAAAGATTATACTTTTATATCCCACAGGTGGAGAAGCCGGAAGAACAGCTGAATGAAATTAAACTGTCCTCTCCATGTCAATAATAAGACATTCAGAATGAGTGACAAACCTCGTCGCCAAAGTTAAGATTTAAAATGTCTTTATTTTTTCGAAAACCTACCTTTTACAAGACACTTAAAAGCTTACGGAAAAAAGTGGAAAACCAATTCTTTGCCGGGTGTTTCATAGAACTACTTTTCATGATTAACTAAATTCCATTTTTTCTTACTATTTGAACTTAAGACGCGGGCACAGTTTTGGGAAACCCTGTGTACAGGATGTTATGGTCAGGTAGAATAGATAGGAGCTCAAGAGTTAGAGTTAATACTCTGTGAAAAGAACTGTGAAAAATTCTGAAAAGAACTCTGAAATGATATTAACAAATGAAATCAATGCGTTCATATAACAGATATTAAAAAAAACTATTATTTGCCAGTAGGCCTAGTCAAAACACATTTAAGCGTTACGTTTTCGTTCAAACAAGACGAGGTTGCGAGAACGTGTCAATTTATGGGGTGTTCACATTTGGCGAATATCGCCAGCCGAATTTCAAAATATAACGCCAGGCGAAAAAACAAAATTCGCCGTACGCCCATTGATCGTCACACCTGTTCACACAAGTCCACCGATATAGAAACGATCTGTCAGATGCGCTTTGATTTTGACACTGTTTTCAAAATGGCGTCGAGATGGAGATCGCGAAGTGTTTATTTTTAGTCGAAAATGTTATAGTAGAGGTTATAAGGCGCCTTTTAATTAAGGAAACAAACGCCACAAACCAACAAAAAAGATAACAGCTGTCACGAAGCGGGAAACATTATAAAATTTATAGGTTATAAAGCTTTTACCATAGACACAAACGCCGCGCATATCTGCGCATGTGCAAATCGTTTGATCGCCCGAGAAAGTTGGAAGGTGGTCAACTCGAGACGATATCGTTTCTACTGGTTTTTATCGTTTCAGACTAGCTGTCATTTTGTTCACACGGTTCAAATGGCTGGCGATATTTTGGTGCCCTAGCGATATTCGCCAAAGTGAGAACACCACATTACGTAGCTACTTGTGTATTTTAGCTACGAAAATTGACGCGTTCTAGCAACATTGTCAACGTTTGAGCGAAAACGTAACGCTAAAATGTGTTTTGACTAGGCACACTGGTATATGGATATACCTATGCGAATAATTTGAGCATTAAATTATAAGTAGGTACTTGTATAGGTAAAAACGCATTGATCCCAAAATCATCACACTATAATATCCGTAGTATTCCGTAGGTAGATATATTTTTTCACAATACTTGTAAATCAAGCCGTGGAGCAACCGGGAAAGAATTGATCTCCCACTCTTTTCGTAAATTTTCGAGTGTCATGTAAAGAGCAGGTGTAAAAACATTTTACATCTTAAATTTAGTGATGAGGTTTGCCACCCATCTTCAATTTTTTGTTGGCACGGATTCTGCTGTCTCCGGCAGCTTGCATGTTTGTTGCATGCAGCTTATCTGCTGACTACTCCACTTGTGGGATATGCCGTGATGGTGTAGTAACAGTGTAGCACCTACATGTAAATGGTTAGATTAGAAATCACTTATTTAGTGACTATCTCGCCACTGTATGTCTGTATATCATCATTTTTACATGTAAGTTGATTACTGATGATGTGCAAAAACAATAAAATAAATAGTAATCATCAGCTGTTAAAAATAACAGCGTTTTTGTTAAATCAATTGTGACTGCTATTTATAGTTGAGTGTTGGGGTATAAAATAATATACCTACCAACGAATATATTGTAAGGGGGCGTGTTCCCCAACGTAATTCGACTGCAGGAAAAGGATGCGTCTTAGAGTTTTTGTTGTCCTTCTTTTTTTCATCACGTCATTGTTTTTTTTGTGTTTTGTTCTAATATTTCAAATCTAACCATAACACAAATAGATAATAATTCGAAGTCCGACAAGCAAAGATTGAAGATGTATCTATCCCATCACGGCATATCCCACAAATGGGATAGCCAGTATAGGCTAACCGCACGCAATTAATATGCACGTTGTCCTCTCCATGCCGATAAAAATAAGATATTAGGATAGATGGCATACCAAATGTCTTAAGACATCAATATTTGGCCAATAAAGTTTGCAGATATTACAAGTATATCGGTGTATTTAAAAATCTTTACAAAATGAAAAAAAATGAAATGAGTTATAAAATTCATTTAACATAACATCTACTACTACTACTACTACTATACCATCACGGCATATCCCACAAACGGGGTAACCAGCAGACCAACTGCATGTAAGAAACATGCAAACTGTCCTCTTCGTGCCAATATAAAATCAAGACATTCAGGATGGGTGGCAAACCTCATCGCTGAATTTAAGATATACAATGTCTTAGTTTTTTCGAACACCTGCCTTTTACAGGACACTCGAAAACTTACGGGGAAGAGTGGGAGACCAATTTTGACAGAGTTCTTCGTGCTCGATACGGTCGTGCACATGAGGTGCGCGGTTCGATCCCAGGTGCCGGCAAATTCCCCTTTCACGACACAAGCTTTTAGCTTACTGTGAAAGGTGTATAAGGTTGTATTTGGGTTTGTAACAAAACCCAGATATATCTTTAAAAAAATATCTTGACCGGATGCTCCACGGGATAACATAACATTCTTAAACAAAAATAAGAACATGAACATACTATAAACTATTGCTAAAAAAACACAAAAAATATAACTACTATTTTTTTATGTAGCTTGTATAACATTTTCATAGAAATTATGCCTTATCGAGTATTTAATTTAACCGTTAACGTATTTACGATTAACTAAGTTAATTTTTTTATTAACTTTACTTTGCCCAACTCTACGTTATAATATTATGTAATAATAATATTATTTATAATAACAGAATAATACAGTGTGTTGCGACTTGTGCGACTGTGAATGAGATCTTATGTCAATGATGACAAGCCGAGATTACAAAGTTATAGTTTGACGAATATGTGCGCTGCGGAACGCTGCGAATTATGACCCAGAGAATATGAACCAGTAGGGTTACTCTTAACAAAATTTAAATACGATCTTAATCTTAATCATATGACACGCGAAGTGACTTATCAGTCAAAAATACGTGCATACCAATCACGCGGTAGCGCGGTATTTTTGACCATAATCCCTTCTCGCGTCGTATGATTAAGATCAGACTAAGATCGTATATAGATTGTGTCAACATTTTAGCGATAAACTCGCCCTTTGTACATTGAATTGTATAACTGTTATTTGTATGACACTATTTTATTATGTAATATTGTAACCAATATACAGTGAAGAATAGACCATTAAAGGATGACGTCACAGAAAAATCATTGAGGGGCATCAGGCATCCCAACACAACAGACATTTACGGTGTAATATTAGGTGGAACGCCTAAAGAATACCTAATAATCAAAAAAACTGTCAGTGTCGATTTTGTTATTATTTTGTCGTCTGACTTTCTTTTTTTTCTCTTATGGCATAACATCCTACAAGGATGATTTGCGCAATCTGACTGTTTGCCCCCCAAGCAAAAGCAAATCCATAGACAAGACCACGTGACCTTTAATGGTCTTATAGATAAATAAATAAATAAATAACCAGTAGCCCTGCTGATGAACTCCTAGGCACCAGTTATTCTTTTCTATACTTCGAGGAGTTTTCCCATTTTTGTGATATGCATCAAACAATGATATAACTACCTAGATCATAGTTCTACTAATCGATGATTGAATTATTTATTAAAATTTCTCAAAAAGAAAATGCACATTTTGTCCCGACTTACTAGACATATATCTGAAGTTACCCCTGACCCCTGACTAAACACTAAATGAAAAACCTTACTCACGAAATAGCTTCCTATTCTTAGTGAATACAAAACTCTATTTACAAAATTTACTCTACTCAATAATCTCTATATCGAAAATTGAAATTTTACATTTATAAGGAAACAAATTTACAATGTTCCGTGGAGCACCGGTCAAAGAATTAAGTCTCCCATTCTTTACCGTAAGTTTTTAAGTGTCTTATAAAAGTGTTCGAAAAAATAAAGATCGATCAATCGCTATATTGAAATTATCTCATTCGTTTTGTTTTACAAACATCTGCCTTTTACATAACACTTAAAAACTTACAGAGAGAGCTGGAAACGAATTGTTTGCCGGATATAACACGAAAGAACTAATAATTCGCAGGTTTTTGTCGCTTTTCGCAACCTTCCCGATAGACACATTATTAATATAAATATGGCCTATAATTATGCATCATCCTTTGCTTCGCTAAGGACACGGGACTGCGCTTCGCCTGATGTTTGGTGATGCAGCAATTATTTGGTCATTATACCTATATCTCAATAATTATCGTGGTTATTAGAATGATATTATTGTTACCTGGCTACGATATAATAAACCTACCTAATACCTGTATTTTATATCCTGTCTCTGACCGCAATCACACAGACCCATGATGTCGCCAAGATTCCTATAAGTCTATCTATCTCTATGTATCTACCAATGAGGTGAATAAATACATACAACCTCCCTATCCAGTGTAGGTACTTAGACGAAGGCGAAAGGCTACAAAATTAAAATTATAGTATTAATTGGTATTGCCAGATTTATCCTGTGGAACCACCTACCTGCTCCAATGAAGAATCAGCTAATTACCTCCTTTAGAAGTTATTTGAAGTCTGTACTGTTTGCTGGCTGCACCCTCGAGACGGTCTAAGAACTGTGAAGGTGTGAAACAGCACCAAAATCAGGTCTTCCATTATCGCTATCCAAAAATAGCCTAAATAATATTTTTTCAAATGTGTCGTTTAGTGGAAACCACCTTCTTCTTCTTTATTAAGTCCTCCCAACGTCAATTACCAACCTGGCGTAAGCCTCCTTGTCCTGTTATCATGTTTTTCGACACAATTAGATGTCGGAGACTGGATTTACTTACTAAGAAGTGGGAGTGAAGAGAATTTTTCTACTCGTTTTCGAAGTTGAATTAATTGGAATGATTAATATGTAGAGTAGTTTAACAATAAAAAATATGATAACATCTACAGTCCTTGTCTTGTGCTAGATGAAACAGCTCCTTCCATATCCATGCCTTCCATTCTCGAATAATAACATTTCAGGACACTAGAAATCTTAGAGAATAGAGTGGAAGCCATATTCTTTGCCGAACACTTTTTATTGAAAAAAATATATTAGAGTTTTTATAATCTGCAATATACTCAAACACTCCCAGCAATATTTTTGTGTCATATGAAGTAGGTTAGAGACTGAATTATTCTCAGGATCTCTCGATCAAAAGTTCGAGATTCTTCTATTAGGCTATCGACCACCTCAAAAACAACTCAGATTTTTATATCATCTGTCATAAACTATGTACCTACTTACCAATGACAGGTGATTTTCAAATAATAAACTAGGACATCCACCTACCTAGATACAGTGTCCTTAAATTTATCCCTAACTATAATAAAAATAATAAAACCTGTAATAATACTAATAATATACAAACTTACAGCTGAAGAGGAAGTATTTGCCTTCAAGCAAAGTCGACCCATTCTAATTTTAATGATGAATTATAATAGCTTTGAAACACAACAGGTAGGTACCTATCTATATACCTGATTTTTTATTTAGTTTTGGAACTGTAGATAAACATAATTATTATAGATGTAGAATAGACCATTAAAGGTCACGTGGTCTTGTCTATGGATTTGCTTTTGCTTGGAGGGCAAACAGTCAAATTGCGCAAATCATCCTTGTAGGATGTTATGCCATGAGAGAAAAAAAGAAAGTCAGACGACAAAATAATAACAAAAACGACACTGATAGTTTTTTTTTTATTATTAGGTATTCTTTAGGCGTTCCACCTTATATTGAGTGATTTTGTAATACTGACAGTTGGAAGGATAATACCTACATGACAACGCTCTTCTTTGAAATAATTTACTATCTGAGATAGCATGTGTTATGGTCCTTTATCTCTTTTCACGCTTAGTTAGGACTGCTCAGTTAGAAAGAGATACCACCTTTTTGTTTGCTTTGTCTTTGTTTTAGAACAGCGCAGTTAGAAAGAGATACCACCTTTTTGTTTGTTTTGTTTTTGTTCCGTTGTTGACCTCCAAACATTTTTCTGTGACGTCATCCTTTAATGGTCTATACTCTATAGACCATTAAAGGATGACGTCACAGAAAAATCATTGAGGGGCATCAGGCATCCCAACACAACAGACAATTACGGTGTAATATTAGGTGGAACGCCTAAAGAATACCTAATAAGCAAAAAAACTGTCAGTGTCGATTTTGTTATTATTTTGTCGTCTGACTTTCTTTTTTTTCTCTTATGGCATAACATCTTACAAGGATGATTTGCGCAATCTGACTGTTTGCCCTCCAAGCAAAAGCAAATCCATAGACAAGACCACGTGACCTTTAATGGTCTATTCTGTCTGTAACTGTCAGTGTCGATTTTGTTATTATTTTGTCGTCTGACTTTCTTTTTTTTCTCTTATGGCATAACATCTTACAAGGATGATTTGCGCAATCTGACTGTTTGCCCCTCAAGCAAAAGCAAATCCATAGACAAGACCACGTGACCTTTAATGGTCTATAGGTTTCCCACTCTTTTCTGTAAGTTTTCGTCTATCATCTTGAAGGCAGATATTGATAAAAACAAATACGTTTTTAACATCTTAATAATTCATCTATGGGTTCATTCACCCATCCTGAATATTTTATTTTTTATGACACAAAGTGGCCGACCTGTACCTATGTTCGTTATGTATGGTTGATCCGCTGGCTATCCACCTTGTGATAGATGCCGTTGGATGGACGACGATAACCCTGTGAAACGCCTCACACTCCTCACACCACAAGGACGAGGAAGACCCAAACTGTGATGGATGGACTCTGTCAGCGGCGTCAGCGCCGATTCATCTACACTGCAAATAACTAACTGGAAGACAAAAGCAAAGGATAGACGAGAGTGGAAGAGACTACTGGATTCATCCAAGGCCCACCCAGGGCTGTCGAGCTCATGATGATGATGATGATGATAGATGCCGTTAGCCCGTTATCGCATAGATAGATATTTTTAAATAAAACTTTTGAATTACAAGAAAAAGTATTTAAATGATTATAAAAATATTTAAATGATTCTTTAATAAACAAAAATAGAGAAATTGCGTTTATATATTTTTAACGATTTCTTTTAATTGTATTTTTCATTGATTCAGCACATCATTCAAATGAAGTTTTCGCCTTAATTTTCATTTTCCATAAATATTTTCATAAATTTTTGTCTATGAATCTTTTTTGACAACGTAATTATGACATTGACAAGATGAATACATTTTTGATGTTTTGTTTTGAGTAATTTATCGTTTATTTTATTAAAATACCACAGTGATTTAAAGAAACATTGAACCAGGAAAACTAATAACAACTTAACTTGAAAATTTCACGGATATTTTAATAACAAACAAAGTTCAAAATGATTGAAAATCGCATACTTCAACTGTTTACTAACAATTCGTTGAAAGACGCAGTTTGCAGGTTGTGTTTGAGAGACAGTGAAAATTTGTTTAATATTTACGAATCCAGTGATAAAAACTGCAAACCTTTATCAGAAATGCTAGAATTACTGATATCCATTAAGGTAAAATGATATTAAAATTAAATTATTCAATTTTTCTACTTATATTCTCAATAATATTTTTTTTTTCGAGGAATGATATAGCATCTAGATTTGGTCGATTTCATAAGCGCAACATTAACTATTTGCATTGTTCCAACATGATGCTAAAGCATAAAACATCACCAATCCTAACCTAACCTACAATCAGTCAAACGTAAAAATTTAAGGATACTTGAGGTTAGTCGAAGATAATAATAATAATAATCTTTATTGCACAAAATTAGTATACAAAGAAGAAGAAAAAACATGGTATCATAACAACAGAACACATAATTTTGTGCAATGGGCGAGTTTATCGCTGAAGCGCAATATCTTCCTACCAACCCATTAAACAAAAACAAATGATAATAATAATATATAAATAAATAAGTAAAACAAAATAAAGTTGAAGATGAACGTTAAATGCAAATAATTAATTTTGTACTTAAAAATTCCACAAATTTCATTATCTATATGAAAATAATCATTTAAACACATTAGTGTTATCTGAAAAAATTCTAATATTTGTGTCGCTGAGTTTCAAAATCCGCTATAACACATTTTCACGAAAATTGAGTTATATGTTATATTGTTGGATTCGTAATTGATTGTTCTATAACCTAAGAAAATTGTTTCCTTCAAAAAACTCACCATTTGTACAAGAAAATTATGATGAGAAACAAATCCCTGTGTCTTTCAAAATTCTCTATGATTCAACCATTCAATAGGAGTCATTTATATGCATACAAAATTAACAGTTTATTTTTGTTCAACAGCAACATTTATTTTAAAAATCGAATTGTTGTAACAATCATAAAATTAGTAAACTTATTTGACTTCAAGAAAGTACGTTTAATACTTGTATAATAGTTTTTATCGAATTTCTCCAAATCACAAAAATGCGTTATAGCGGATTTCGAAAGTTGGCGACACATTTTGTGATGATTTACTAAATGCATAATATGTTTTGCAAAAGTTGACAAAATTAAATTTAGTTAAAAAATATAAGAACTTTGGCAGGTTTTAGTGAAACATTATGTTAAAGACATAACATCTACAAAAATACAAAAGTTACACTTATTTTATAATAACCGAATATGTTACTCTTTTGTATTTCAGTTGACTCACGAAAATAGATATCCCGAAGCTGTCTGCAAAGATTGCATGGACATTGTTATCGCTGTTTCCAAATTCAAACTAAAATGCGAAGAATCAAACACAGTATTAAAGAAATGCTACGAGATATTTCAGAAGAATGAAAGAATTGTTAATGGGCGTAATATACAACACGAAGATAATAGAAATACAGATTCACTTATTCCATTAGACTTTGAGATTAGTCATGAAGAAGTTGTAACAGATAAATGTATTGAAGACTGCTACGAATGTAAATATTGTAAAAGATCTTTCTTAACTTCGCACAATCTTCACAAACATGTGACTGAATCTGGACATGAATTGGTATGCAAAATATGCAAGAAAGAATGTCGTACGAAGAAAAGATTAAAAGGCCATTATGAAAGCCATAAAAAGAAAAAGGAATTGATTTGTCCTTATTGCGAAGGGTTTGTCAAAAAGAGTGTACACTCTGATGAATTTAAATATATCTGCGGCTACTGTGAATTTAAGTATCCGTGTAAATATTATTTGGAAAAGCACATTACTTCTGAACATTCAGATGGGATTGTTTGTAAGAAGACTGACGACAATACCAAACTTGAAAATTTAAAAAACAACATGGAAAATCGTTGTAACGATTGTAATAGGATATTTAAATCGTCTAGGTTTTTAGACTTGCACATCACGGCGAAGAATTGTAAGTATATTTGCGACTACTGCGGTATAGTTTATAAATGCAAAGAGCCATTGAAGTTGCATATTATGACGAAACATATAAATTATAAGCCGTATCGTTGTCAAGTATGTCAGAAAGATTTCGCTTTGAAAAATATTTTAAAAACTCATTCCATCGTACACACAAAAGAACGTAAATATCAGTGTGACTTTTGCGGTAAAATTTTTGTTTGTAACATGACATTGCGGTATCACAGACGTCTACATACAGGTGAACGTCCGTATAAATGTAAAATTTGCGACGAAGGTTTCGTTAATATGTCACGATTACGAGATCACGAACAAAGGAACCATATTGGCAAAGTGCAGTGCCCGATTTGTTTGAGTACTTTTTCAAAACGATCTTCGCTAAAACAGCACATGGATAAGCTGCATCCTAACACATATGATAAAGGGCAGAATTATGTCATAAGCGAAGGAAATGACAGATGATGGAAATTATAAAAACGATAATTGTTGTCTTACACCGTAACGTTCTTAGGCTTTCGTTACAAGAGGCAACAGAGTAATTAGGTACTGGAAGTTTATATATTTCTTCTAGATAATGAGTTTATTGAGTCTTGTAAAAAAAACAATAAGATGACTTGAAAAGAGAATTATTATTTGAATAAAGTTTTATAAGTAATTCTATGTTTGTATTTCTATGAATCCTTGGTAAATATTAATTATGTTGATATATTTTATGTCTTGTTTTGTTTTACTTTACTATACTATACCCTCACGCCGTGTCCCAAGTGGGTTAGGCAGAGAGAACGAAACGCCAAACAGATCTATCTTTACACACTTCCTTCGCTTCCTCCACATTTATACAGTTTCTCATACACGCACGTCGGTTCCTCTTACTCAACACGCGGTCGTCCTTGATAATTTGATCCACGTGATCAAGCCACGTGGTTCTCGGACGCCCGCGCTTCCTCACATCCTTTCTTTCAGACAAGTATATTCTCTTCGTCATTCTTAACTCGTTCATTCATTCAACATGTATGAATGAACGAGGCGTATGAATGCGCGTGAATAAACACCACCGTAGTTTATTCACGCGCATTCTGTCCACAACACTCTTCTTGCATCCGCTCTTTCTTCTAATAAAACATTCTGTTTTGTTTTAACACTTTCTTAAGTGGTACATATGTAATTCAGAATCAACTCGAGATTATGTCGCAATAGCTGGAAACCAATTACACTTTACATCCGGAATTTCTGAAAAATCAGGTGTCTCAACTTCTCATGTATACAAAGTGATATTCTTTTGATAACACAAATAAAAAATTACGAAAGACTAGAAGCACGTATTTGTCTGCGGTCTCGTGCTTCGTAATAGCAGAGAATACATTATGAGTAATAATATTTATCTATTTCAGCATGAGTTTTGCAAACATGACATGCAAACCTTCCATATACAATCATACATATATAATATACATGTTGGTATTTAATATCTTGTATTTCCATACGGACGTACGTCTGTAAAAATCAATAACTAGTCCAACCTCTGTACATCACACATAAGTCGTCGCCCGATAGTTAAATTAGCCATTTAACTAAATGCCTAGGCAGTTAATTATCACTCCTACTAATTTCCATAATTTTAATTTATGTCAGAATTGGTGAACTGCCATTCTATTCATTGTAAGATTTCATATGTTACATTTCTTATAACAAGTTTCACTAATAATGCTTGCCTTAAATCCACGCATCTCCCACAAATAAAATAGCCAGCAGACCAACTATTTGTTATAAACACACAAGTCATTCTCTCTAAAAATATAAAAGTTAAAAATGTTCAGGATGAGTGGCACATTCTTTACAGAGATATATTATTTGCCAGGGACTCTACGCCAATTAATTGACACTCAAAATTTACGATGAAGAGGGGGGGATCTATGATCAGTAATAAAATGACCAATAGTCACATGTTACCATAACAAAAATATATTATTGTTTTTTTTATCGTTTTAAGCAGTTAAATTATTGTTAACAATAATTATATTACAAATACTTGTTTTTTTTTATTTATTTATAGTAATCAAACCAAAAGTTAGGCCCCCTGCAAAACTTGATCTGTCCAAAGATATGCAAAAGTTAGAACCGCCACTGTTTTATTGTTAATAACATATTAAGTTAATGCATTCCACTAACCGGGTGACACAACTCAGGTCAAATCAATAAATATAATTAATATTAAAATATTTTTATTCATGATTTTCTTATCCCAACCCTTCCATATGACATGTTTAAAACAGGGTAGTAAACCATAGTAAGTAAGCAGTGGTGGGACTAGCCCTTCTATATTGGTTATATTTTTGTAATGAAAATTTTAATTATTCTATTTTTGGTACCTATAGAAGCTTAGGAAAATACCCGACCTTAAAATTTTACCTCCCACTGTCGCCAGATTTAAAATTAGATGTAAGAATTTAAAATATTTTATTTTAAAGGGGTGCATTATCCACTGCGACCTATAAGATTTATAATTATACTCCCCCTTCTTAGCTTTCTGGTGTTGTATGTATGTATGTTGGATGATTTATTTGGCACTGTTTAATGGAGCATCCATCTCAAGGGCGGTGTTGCCAGTTAAGTAGTGACCCTTCAAGTCCCAGACATCTTACAAAGTCTAAAATCTTTAGGGGATTTAAGGTGTGAAGAAATTCGCACTTTTATCCAGTACCTGCTTAGGGTCCTGATTCCTATGAATACTACCGCATTAGTCTGCTAAAAGGTGCCAATGAGTCTCAGCTTTCTCCTTACAGAATATGGCGGTACCGTCTTCTTTCCCAGTCCCAGCGAAGAAATGAATTTAAAGAAGACAATACCTGTTTTGTTGAGATAATTTACTGTCTCATAATTTTTATGTGACAATTTCAGAAATATAAAAAGCGCGCCAATGTAAAGGGGCACTGCATTGCTCATGTTTTTTGCTTTCATGTGTATTTTTAAGATGTATAATGGGCTACTTGCAATTTTTTTTTTATTACATAAAATTGTAATTTAGTATGAAAGAAACACAATTACAATTTATTTTAATTTTTCGTGTGCTATTTTCTTAGATATTAGCTTTCAAAAATTGGATTTTCTCGGAGTGATCAAATACAAAATATGGCGACACTGTCACGTCATGGAGTCCCGTGAATCATAATAACTTTCACACCACAGATTATAATCTCATACATACATGGGACACCTGTCAAAAGCCATTTAGGGTGTTTTGCCAAACGTCAAAAATTTTGGATTTTATTTTTTGAAATTCTCCATAATTTAGATATTTAAAAAAAATTACCGAGATGTTTGTGTTTTCCGACCTCAAATTTACTTAATTCGATCATTTTTATTAAAATCCCCCACGACTGCAGGTGGCCCATTATGTTGGGCCTGTTAGCATATGTTTGTAATGAATGAATAAATAAAAAAAATGTAGGCTTGCTATACTTTTTTGGATGTGCAGATAGCACATCACTGACAGTAAATATATAATAATATAAACTGATTATGTGTGTGTATGTATGTGCCTGTGGGATGTAGGTTAGTATAATACATGATTATGCCTATATTGTTATATTAATATATAGGTGCACTAGCAGTTATTAATCGACCCTACCAGCTAACATGTGATTACTCACAACTACTGCCTGAGTACTTTGTCTAATATTGATTATTTTATTCATCTAACTGGGGTGACCATGTTATCTACAACATAACACAATCATTGTACATAAACAATAAAACTAATTACTTACTGTTTTTTTTTTATTTGAAGTATTATTTATATTTTACTTGTATATTATCATGGTATTTCTCATAATTGGGGTAGCCAGTAGACCGGCTGTTGTGGTGTTTTTTTAATGCAAAAAAGGAAAAATAAGGTAACAAAAGTAAAACTAGAATAAGTATATTTTTTTAGGAAATTTTTCATACAAATTCTCATCAATTTCCAAGTTTGTGCGTATATTTTCTTGGCAAAATGTTATAAAACGCATCCATACCTCAGTGATGCAATAAACATATTCGATTCGACCTGTTCAAAATATTTTCTAACAATATGTAGCAAATATCAAATGATTTTCATCTTTTTTTATGTCGATTACAATATGAAATAAACACATTATGAAAAAAAAAATCACCATCGTACATTTTCAACCAAATATTACTTGGGACGCTACATATTACCAGATCATAAAAAAATATGGTGAATTGAGCTACAAATTTACATAGTATGATTAAATCTTTAGGAAATATACTTCCCCAAAACCTTAAAGGGTTACAGTGTTCAACTGACTCAACTCACTCAAAATTGCATGAGTGACTTGATTTCAAAAAAAAACTTTATCTTCAAATTCTTCACCATCATGGTCACTCTAGTGTTTGTCTGAAACTTTTTTTACTATCATAATATAAATTGGTTGGGCAAGTACCTCTGCTGAAAAAATAACATCATTTTATATTGTGTGTGTGAGTGGAAGAGGGAGATAGAGAGTTCAAGCTCAACAAGCTATAGCCATGCTCACAAACAAGCAATAACTGCTATCACAACTGTTAAACCTGATTAAGTGACACCTTACTCATAGACAGAGATTGACACTTCTTAGAAATTTATATGAAAGGTGACTGTTTGAATATGAAAGAGAATGAAAGTGGTGTGTAAGAGAGAGTGGTTTGCAATCAATATACAGAGGGTGAGTTTATCACAAAGGCACGATCCCTTCCAACTAACCAATTTTTTTTATTTAATCAGGTATATAAAATTGACTTGTGGGTAAAGTTTTGATTTAACTAGAGATAATAAATTGTTTTGTGCCTGAGATCTTTCATTTAGTCAGGGTTAACTTTAGACGTGTCTAGTTAGGCAAGTCTAAAGCATTTTTTTGTGAGTACGGCTGCTGGTCTTAATATAACAGTATGTAGATTGTTGTACAGGTTAAACCACATTATCATAGTATTGTGTAGAGAGAATAGGACAGAATGAAAGAAAATATGGACTTAAGTTAAGGAGCTTTTAACGGACATTTTTTTTATAAATTTTATTTCAAGATTTATCTGCCCAAATACATTTTCCATGTATACAATATGCTTGTGTTGTGAAGATTAGGTAAGTTGGCAGCAAAAGAATTTCAAATCTTATTATAATTTTTATTGGAAGTATTAATTTGGTTAATACCGCATATTATTTGTATAATTTTATTATTTCTAATCTTGGTATATTAGTCTGATATTGATTTCTAATGCTGCTGTATTAGTCTAGTATTGATACCTAATGTTGCTATGTTAATATGAAATTGTTTCCTAATGTTGCTCTATAAATCTGCTGTTGATTCCTAATGTTGCTATGTTAGTCTGATATTGATTCCTAATGTTGCTCTATTAATCTGATATTGATTCCTAATATTGCTGTATTCAAATAATATCAGTACCTTACTAATAAAAATTATATTTTATTTTTACACCTTTGGGTTAGTTGGAAGAGATCGCACCTTTGCGATAAACTCGCCCTCTGTATATTGATTGTATCTAACTTGAATGTTTACTTTTTATGTAATGGTTTGTAATCAAAGTACAAGTAAAGAATAAATAAATAAAAACAAGTGATTGACAAAAAAAATATTTCAAAACACAGAAATAGTTATGTACTATCTACTTGTAATATCCCGTTATCCCTGTTAAAATGTATTCAAATAAATATAAATAATATATTTATTTATTCCATCATCAAAGGTATAAAGCCTTTTACATATATGATATAAAATGAAATACAGTACATATTGATAGCTTACACATAATAAAAATTAAACATTGTACCATTCATAACTTATTAAAAACATTATTTGATGTGAAAATGATATAAATTATCAACAACAAATGTAGAAAAAAATATTATATAGAATAAATAATAACACTGGGTAGGTATATTCTCCCTTAATATACCTGTATCATAGAGTGTTGAATCTATAGATACGACCATACCACAATCTGTCATGTTATGGAAACCAATAGCAACCTTTGACAAACAAATAACAACAAAAAACTAAATTATAACCAATACATGTAGGATTCATATTCCTACTAAAACTGTCTCGTATATTCTCATGTCATGCTACAAAACAATATCATTTGTGAAAGTATAAAAATATAATATAATATCATTTATATCTAAGATATAAAAGTTACAAAATTAATAGTCTTTTGAGTATGAATGTTATGACAGTTTGTGAAAATGATTTAACAGTACCGCTGTTCCCTTTAAACTTCATGTGAAAGAAGAAAGCGAAGAAACTAATGAAACTAAATGTTTAAATACACAGTTTTTCTTGGTGTACATTTTGTGAAATTGTAAAAACTTGATTTTTTATAGTTTAGTTAATTGCCTGAATGTCGTGTGATAAAAACAGTGGTTTTTAATAGTTGATCCTTAAGACTTTGTTTGAAAGCAAAAATGATTTGAAAAAATTTGCTTTACACTGTGAATATTTTTTATTAAACCACAATTAAAACTTTGTTAAAAATTCATATATTAGTTTGTTAAAATAGTTTATCATTGAAAGTATCTATGTCGTAAATTAATCCCTAAAATATATATCATCAATATTTTAAACTTAGTGATATTGTGTTTATGTTTTGTGTTAGAATCAATATGGTAAAATTTACATTTGATTAACTTAAAAAAAAATATTTACACTGTTTGATACTCTTGTGCGATTGTTTTTTTTTGTGGACTATTTAAGAATAGTAAGTATTTTAAATTATATTTTGTACAATGAACGCAAAACTAAAATTTGTTGATATATATTCACAAATTAAGAAGTATTCAACTCCATTCATATATGTATTAATGTTTACGTACCAACTATAATCACGTTAAATATAACTTTAGTAAGCGTTGGGACACCTTTCTCACTTCTTCCGATTAGATTCTACACAATGTTACATTGTGTAGACATGGTTCTCCAATCGAGGTTTCTGATTGGTTTTGTCATCTGCACCCAAATCCGGTTAAACAATAAAAAAATTAGTAAATATTCTAAACATTTGTTGCTGACTGGTCGAACTAGCAGCCGATAAAGTATTGAACTTAATTGTTCCGCCGCCATTTAGACGGGAGATCGCGATCTATTTGAGATGTGAAAAATGAGATCCCAAAAAGATGGTTGCTTCTAAGGTTTGCATAAAGCGTCTCTCGATTGGTGGACCTTACATCGTGACAGTGAGAATGGTGGAATTGGTGAACGTTGTCCATGGACACCGAAAGTGATCACTTAAGCCAGCCTTGAGCCAATTCGTAAGCGTTGGGACACCTTTCTCACTTCTTCCGATTAGATTCTACACAATGTTACATTGTGTAGACATGGTTCTCCAATCGAGGTTTCTGATAACTTTAGCATTTTACTGAATACCTCACACCTGCGTGAGTGAAGATATTAAGAATATTACTCAACAGATACCTCATCTGCACAATCAACAGATTGTGCAAACTCCCTTTAGTAGAAAACAGGAAAAGTGTTCAGATGCTTATGAATCGGCTTAGGCTGGTTTAAGTGCACTTTACCCTTGGTACATTCACTAATTCCTATTTCAAACCAGTATGTTTGACATCTGTTGAGCATACCTACATGTCAACTAACATCAACCATATTTAAGATTGAGCTTGACTCTATTGTTGATTACATTTAAAGTGTACATACCTCATCGCTGAATCAGTGAGTTAAATGTCTTTTATGTGATAATAATATAATAATAATAATCGGAGTATTTATATGTGGCACCGTTTTATGATCCCTGACTATCTCAAGGGCGCCGTAACTTCTCCCGAACAGCAGCGTTTTCAACTTGGTTCTAAATGTGGTGGTGGACTGATTCTCTCTCAGATTTCTAAACCACCTACCTTTTGTAAATTGACAAAATAAAGTAGGGTGTGTTGAATCTCACTGTGGACTAATTTTTTATTCATGGTGCAAACAGTTGCTTAATGTGATAGTTTTAGGTGTACATTTGGGCTATAATTATAAATTGAGAGTGTTGCAAATAACTTACAACTAAGCACCTATAATTTAATCCACGAAAATGAACAAATATAAGTCAATTGGAATATATACATAAATAATATTGGCTATGTATATAACAATACAGCAAAGTACATAGCGCAGAGCGAAGAACATCACCCAAACCAGGCAGCGCCGACATACTACCGCCAGCATCACCCTTAACATGAATTATATGTAATAATTAGCTGACCCGGCAAACGTTGTTTTGCCATATACTAATATCGCTATTGAAAATAAGGATTGATGGTAGAAAGGTGAAAATTTAGGGCTGTATGTATTTTTTAATACTTCACCATAAAAAATAAACGGAAAATTTTGACCAAAACAAAAATTGGGGTGAACCACTCTTAACTTTTATGAATAGGGTATGAATAATAGATGTTGGCCGATCCTCAGACCTAACCCATAAGAACACAAAATTTCATCAAAATCGGTCCAGCCGTTTCGGAGGAGTATGACAACAAACACCGTGACATGAGAATTTTATAACTATTGAAAATTTATAGTGATCGACTGATAGAAGTATTTTCAAAATAAACATAGACAAAAGTGTATTAGGTATATTTAATATTTGTACGTAGTTGTTTTTATTTTAACATATTGGATGTATTGCTATGGCCTTCGTAGACAGACAGTCACTAAATATTTGATTACGCATATTGTATTGTATAATAGGTTTTCCACCGAACACATAATTCTCTCCTTGACATATTTTTTTGTAATCAACTTATTTTGTTGATCTATTTAATGTTGAAAAATGGCCTTTCACTGCGTATATTGTATCTTTTAACGATTTATTTATTTTATATGGTAAACGGCTATAAGACTAACAAAAAAATATTCTGCAACAAAATAAAAATATAGAAAGGTAATATACCATACAACGAAGAAACCATGTATATTTGGGAAGTATTTTTGCGAGGGATGGAAGATGCGATAGGAACATTGAAAGAAAGAAAGTCGTCGGTGCTAGAGTGAACAGTGCACTTTGACCCATTATCAACAATGGCAATGTGTCGAACATGGCAAAAATGCTGGTGCACAATACCATTCTGGTACCATCACGTACCATGATGGACTTGGTTGAAGAACGACGAAAGTGAAATAAATCACTGAGAAGAATGGTTGGTAAAACGTTGTGTGATAGAGTGAAGAATGAGGATATTAGAGGAATGAGCAGATGCAGGAAGAGTGTTGTGGACAGAATGTGCGTGAATAAGCTACGGTGGTTTGGACATGTGGAACGAATGAACGAGGTAAGAATGACAAAGAGGATATACTTGTCTGAAAGAAGGGGTGTGAGGAAGCGTGGGTATCCCAGAACCACATGGCTTGATCACGTGGATAAAATTCTCAAGGACTGTCATGTGTTGAGCAAAAGCACCCGACGTGTGTGCATGAGAAATTGTATGAATGTGGAGGAAGCGAAGGAAGTGTGTGAAGATAGATCTATTTGGCGTTCCGTTCTCTCTGCCTACCCCACTTGGGACACGGCATGAGGGTATAGTATAGTATAATATAGTTTATTACTAAGAAACCTATAACTTAACCTTTGGAGAATAACAAAACATTTAAGCAAATAAAATCTACAAAAAATTGAGTAGATTTTTTGGGTTTTGTTATAAACCCAAATACAACCTTATACACCTTTCACACTAAGCTAATAGCTTGTGCCATGAAAGGGGAGTTTGCCGGCACCTGGGATCGAACCACGGATCCCTGGTTCTGAAGGCCGAGACTCTACCTCCAGGCTACCAACGAACTCGTTTGATGTAGTTATACGACGAACTCGATTTGATGTAGTTATACAATTATTTTTATTTCTCGTAGAGTGTCCAGATCAGAATACATCTCTCATCCTTGAGTTTTCAAGTGTCCTGTTAAAGGCAGGTTTTAATTCATAAAATATCACATTTAAAACATCTTCAAGGTAGCAATGAAATATGCTATCCATTCTAAATGTCTTATTTTTGTGATACTGAGAGATAGATAGATATTTCTTAAAGTTGAATCTGAGTACAAATAAATCCAATTACACTCCAAACACCCTTACAACATGCAGTATTCTTGTGTTGTGGAGGTGAAATAGATGGCTGGAATGGCTGGAATTGAGCCTCAGGTCTATCGATAGATGTATTAAGACTATACCATCAGCCTGCTGACACTGTTTAGTTGAATAAAATTTAAAGTATTATTTTTACATCTTTGGTCAATTGTTAAACTGTATGTTTATTTATTTATTTCATCATCATACGTCTAACAATCATTAGCAAAAGTATTATAAAAACATATGAACATTTCATACAACATCATACGTCTAACAATCATTAGCAAAAGTATTATAAAAACATATGAACATTTCATACAACATCATACGTCTAACAATCATTAGCAAAAGTATTATAAAAACATATGAACATTTCATACAACATCATACGTCTAACAATCATTAGCAAAAGTATTATAAAAACATATGAACATTTCATACAACATCATACGTCTAACAATCATTAGCAAAAGTATTATAAAAACATATGAACATTTCATACAACATCATACGTCTAACAATCATTAGCAAAAGTATTATAAAAACATATGAACATTTCATACAACATCATACGTCTAACAATCATTAGCAAAAGTATTATAAAAACATATGAACATTTCATACAACATCATACGTCTAACAATCATTAGCAAAAGTATTATAAAAACATATGAACATTTCATACAACACATAAATTTATTTATCATCTTCTTCTCGTACTGTATCAGGTCCCCGTTAGACGTTGGCAATCACTCTGGCGAAGGCTTCTCTATCTTGCGGGACCCAGAACATCTCCCCCATATGTCTCATCCCGGTCCAGTCTCTTATGTATCAAATAAAAATTAATCATTTTTGTGCTAAAATTTCAGGGTCGGCTGTAATATCCATAAATGATGAGGAAAGGACAGAAGGATATGCAAGGCTCTGTGCCATTCTACGCCCCTCCTGGGAAGTATAAGACCAGTGCTGAGATCATCAGAGAAGCTAGGGCACATATACATCGTAAGTGATTCTTCTTTATTTCACACTTCAACATTCCTCACAGGAATACAAGACAGATACAACTCCTCTCCATTCAGAGTAATTCTGCACTAGTTACAGTTTTTATTTATATTATTATTTGGGGTGTAATATGCACCGTGACCTATATAATATATTGTACTCCCCCTACTCAGCTTTCCTGGTGTTGCTAGTCAAAGCGAACCCTCAAGTCCCAGACATCTAATGAAGTCTAGGATCTTGAAGGGATCCGAGATGTGGAAAGATTCCACTTCTACTCAGTGCCTGTCTAGGGCTTTGATTCTTGCGAATCCCACGGCATCATATTACGCCAAGAGATGCTGAGGAGTCTCGGCTACAGCCCGACTGTACGCAGTGAAATCAAGTAAAACCTTCACCTCATATTATCTCCTGCGTAAAATCATATGATCTTTCATTCATGGAATGTATGTTGGTTTTCTGCATGCATTTCGGATGAAAATTAGATCATACGCAGTCTGCTGGCTACCCCACTTGTGGTATATGCCGTGATGGTATAGTAGTAGTATATATATATATATATATATTAAGAATAATTACCCAACAGACACCTCATCCGCACAACCAACAGACTGTGCAAACTCCCTTTTGTATGAAACAGGAAAGGTGTCCCGATGCTTACGAATCGGCTTAGGCTGGTTTAAGTGCACTTTACCCATGGTACGCTCACCAATCCCACCAATTCCTGTTTCAAACTGTCATGTTCGACATCTGTTGAGCATACATGTCAACTAACAGCAACCATCTTTATGATTGTGTTCGAGGTTGTTGACAATCTATCGTTGATTGTCAACCCGAAACACTACTATACTACATATATATATATATATATATATATATATATTGATTGTCTTATATTATGTGACATTTTACAAACACCTGCCTTTTACTAGACATTCTTAAACTTTTAAAAAAGAGTGAGAGACCTATTCTATACCGAGGACTCCATGGGGTAACTTCATACCTGACTAATAATATTATTCCTAATAGGTAAGTGTCAAAGTGTTTTATAATATTGGTTATTTATCATAATATTGGTTAATTGCACCATAGAAAAAAATTGTTGTGTGAATAATCTTTTCTGGTTTGATGAATGTTACACTTTAGACATACGTATCTATGCACTTTGTAATTACAACTGCAGGAGCATAGAACTTGGATTGTTTGCCATTCATTTGATCTCCCGCTACTGTGTGTAAATAATTGATAATGTCAGATCCTTGTACATCTAATTAGGTATCGTTTATTTTATTTTATGATATCTAACAAACGTGTGACATGTTATTTATAATAATATGGTAAATATACAATATCTCACATCCTGATAGCAATAATTATGTCCTCGTTATCAGATTTCTATATTATATAGATTAATTGTCTTATCTATTCCATTTTTTTATCATATCAACTCTAGCAAGGACACAAATCGTCAGAAAACATTGCCCTCTGAAACTCCCATAACTCTTTAGCTTCCATAATCCTTTGACATTTAGGGATTTGTCATCAATTTGAAATGAAGTCTCCTATGTCTTTTTATTAAGGATATATATAAGATGATAAAAACTATGCAACTAATAGTAGAATTTCATACTTTCAAGCAAGATAAACTTAGTTTCAATTCTGCTTCCGACTTATTCCACTCTCGTAACACAAACTATGACTCAATAATAGAATTTTAGGGTGTATTTGATTTGTCTTAAAAGAATTCAACCTAGTTAATCAAATGCTTTTACAGATAATACCGAACCATCAAGTAGCAGTGGTTCCCATGGGGCTCCACGCCCCCTACCGACACAAAGACCCTTCACACCCAGGGACAAGCAGAGAATACTCTTCGGGAAAGCAGGGAAGCCAAGTAGACCTCCTAGTGCTGTTAGGTAAAACAATCTATGTGCCATTTATTTGTTCATATAAATAAGCAAAATATTTCTAGTAGGACATATGAATGGATGATGAAGAAGGTGTATTCATCTAAATGAGGAGGTGTGTGAATACACCCATCCTGAGTGTCTCATTTTTTGGCATATAGAAGACAATATGCATGTTTATTACATGAAAAATTAAAACAAAACTTTTTTCAGCTTACAGTACCTTCAACAGCAGTCAACTGACAGTCTGATGTCATCCATGCCATCAGGAAAGAGAGTCCAGCTGTCCCCAATGCCTCCAGCCCTTAGTTCTAGCCTAGATGAAACTGCTTTCAACCGTCTCTTGTTGGACAACATTGATGAGAAGCCAGAACTCCATGGAGGTGACAGAAGAAGGAAGCAGAATAGAACAAAGAGTCTCCAGTTGGAACTAGAACAGGAATCTGATGTATCCAAGTTTAAGTTGCCTTGTTTGAATGGTTTGGCTAAACCTTTGCATCAAAGAAAGTCTCCGGGACAAAATAAATCTCCATTTTCATTGCAGAGTTGTAAGTAAACAATAATATTTCATATCATTGGTAGATTCATGAAACCACCTTTGTGCATTTATCAAGATTTTGACATCAGTGGATTCATGAAACCACCTTTGTGCATTTATCAAGATTTTGACATCAGTGGATTTATGAAACCACCTTTGTGCATTTTTCAAGATTTTGACATCAGTGGATTCATAAAACCACCTTTGTGCATTTTTCAAGATTTTGACATCAGTGGATTCATAAAATCACCTTTGAGCATTTATCAAGATTTTGACATCAGTGGATTCATGAAACCACCTTTGTGCATTTATCAAGATTTTGACATCAGTGACAGTCCCATGACCTCTCCTGCATTATATAAATATCAATCACCCAGTTCAATAAGCCAGCAACTTAAATTCTAATATTCCGAGATATGGCGTGCTAAAATTTTTGAGGCACTATGCCATTCAACCAAAATCACAATGAATATTTGGCTTTAATATAAAATATATTAAATTTCTTAGATTTTTGTTTGTGAAATGTATTGAATATTATTTTCATTTAAGCAGCTAAACTTGAAAATATCCAAATTGATTGCTTGTGGAACAAGGTGATCAATATATTTAATTTAATATTATTGCAAAGTGTACTAAATTATTTTCATTTTTCAGTATCTGAAGAACATGAAGAATCAGTCTTTCTAGCGCCATCATCTCTTTCCCGATCCAGCAGATCATTACAGGGATCCAAAGATGAATTGGAGAACCAAACTGCAACTCCTGCACAGTCTCTGGACATCTTCAACAAGAGAAGATTGTTCAGTGACTTTAAATCGAAGAGTGACGATACAAAACTTGATACTCCATATAGATATGAAGATCTGCAGGAGATGCAAAGTGTTGAAGAGAAGCGAGTCACCAATGTTGGCAGTAGGAAATCTAATCTGGTTGATTTCAGGGATAAAACAGTAAATCTAGAATCAAACAGTAAGCATTGTTATTTCTTAAAAATATTTTATTATATTAATATATCACATGATCCATAGACAATAATCAAAATATTGGATTATTATTTTTATTTATTTATCATTGGACAACATCACAGTGTCGTTTACGTGCCAAAGCACCTCAGGGACACTGTACAATTCATCAATTCTAGGACATTACATCCCTGTCATATACATTGAATGTAATGATATTATACATATAGACAATTTCAAACTCTGTTGTTTTCATCTACTTTCCAGGTTCCAACAAAAGTACACCTATGAAAATAGCTTTGCAAATACCTACAACTCATCAAAATACTGTTCCAGCATCACAGTTTTACGCCGAAGATGTGACGCAAGCAAGAGAATCTTCCATCATGAACATTACGCAAAGAATCAAGGAGTCAAAAGTCATTCTGGACAAGCTGAATTCTGGCAATCCTAAGACGTGTTCTGAAGATGAAATCGTCTCAGATTTGAAGCAGCTCTATGCTGCGTTGGATAAAGAAGGTTGCTGGCAAAGAATTGAGAGGGATGAGAAGGCTCATGTGTTAAAGACTTTGTATAAATATGTTGAGAGTTCGAATGAAAAACTACTCATGGCTATTGCTAGAATTGTTCTGTCGGTAAGTATTATTTTTACTCCTCAAAACATTTGAATATTACTCCTTATATATTTTGTGCTTGTAAACATGGCACTGTATTATAACACTAAGAGTTGTGAATGATAGTTCCTATGTCATCCACACTCATCGTGCAAAATCATTTATAATTTCACATGCCAATAAAAAGTTCAAACAACAATTTTAAATATCCAACAACAATATTCCTTTTTTTTGCGAATACGGGTCTGTGTTATTGTTGAGTTACAGTTGAGTTTACTTTATTATTACAGCTTAGAGTGAGTGGTAGCAATCTATCTGGTATATGCAAACTAATCTTCAAGGTGGCGAGGAATGACAAGAATGACTATCTCTTCTTTGCAGACAACACTCTAGGTGAGATAACCATTATCATATTTTTTGTTGTCAATATTGTTGCCCAACAGTATTTGGAAGAAGTTAATGCATTCTTTATTGGAGTCTGATGATGAGAGCAGAAGCTCTTGAAAGCGACTCGCAAATAATAAAGTCGTGCAAAATATTTCTGCTTTTTTACATAATCCAATATCTATACACAATCATATTTGGATTTCAGAACTGTTCATGGTTGGCCTGGGTAGTGCAGAGCCATTGAATGATGCAGAATGTCTGGTATACGGCTATGGAGCCCTTAAGTTCCTAGGGATGAGCCCTGCTTTACTGGAGAGAATGAAGCCCATAGGAGCCCTACAACTCATGACACTGCATCTTAAGATGTTTAACCAAGCTGTGAGATTTGGTTTAATTTCGTTGTTCATAATCATCTTGTCTTCATACATATTATGTAACTATACCATCAGGACATTGCCCACAATATCCCATCACTAAATATAGATTTTTAAATATCTTACATATTATACAAGCAGCAGAATAACTGCCTTTTACAGGACACTTGATTTCCATTTTAAAAATTATAATATCTTCCTATATCAAACTGTCAAAGTATTTTTTTATTTTAGCGGAGTGACAATCCTCAAGCAGTTGCAGAACAGGGTTGTCACGCTCTGTACCAGCTGACGGGAGCTCTTCGAAACATGGCTGGTCACAGTGATGTCATACCACCATCCAGAGACGGACACAATATAACAGAAACGGCAGCTCTCCAGGAATTTATAGTGTGCGGAGCAATGACGGAACTTTGCAAGACATTGCGCCTCTTCCCAGATGATTTGGATATTGAAACTAATGTTTCTAGAACTTTGAGGTATGTTGGATAACAATCTTTTTTATAAATTGTCTATTCTATAAGTTGGCTAGCCAACAGACTAACTGCGTGTAATAAAAATGCAAGCATTTCTCTCTACAATAAAAAATAAGATATTCAAGTTTGGTGACACACCTAGTCGCTAAATCATAAAAATTAACATAAAATATTTCTTCATGGCAATTCCAAAGTAGAATAGATTTCCCACTCTTTTCTGTAGTTTTTTGAGTGTCCTATAAAAAGATACATAAATAATCACATGTAAGACTTTTAATATCTTTGATTCAGTGGTGACGAGATATGTCATCCATCCAGAATTTATTGTTTGTTGGAACGGAGAGGACTACTTTAATTCTTATTACATTTAGTTGTTCTACTGTGTTTGCTTTTCTCGGCTTGAGGGTCTTTGATGGATTATAGTCAAAAGAGTCTACACAGGGGGGTGTTTTAGCTGGCCAGCCCTACAGACAGCCCACTATGGCACTTATGATGTGGACAAGATTTGTTAAGTTTAAAATTTCGGATAAATGGAAGTCCCCAGACTTCTGCGGTATCCAGGTAGATGGTGGGTCTTCTCAAAGTTTGAAAAATAATTTCAAATAAAAAATTATCTACGAATCGATACTCTATCAGAGCTTTAAAATGTTTTTTGAATATGTTAAGCTTGTTTTTTAATTGATTCCCAGTGTCCTGTCTGCCGACTATGAATGCTGTGAAGCCCTGTGTGAAGAGAAAGGTCTCCTGACTTCCATAATAAAGCTACTAGAGAGGTACACAGAGAAATCCCCCCTGGTAGTGAGACTTAACTACATCCTGGGTAACATGGTGGCCTGCAGTGATGCCATGAGACTGGAGGTAGGTATCAAAAGTTAATTTTGGACAAAAAATTATCACTCATTCATTCCTTCTTCAACGTTGCTCTTGGATACACAGTGAGCCAGTGGCAGACCTTAATTCGTCCATCCACCTGACAAAGATTTTATCCTTTTTTTCTTGTCATCACATATACTTACTTCATTTATCTTATGATGTGTCCGAAAAACTAAAATGTATGTCTCAAGCAAATGCATGAAAATCTTCGATTTCAATCACTTGAAAGATAGTGGTCTTTGTACTTTGAGTTGTCTATGGCATCTTTAATCTTATTGCTTTGTTTATATCATCAAATTGTAAAATTCATTAATGATGATGATTCTGAATTACGACTGAAATTAAAAAAAACAAATCTTCAATCGATTGACATTATCCTTGAAAAATGATAGTCGTCTCTATTAATAAAAATCTATTAAATTGATTTTGTTTTTTAATTTCATTATGGAATTCTACTACCTAAACACCAATACGGTGAATTATTAATTACATTGATTTTGGCACTGTATAACGGTCCTTGGACCATCTCAAGTCTCAATCAGTCATTAATAAACAGCCCACTCTCTAATTTACTTATGAAAGTGGTAACAGGTTGACTGTTTCTCAGTGGAGCTGGTAGATGGTTCCATAGGACTTTCCATTTGACTAACCCAAAAGTCCTCTGTAAAATTGAACTTACCGACTTTTCATTAAATTAACAAGTTATTCAATTGAAACAATTCTAATTTTATAGTTGTACGAAGAAGGTGGTGCTATGGACATTCTGATGAGAGTGCTGGATGTTTACATGAAGCACACATGCCCCAGTTCTGAATACGATACTGCCGAGAATATCATCATAGGTTTGTACAAATAATAATAATAGAATATGGGCTAACAAGATTTTGATACAAAGCATTATCTCATATTTTCTATGTTTCAAAAAAATATTTATCTTTTCAGGCAGTGATTTAGATGGCTCAAGTGGATCAGATGAAGATGTAATGGTCAAAGTATGTATCATAATAATATGTTAATAATTCTATAATTATGTTGCAGCGAAACTGCCGTCATGAGATGACATTTTTCTGTATGGCTATTTAAAGTTTCTTCAACATTCGCACAGTGAAGAATAAAATAAATAAATAATTCGCTTCTCGCATGTTGTTTCTTTACACAAAATTACTATCAAAGATGGTTGTGTGTCATTGCTCACTTTTTTTAAAGATTAACGACATCAAGTTATAATGCCTTTATTTTGCATTTTAATTCGGTATCAAGAAACACAAATTAATGAGATTGGTGAAACTACAATGAGTAAGTTTAATTTGATGTCATTTGATGGATATTTATCACTAGCTTTTTTTTATTCCACTCTCATCCTTTTTTAACCACGTCCAAGTTTCTATTCCACAAGATGAGAGTGGAATAAATGCTGTGGAGATGCGTTCACTGAGAAGAATGGTTGGTAAAATGTTGCGAGATAGAGTGAAGAATGAGGATATCAGGAGAATGAACGGATGTGAGAGGAGTGTTGTGGACAGAATGCGTGTAAACGAGTTGAGATGGTTTGGACATGTTGAGCGAATGCAAGATGAAAGGATAACGAAGAGGATGTATTTATCTGAAAGAAGGGGTGTGAGGAAGCGCGGACGTCCAAGAACCACGTGGCTTGATCACGTGGACCAAATTCTTAAGGACGGACGCGTGCTGAGTAAGAGAAATCGGCGTGCATGTATGAGAAACTGGATGAATGTAGAGGAAGCGAAAGAAGTATGTAAGGATAGATCTATATGGCGTTCCGTTCTCTCTGCCTACCCCTCCTGGGACATGGCGTGAGGGTATAGTATAGTATAGTAGTATAGTATTTTTTATAAATATGTTCCTTCCAAATTCAAAAATATACTGTTTAACATTATCATCCTACATATATCAATCGTAGACAATTTCTAACAATACTTTGAAAAATAACTTTTTATTTTAATTTTTAGACTGTCCGTGTCCTCGCAAATATGTGCATGAATCCCGTAGTAGGATCCGCATTAGCAGCCGGGCCACGAACTGGGAGACGCCTCATACAGTGGCTTATGGCTTGCCTCTCAACACCTCGGATTAACCAGCAACAACAACATAATAATCAAACTAATAACAATAATACAAACAGTAATAACAATAATATTGGATCTGGCAACAATGCACAACAAATGTTGATGACCAGTGTACTGGCGACATTAAATAATTTGACATATTACCATACCCAACAGACGGGCGCCATGAATAAATTGGAAATTGAACTATGTCGAGGTAAAATAGCTTGTTTATTTAAATAAAGAATCTTTGGGTTAGTTGTAAGCAATCACCACTTTACATGAAAAAAACAACCCATAAGTTCAATATGTACAGTTTGTTCACTGGATTCCCACACTTATGAAAGATAATAATTGTAAAGACAGCAATTTAAAATATGTTTGTAGTTAGATTTGAACTGCGGATTTACATTTGAAAATCCATTTATTCTATTTTTCTTTTCAGTGTTATGCAATTTACTGACATTGGACATTCCATCATGTGTCACCGAGGCAACTAGAGTTCTTGGAAATATGTCCAGGTCACAAACAACCAGAGACTATATTGTGGACTCGGGAGCTTTGGTGAATGTCACCAACCTTATTAATAGTGGTATGCTTAAAGAATCTATTTATAGACTCTTATATTATCCAAACTAAATTAAACAATTTTTCTAAAGGAGGGGCTCAAGATTTACCAGAAGGTCTCCCCCGAAAAAATTCTACCCAAAATTACAAACCGTGAATGTCCTTTGATGAAAATATTCACTGGAAGGCACTGCTCACTAATACATTCTTACAAAAAATAATTACAAGACTTCCTTTCAATTTGCAGAAGATGAAGATACTTGTCTCGCAGCAGCAGGCGTTCTTGTAAATATGGCAGCAGATCCATCTGCCAGAGAGGTCTGGGTGAATAAACTGGACGGAGTGCAAGCGGCAGTCACATCACTGCGCATGGCTGCCTCCTATCATCAGTGGACTCATGCACAGCTCTTGTGTCAAGCCTTGTGGAATGCGACTCCTTTGGATGATGTTAGCACCTCTATGCTGTCACCTCTTTTGCTGAATATGCTCGGTAAGTGAGATTCTCTATAAGTCGAAACTTTGTCAACTTGAAAATTTTAGAGTGACATATTTTGTGTAAAAATCAACACAATTTTTGGACCTCACATTCTCAACTTGATGAAATTTGGTTGATGGACGGTAGTCTTTGTAGAGATGTGCAAAAATGCCAAATTCTTTTAAAATATACTACTACTATACCATCACAACATATTCCTAAGTCAGGTAGCCAGCAGACCAGCTGCACATAATAAACATGCATCTTTTATTGAATTAACCCATTTTGAAATTAAAGGGCTACATTTATTATACAAATATGAATATAGGCAAGAAGAAAACAGAAGGAAGTATTTTTGTATATGGACAAAGAGGAGAAAAGAGATTCACATTATATTATATGAATGCAGTTATTGGCTAGTTGCATCATTATTCTTATTTTAAAATTATACATTGTATTTTTAAATTTCAGATGAGCATCAAGTGTTTGGCAATGTTGAGCAGCTAAACAGAACATTAAACTCAGAGAACAAATTAGAAATGGATGAGCTAGTGTCTGCTCATATGGCTTGGGAAGAATTTGCTTCTGTTGCAGTCAACTTGCTTGAAAAAATAGATCCTACATTAGACTCTCCATTGAACGATGATGACTGTTTTATGTTCTCAAAGGCAAACAGAACCATGAGTGAATCGGATCTCAGCAATATCTGACACGTAAACTATATTATAATAACTAATTTATATTATTAAAATGATCTATTCAGATAATTTAAGAATGCTTTTAAAATTATGCACAAATTATTGTCTCTGGAAGGTTTTTGTAAGAGAAACAATCTGTTCCAAAACATTTTTTTACAATATTCACTAGAAATGATGTCAATTTGAAAAAATGAATTTCATTTTTGAAAGAATCTCTGTGAAGAAATAATTGAAATCAAATATAATTAATTATTCTTTTATACAGTTTTTTTTTTTAATGAAAATGTAGTTCAATTTAAAATATAATATCTATATAACGGAATGTTTTGAGACTATGTTTGGTATAACTGATAAAATATTTAATTTAAATATAGAATATTAAAATGAATTTAAAAACACTGTATAATTTCCAAATTAAATTTATTCACCTCAAACGTTTTCGCCAAGGCTTCTACTTGGCATCATCAGGAGGACTTTTTTTAAATTCATTTTAATAAATATAGGATAATGGAATTCTTTTTTTAAATATATATCACAGCAGTAGATAATTAAATGTTCTTTCAATGTATCTAGTCAAATAATATTGTTGTAGTGGGAATAGTGCAATATCATGTATGTAAATAAATATTGAAAAATAGTTTATATACTTTTACATTAATATTATTATTTGTGAATAAACAATAAACTACTTAAAACTTAAATGTGGAGTTTAATTTCATAAGAACTAAAGGTAAGGTTTACTACATCATTGCATACAACACAAAAATTTTTTTTGAGGATTAATATATTGATTGAGTCAACGTTAATTTTGTAAAACTCCATATTTGATATAACGAAAACAAAATTGTTTTAAGTTTTACTATTTTGTTTTCATTATATCAAAAAAAAAGAGGATTAATATATTATCGTCACCATCCTGTGACTGCCAGTGGAATGAGGAGATACTGAACCACATGTTTTTTATTACCCCAAATGGAATGCATATGACATATATTTTGTATTTCAAGACAATTATACCAACAAAAGACAAAAGTTGTCGACATTGCTGATTAAGTCTCCAAGTTGAAATGGCAATGAGCTGGTCATGTGGAAACAAAATCTATTGTCTTCTTTGTACATGTGTGAACAATTAGTAAAGCACCATTTATTCACGAAATGTCCTCAAGGGTCTATAACAGAGTATCTATAATCTAATATGATGTAAAATATCTGGATTTGTTATTGAGAAAAGTTGAAGAAAAGAAAAAAATAAATGATACTTTGAAATAATATCATATTGGATTAATACAAAATACCCATTTTGTTCTGAAGATTAAAATGTGCTGTTAAAATAAAAAGAAATGTTTCTGTACACTAATAAATTGTAAGCAATAGGTATTTAAATGAATAGGTAATAATTTATTTTATATACCTACTTAAATAAATAAATAGATAAGTTCTTTCATTATTTTATTTATTTTTATTGTACTGTACATAGGTTATAGCATCAATCATTACAAATTTTCTTAAAATTTTGGCAATGAAAATGATATTTGAAATTTACAAATATTGTTTTCAAAAGTTTTTCAAAAATAAATTCCGCAACATTGAAATTACCCGCCAGTCCACCCCTGTTTAAACGTACGCGTACGAAGATGCGCTATAAACACAGCGTCACCACAAGCTTTCAATTTGACAAATAGCTATTTCGTATTTTGTAGAACAAACGCATGATTTATTGAAGTCGATACAAAATCTGACTTATAAATTTTGAAGATGTATTTCAAAATTATAAAATGTGAAATATTTTCCCTCTCAACAAGATTTTTTAAATTTGAAGTTTTGCAATGACAGTATTTTTATTTTTCCATAGATTAAGGTGGTGTGCCAATAGAGTATTTCAAAGATAATCTGTCCGCCATGTTGACGTTTCTTCGGCGCGAACGCACTTTTTAATGTTATTGTTGCTGCATAACGTCAATTAATATTGTTTATTAATTAAGACATTTTATTCACAATCAATCGAGGATTCCAAAAAGTAGCAAGAAACATATCCGCGCCTATTATATAACGTTTTACAGCGGTTCAAACAATGGTTGTCCAGTAACTTGGTAGTTGCTCGGTGCGTAGATTGGGCAATCCATTAGCATTTAAAATGAACGTTTCCTACGATTTAGACATCTCGGGTGGGCTTATGCCTGTAAGTATTGACATATACATTTGATATTCCTGTCGTATGAGCATATTTTCACATAATAACTGCGGTTTAAAGGTAAATTTCAGTTTGTTATAATTTGGTTATGTACCCGCTATGCTGGTAGTGTTCCACTGAGAAAACTAGTACCGGCCACCGTAGGACATTGTAGGGAATTCTTTACATAGTTTCTCATAACTAAAAACCTATTTCGAATAAAAAAAAGTAACAAAAATTTATAATGATGATTATTTTTATTCAATTCCTCTAATATAACTTGGTAATTGAATAATTTAGTTTATATCTTTTAGTTAGAAACTATTCTAACCTTTCATGCAAAATCTCGACGACAGAATAAGTCATCAAATACTTTTACATGTTTTTTTTTAGTAGATGTTAAACAATTATATAGTTCACAAAACAATACATACAATAAATTTAAGGGTATAATTCTCATAGATTTCCTGAAAACTAAAAGTCATGGTCTCATGACAAATATATCGCTCTGCTCATCCTTTTTAGTTCTCATTAATCTGAGGGAGTAATAGTCAAACATATAATGAAAAGAAAAACATTTCTTTGGGGGATTTTTTTATACTACATTTATGTCTTGCACTCTCAAGAATCTACTATGTTCCTACAGAGACAAAATTTAATGACATAGGTATATAAAAACAATTGGTTTATTTCAGCGTATCCATGAGCTAATAAGACCCCCGGGAGAGGACAGCAGTGCAGTGCGTCCCAAAAAAACCCAGCACCCTTATTATCGCAGGCCAGGGAAGGGACATAACCACGACTGCTGTGATGCCTGCCAAGAAGGTGGAGACCTCATCTGCTGTGACAGGTGTCCTGCTAGCTTTCATCTCGGATGCCAGTTAGTATCTAATACAGTTCCATCTATCCCTTTGCATAGCATCCTTTATTTGGGAAGCAGAGAGAATGAAATGCAAGTTTGATCTATATTTGCACAAATCTTGTGCTTACTTACATGTCTCACAGCTGAATCACATATTAAATGAAAATGCCATGTAATTTGAAGTGTTACCGTGTTGTGTTTCAAATGTCTGTCAATACCCATGTCCACACTTACAAACAAATGGTGCTAACAAATATTCTATGCCTCTTTTCTTGTTATAAATATAGATTTTTTTTTTTGATAAATATGGACGCGGCTAATTGGAATTTATCTGATTGATGTGTACATCATTATTATTGTATTTTTTTTACAGTGACCCACCTCTTGAAGAGTGTGACATCCCCATGGGACAGTGGCTCTGTCTGGAGTGTAGGTCCTCTGCAGATAAGAGGCCTCCCTCCCCCACCACCAGTCACAGGAGCTTCGAGGGCAACAGCAACGCATCCACATCTGGACTCGATAAAAAGTCACGGTCAGTACACAATGTTCAAAGGATTCAATTTTGTAAATTAGTTTCATGTTGTGGGTCCTCTGTTGAAGAGTTTCTGGCCATAAGACTGTAAAAGCTTAAATCTGTGTTGTGTCCCTAATAAGCTGATAAAAAGACAAGCTAAATTTATTTCTGTTTAATGCTAAAACTGGAGAAATGCGTTTTTTAGTAAAACTCAAAAACTGAATGCAATGCAAACATTGATTTTCTTCACTATTTTTCATAGGATTTGATTATTTATAGAAATATAGTAAAAAAACTCAAGACAAAGAATATTTCTACATATTTAGTTTTGAAGTTACATTTTTCGATTTGTCCTTGTTTCAATTCCAAGTCACTCAAATGTCCATTTGAATCTACATGTCACAGTACATCTCAATCAATAGACTAATATACCATCATGGTATATCCCAAAAGTGAAGTAGCAAGCACATCAGCTGCGTGTAATAAACAGAATGGGTCCTGAATGTCTTCAATAAATTTTAACTAAAATTTGTGTCTCAAATCTACCGTACGAAAACTATTATCAATTTCAAATTGTTTCTCTCAGATCCCTTCGAGCAAATCGCTCCAATTCAGCTGTCAGCTCAGCTAGTAGTTCTAGCAGGAAGAACGATCGTGACAAAGATGTTGAAATGAAGGATGTCAATGCGACTGCTGAACCGGGAACCACTCCACTCCTGCCACAACCAAAACAACAAGCTCCTCCACCTGTCATACCTGAGAAAGAGCCACCAGAGAAGGAAGAAGACCTCAGTCCTATGGAAGTGTTGATCAGAGCTGCTCGTATTATGAACCCAACACAATTCCAACTGCCAAGAGAGATGCAGGTCTATTGCCCCTTCCCTGGAACTGACAAGCCTCGTAAGTGTTGTTTACTCCAAATTGACATAATTTTTAAATATTTTTATTTTTTTATAGTTCTGTTATTGACATGTGACCACAGTTGACAGACAGGCTTACTTCATAGAAGAATTATATGTACTCTGTATACGGCGATTAAAACACCAGGGATAACGTCACTATGATCTTAACTTACTTTTCGATCTTTTGCATAAATTGAATTCCAAAATTGATTAAAAAATATTTTTGATTTTTTTTCTCTTTATTTTAAGTATAAGATGTTACGCAACAGGGTGTCAAGCCACAAAATTGAAAATGTAAATTGGTGTCATTATTTTGAATTAAAAATAATATTTCTTTGTCACCATGTAAGCGGTTAAAACTAGTCAGTTCCCTGTGGTATTTGCATTTGTTCATGTAGGACAATATTTTGGTGTTATTCACCTAATGGACAAGTTCATATCAGAATGTTCGCCATTGTCTTCCCCATCTTACAATATCATGGACCTCGCACATCTCAGAATTTGTGTTGCTAATGTGGTCCCATAAAGTTATAGCAGTGATAGTAGTAATCAAATTAATTGTGTAATTTCAGTGGATCGCAATGGCAAAGTGCAACCCATGGCCCACACCAAGGATGCCTCCGGCCTGGTGCCCCTGCCTGCTAAGCTTTGTTTCCACTGCGGACGCAGTTGTAGGATTGCACCACTTCTACAGTGTGACTACTGCCCCTTGTTGTTCCATCAGGTATATAATATGTATCATAAACATTATTGTCTTATTCTTCTTTTTCCTAGTCTTTATATTCCCATCAAAGTTGAGTAATGTTTGGTAATTAAAATATGTATTAACTTTGTAAACTAAAAAGTCAACTTTTTTGTTGGTCATGTTGATTATCATTCAGGATGGGCGGCATACTTCATTGCTAAATTATAGATGTTAATTGTCTTATATGTGAAGTTTTTTGAACATCTGCCTTTTACGGAACATTTGAAAATCTACAGTAAAGTGTGGGCACTCCACATAGTAATGTTTCCAACTCTCAATTAATTTAGCAAAAATTAATATTACAGTTAAAAAGTTTAAGATTAATTCAAAAGTTAATCACAATTTAAATCAATGTTGGATAACTCGCTAATTGTTAAATGCCTAACTGTAATTGAATTTTTATTAGGACAAGAAAAATATTATTGTAGAAATTCATAGATAAAAGATTATCAATATCAGTAGTGTCAAGTATATTTTGTGTTTCTTCCAGGACTGTTTGGATCCCCCAATGACAGCCCTCCCCTCTGGAAGGTGGATGTGCCCCAATCATGTGGAGCAGTATATTGTAAGTGGTTGTGTTTATATATATTTTTTTTTATTTAAACAGTATACAAAATTAATTAAACACACCTACATTTCTGTCTTGTACAAAGTATTTCTATTTGTTTGTTCATGCTATGCAAAAATATTAATTATTTATGGACAGAAATAGCAACTCAATCATTCCACCCTCAAATATGTGACTTTCATTTCATCAGGATTGGCAGTTGGTGAACTCAATATCCGCCACGGAACGCATAGCCCTGTGGGACAAAATGAGCGGGCCCGTGGATCACCACGCGGTGCGTCTGGACTTCCTGAGGAAGTGTAGGGGACTCAGGAGACCGTTCCGTGTGAGAGTGGCTGGACTCCCGCTCAAGGGAAGAGTGTCTGTGCCACCAATGGTGAAGCATCATTATAAGAAACCTCCTTCGTTATTACCGAGTAGAAGAGATGCGGTACGCTGTAGAAATGGTGAGACACTCTTATTCTCTTTTGTTCCATGAAGCTCCTGGCAAAGAGTAGGTTTCCGTCTCTTTTCTGTTAGTTGTCCAGTGTCCTGTAAAAGCAGGTATTTGTATAAAATCACTTATAAGACATTTAACACGTATTCAATACAGTGATGTGCCGGCTACCTTTGTGAGATATGATGTGATGGTGTACTAAGTTATATGTCTATTAACTTGTACGTTACATTTATATTTGTCTTGTGCTAGTTGTTTTAATTTTTTTATATTGTGATTATATACAGAAGCTTTGTGCCTTTTACAGCACATTCAAAAGCTAACAGAAAAGAGTGGGAAACTTATTTTTTTCTGGGAGGTTCACAAATTAAATTTATATCGCTATTGCATTATATGGTTTTTGTTTTGTTTCAGTTATCAAGAACTATCAGAAGTACACAGACTCTGATGAGGAAAATGACAAAAAGAAAAATATATGTATGAATCTACTGTGTCCCAGATATCTCACCAAGAACTCTGTCTGTGAACACGACTCTTCAGATTCAGAAGATAGTCTCGACGAACAAGGACAGTGCGCTGAAGAGGACCTTAAAAAAATTGCGGAGGAAGAAGAATCTAATTTGAAAAGAAAAAGTGACGTAGCAACACTCATTGTTGATTCGTCAAACGAAACTAAAAAGGTCTCCAGCCCTAAAAGAAAAAAGAAAGAAGACGACATTAAAAAAGAGACAATAACGGATGCACCGAAAGACGTGGATAATAAAGATAAAATCAGCAAAACGCAACAGACTACAAAAATAAGCCTTCCGGACAATAAAGAAATGGCTAAAGTGTTGAGTGTTGTCGACGATCAACTGAAGAAATTAGACGAAGGTCTGCTAAAGTTACTGGCTTATCAGAGACTTCAGCAGCTGATGGAGGGTTCTCCGATTAATTTCACGGGAGATTTGGATGACAATGTCGCAGAACTCATAAAGAATAGCATTGATAAGAGTAGTCTCACAAAATATGGATTTAAACATGTGGCCTTACCCAGCGAATTACTCAGCAAAAATGATGTTAGTTTCAGTTTTATTTCTATTTATCGTCGTTGCATATTCAAAAAAGAGACTTGTGCGCACATTTTTATTTTGGCATACTCTTTTAAAACTGTTCATTGAGGCATTAAAATTGTAGTTTGGACTTTTTATTGGCATGTGATATTATTCTTCAAGTATTGAATTTTAATATTTGATACTAAGAATCACTTTATAAAATGGTTATGATGTCTTTATGAGCAGTTTATTCTGGAAATATCAAAACATTGATGAATTCACATGTCCCTTTTTGAATATGCAACGACGTTACATTCTCTTAGCCATACTCACAAATAAAATACATATTTTAACCTGGCTAACTTGATATGTCCGAAGTTAACTCTGATTTAGTGGAAATCTTACTCAAAAAACAAATTTGTGCATAGTATCCCTACTAGTATTATAATTTTAATCAGATATAGATAAAGTTTTATTGTTTCAATATTTTTTTGAATGGACGAAATGGTTTTTTCATTATACTATATAGTTAATTACCCAACTTGAAGGAGATGCAGAAATGATATAGAGGCAAATAAATATGTAAGTAAATTTCAATTGATGGTTTCATTTTTTTTTCAGCTTGAACGCATAACCAGAGAAGTGTCTGGAGCGATAGCCCCCGCAGACGAGGTTGGCCGTCTACGTCATCCTCCTCGTGCGGTGCCCCCCACCCCTGTAGTGCCCCTGTCTCAGTCGCAGCAGCCCCCTTTCACTCAGACACCCGCCGTTCTACTTCCACAGACACCCACTGCGTCACTCAGTGCCATGTCTGTGAAAGCAACGTTGTGCCCTGTGGAAAGGCCTGCCAGGTTCGTTTCTTCATTCATTAATTTCAGTCACTACTTATGTCTTACGTAAATGTATCCAACGAATTCAGTACATGTAATAAATATACAAATCATTTTTTCTTTCATTTTTGTAAAAGGTTGATTTATTCCATAGTAAAATAAAACACAATATTGAATAAGTATTATTGTTTTTCAAGGGAGATTTTTTTACTTTCTATCAAATAAAATAAACTTGTTTTTCATCTATTCCATCGTAGCAAGTAGGGTAGTTAGTAGCGTAACTGCTCATAATGAACACGCGGGTTGTCCTCTTCGTACCTTTAAAATAAACATCCAGAATGTGTAGCATATTTCATCTCTCTTGAAAACTTGCTGATAGATAAAATTATGAGTAAGATTAATAAATATTGTGTTACATTTTAATAAAATATCGTAAGTTCACCGTCAAATCAAGACAGGCAAAATACAATACTGAAATTCTAACCATGGATCTCATACTCGGAGATTTAAAGTTACTAACAAACTATTTTTTTTTTATTCTTTTTGCAGAAATGGTTTGGGAGATGGCCTGGGTCGTCCCGTACCTATGAGACTGTCTCGTCTTCTCATTGGGCTGGGCGGAGGTTGTGATCTTCAGTTGCAGAACTATGGACACTGCAACTATTTGTCCGAGCATCACGCCATTATATTTTATGACGATGTAAGTTTTGAATTAACTGTAATACATATATATCGATTGCCCTGTTCCACTCAAAGTTATTTTATAATTCAGTATTTTTTTCTAATTACTTATTGTTTTTTTATATTTGAAGTACATATTTGTTTCAGTTTTTGATAGATGGGTAATACCTTAAAACTCAGACACATTGTATCTCAAAAAATTTGAATTTCAAGTTATTTTAAATCTAAATGACAATGATGACTTCATTTTTACTTTGTCCCTCTCATTTTAAATTAACTCCACCTATTTATTTCAAATATTGATAATTTTAATTATTTTTTTAGGTTACCCATCATTTTGAGTTGATAAACTACTCGGAACACGGCAGTATGGTCAACGGACAGATTTACTCGTGTGACTTCAACGAGAAACCTGTCGTCGGTGCTTCTGCAACGTCAGCCAACAATACTAACTCAACGTCTCTCAATAATTCAATGACATCGGGAATCAAAGAAGAAGTACCTCCACCCCTGAGTGCGGAAGAAAGAGCCGCCGGACTAAAAGAAATAGCCAATAAAAGACGCGGGACAGTTGAGACTAAAGAGAAATCAAAGAAAGTGTACAGTATTCCTTGCCGCTGCACATCACCTCTTGTCGAGGAGACTTTGGTGAGCGGTTGGGAGGGCGGGGCCATCCTTCATCACGGTTCCTTGCTGCAGTTTGGCTGCCTAATGTTTGTCTTCTCTATTACAGACATTCATATGCCTCCTCAAGACATAATCGCATCATAATATATGCTGTTATGTTAATACTCATTTATATATAAAAGGTAACTGTTATTTTAATTTGCAATTGATTATTTATAAAAAAAAGTCGTATCCGCTAAAAACCTGACTTGTTTCTCAATTGACCGATTCATTTATTACTATTTTTTTTTGTCTTTTCAGGTTTTCCTTACCTTCATCATCGCTGGTGACTGATCTAACATCCAACATTTAGAATCAAAAGAAATTTATCATGTGTCACTCTTGTTTTATTTAATTATATCATAAATGGTCTTGTATAATAATTTAATATATTATCCCGTGGAGTTCTCTGTAAAGAGAATAGGTCTCCCGCTCTTTTCTGAAGTTTTCAAGTGTCCAGCCCACCTCGACAAATTACATTTGGCGATCGACTACAAACAAACTTTTCGACAATGTACATATAATGTCATGGTACATTGTCGAAAAGTTTGTTTGTAGTCGATCGCCAAATGCAATTTGTCTAGGGCTGCTGTAATAGAAAGGTATTCTTCAAACGTCATGTTTTATGACATTAATTAACATCTTCTATTCAGCGATGAGGTGTGACATCCATCCTGAATGTATTACTTTAATTGACACAGAGAGGATGACTTGCGTGTTTGTTACAAGCAGTTGGTTCGCTGGCTACCCCACTTGTGGGAAATGCTGTGATGAGATGAATGGATAAATTATTATTGTTCATTTTCTTGTGGATTTTAACACTCAAATCTCCAAAACTACACCATCATAAAAATAGGATATATTCAACAACCAGTTCATTCATATCATCACGGCACATTCCACGAGTGTGGTTGCCAGCAGATCAGCTGTATGTAATAAACATACAAACTGTCATCTCTGGGCCAATACAAAATAAAATATTCAGGATGGTTAGCCACTGCTGAGTTGAAAATGTCTAATACTGATAAACTTACCAAAAAGAATGGAAGATTTAGTCCTTGTTGGGATTCCACAATTCCAAATCTGTCCATCAAACTTAATAGCCGCAAAGAGACATGTGCACACATTTTTATTTGGGCATACTCTTTAAAAACTGTTCATTAAGGCATTATAATTGTAGTTTGGACTTTTTATTGGCATGTGATATTATTCTTCAAGTATTGAATTTTAAATACATATTTGATACTAAGAACCACTTTATAAAATGGTTATGATGTCTTTATGAGCAGTTTATTCTGGAAATGTCAAAACATTTATGAATTCACATGTCCCTTTTTGAATATGCAACGACGATGTGCTTAATAACCGAAAGATTCAAAATGTTGGATATTTACGATTAAATGTGTATGAATGAAAAAATGTGCAAGAATTCCTTTTATTTGTTTTTACACAAAAATTCTTTTCTCCATTTAATTATATCAAAATAAAGATTTATTTTTAACTGTGCCATATTTTTTTTTTTGTATTTATAACACCACTCAATAGATCAAACAGATTATTTTCAATAATTATATCCCTTCTTATGCACATTTATTTTAATAGCCATAGATTAAAATGTTTCTTAACCATAGATAAAATAAATAAAGAGAAATTTGTATTTGCTCATTACATATAAATATAATTGTACGCCAGAGCGAAACTACACTATCTCAAAGGGTGCCATTTTTCAGTATGGCCGTTCAAAAATTTTTCAACAAAATTATTTTTGCTTCTCACATGTTAGTTAACACGAAATCACTCTTAAAAATTATAGTGAATGATGCTATTTATCATATTTCACACTTTTTTGAAAAATTTCACAATATTGCATTAAAATGGCTTTTTACTTTAACAAAAATTTGTCATTTTTTTTATTTATGGATATTTTAAAATATAACTCGTTTTCAAGACAGATGAATAATATGTCATTTAAAAGAGCATAACAAGGACTACAATACTATGTTTACAAGTCACTTCGGCTGAAATTGTAGTTAAAAAGTAGACAATACATGGTGTAGTTTCACTCCCACGTACAGATATTGTCTTTATTTTGTGGGTAACCAACAAAAACACATACTTTTAACAGATTTGATTAAATTATGAATAAATATTTTATTTCAAAATGATTATAATGTACAAAATATATATGTATATTTTTATTATGTAACATGTTTCTTGTATGATGGTCGTTCTTTTAATTTTATTTTCAATATTTTTCTATACATAAAATATTAAAGGCCAGAGCGAGGAGCGAGCAATAATGATGAGATGACAAAGGATAAGAGTAAAGCATTGTTTTGCTTATACAAAAATTCTACGTATTTTTTTGTTTAATGAATTTTAATAAAAAATGTGTAGGTATATTTCATCAAAAAGATCTATTAACCTATGTTCATAAGTCACTTCAAACAAAATTATATGTAGTGTTGCTTCCACGTACAGAATAATATATCTGGTATGAAGTTAGCTATATTGGCATAAGTAGTTGGCAGACTGTGGCTACCTTCATAGGAGAAATACAATTCGCTACATGGGTTCTAATCTTTAGACGATCACAGCCAAAAATAACAGCGAGAAGCATAACTGAAAAATTTGTCTCAGCATACTGTCAGTAAAACAATATTAAAAGCTGTCATTGGGGTTTATAAGAGAGAATATCGGAACCTTCAGCATGCCGGACAGTAGCATAACTAGACAAAAGCACACCGCGTAATGGATGGGTTGCGGAGTCCCTTCTGAGCCACTACCACATAAGTTAATCATTGTCATTTCTAAACCTTATATAATGGTGTCGTGTGTTTAATTTAAATAGGAATAGCTTCGCTCTGCCATCTTAATTATTGTTCTTTGCCCAGACTATCGCATGTTCAAAAAATTATTCTAATGTTATGGAACAATTAACAGAAATCGTGAAAAAAAAATTGCAAAGACGTACTATTATGTATAGTTTTTTAAATTCCTTACATTTTACCCTTTTTAACCCTTTCTGTGGGTTCCTAAAAATTATTATTAAATGCACATTAGAGTTTTTTATAAATACTTAAAAGTTTTCACCTGTATGATTAGTTTCCATAAATTTATTTATTTATTCATTCTTTACTGTACATTGATTACAAACAATTACATAAAAGGTAAACATTCAAATTAAATACAATCAATATACAGAGGGCGAGTTTATCGCAAAGGCGCGATCTCTTCCAACCAACCCAAAAGTATTAACTTAAATGAGGTTGCCTTTCACTACATCAAAACAGTTTATAATAAATCTACTACCACTGTACCATCACGATATATCCCACAGGTGGGGTAGTTGGCGGGCTAACTGCATGTAATAAATGTGCAGATTGCCCTCTCCGTGCCAACAAAAACTAGGATGTTCAAGATGATAAATAAATTATGTTAACATATTTTTATTTCATATATTAAATATTATGTGCTATGCATTTTAAAAACACAAATGTATGAAGGAGATAATGATAGTAATTATTTAAATAGTTTGATTTTTGTAAACACAGAGAGATGAATTGAATATTTTAGGTTTTATTATTGTAATGTATCTTGTAAGACTTAAATAAATGGTTTTGCTAAGAAATGTTGTTTTGTATTAATTACTTACTTACTAGTCAGCCATCTCCACTGCTGGATATAGGCCTCTTCCAAACGCCGCGGTCCTTTGCCCTCTGTATCCATTTCTTTCCCGCAATTGGAGTAATGTCGTCAGTCCATCTCTTTTGTGGTCTGCCGATGCTTCTTTTGTTACTCCATGGTCGCCATTTGAGGATTCTAGGAGTACATCTACTGTCGCTTCGTCTCGCAACATGACCCGCCCATTTCCACTTAAGCTTTGCAACACAATCCATAATATCTGTGACTTTTGTTAGGTGTCTGATGTCTTCGTTTCTAATTTTATCTCTCAGACTCACCCCTAACATTCGTCTTTCCATAGATCTTTCTGAGCATTTTAGCGTGTGGACACTTGCTGCAGTTAGCAATATGGTTTCTAGTCCATATGTTGTCACTGGGAGGATACATGTTTCGTAGACTTTTTTCTTTAGGTTTCTTGGGATATCTTTGCTGGTGAGAATATGTTTCATTTTTCCAAATGATGCCCAGCCCAGACCTATATTATTGAGATGAGTCCAGTCCTTACCAGATATGGATGTGTCAGTTGAGCCTCCCGTGAGATGACAACTGAGAAGAGGACTCCGTTCTTTGCCTCATTGTCTCACCTCCGGTCAGCCAGACATTCAAACTAAACCCCCCCCCCTCTGAAGATGCCTGCTACAGTTGTAGACGAAAGTTTGGAGAATTCCTGCTCACCAGACCACGGCCTCAGCCCAGAAAAAGTTAATCACTATACTATTTATACAGTGAGATTTGGTATTTATTTTAAATCAAAGAGAAATAAAAATACATAAAACATTGCGTAACTCATTTTTATTTGCTAATAATAATAATTGTACAATACAAAAATAAATATGAAATAAAAACAAGTCTAAACTACATATACAAAAATAAACAAAATATATTATATTGATTCCAATACATTTCTTTTTTATGTAATAGGTAAAAGTATTGCTGTAGTTGGTAGTCTTATGATAGTATCTCAGAATTTCAACTGCTAACCTACACCACCATCACAACACAAGTATATTATTTACTGTGAGGATGTGCAGGAGTTCATTTATGTTTATTTTGAACCCAGATTCAGCATATTGTCGGCTTAATTCTAATACACCAAAGTCATTAATATCTAATTTAACAGGAAGAACAAAAAACTTATTTTTTTTTAATAATCGTTTGGATTGAATTGGTTATTTGCGACGCAGTTTATACTTCCACTTGAAACGTCTCATATAAAATTGACAAATTTAAAAAAAAAGATTTGTATTACTGTAAACGGAGCATGAATCCATCATAAATTTGAAATCGAAAAAATGACTTACGGTGTTATAGAATTAAGCCGACAATATTTAAAACAAATGTGATTTTATTTTAAATAATTCAAAACTTTTGACTAAAAAAGTATAAAAAAATATCATGAATGAATCAATGTACAAATGAAACATTTAAACTTTTTAAAACACACTTTTAATTTTTGTAGAGAATATTGTTTCATCCCTTAATGAGACATACACAGTATTGATAATGTCTCGTTAAGAAACGAAACAATACTGTCTACAACAGAGGTTCCCAAACTTTTTTTTCTCATAGACCACTTTCAAAAATTTGCTGGTTCCGGTGGACCCCTGTATTTCTCTACCCCCCGTCGCTAAATTTTCAAAATGGCATAGGAATTAGAAATACTTCAAAAACTCCTTTGTTTTCTTACAGAATTCTCACACTACCTTTTTCTACATTGTACCGACTATTGTTTATGTCAATATCTGGTGCTTTTACCGAATATCCAATACTTTAACTATGGATTCGTGGACCCCCACTTACGACTCGAGCACCCCCATTTTTTAGTCACGCCATTGTAGACCCCTGTCAAGTCTCCCGTGGACCCCTGAGGGTCCACATGGACCACTTTGAAAAGTTTAAATGTTTAATTCACCCAATATGGAGAATACAGAAAAATGTAATTAGTATTTAACACAATTTGTGTCAGATATCAAATGCAATTTTTAATTATGCATTCATAAATTATACACAAGGAATAGCTGCTATTCCAACTATTAAACCTGACTAAGTAACAACAATCTCATAAACAGAAATTAGCATTGTTACAACTTTATGCCTGAATAAAATTACTCCTTATAAATGACAACATTTTAATACTGATATAATAAATAATATTAAGTAGGTGTGTCATAGAACAAAGTGTTTTTTGACTAAGGTTTTATTTAATCAAGGATAATGAGTTGTATGATTTTTAATTTAATAAGGGTTAACTTTAGATATGTCTTGTTAGCCAGGCCTATAATATGCATTTTCTTTATCAATACCGTTGATTATTTTTTAAACAATTATACATTATATTTCATATTATATTAAAGAGAGATTATGCTTTGTCTTAAATGGAAGGAATGAATGAAAGAAAATACAAAATCTGATTGTCATGTTTACATAATAACCCTGCTTGTAAATCAGTTATTTTTCTTGTAAATTCCCCTAAAACTAAATTATATCATAAATAATGATAGATTTCTTTTACATCACAATTATTTAACCTTATAAAGAAATAAAGTTTATTTCAATAATGTGACAAATACATACCTTGAGGTCTAGGAAAAGAGAGCAAAGAAGGAAAAGAACAAATATTATGCAATTAAACATAGAAAATATGAATGCACATGTTTAAAGTTTACAATTAAGAGTTGTAAATGTGGAGATCGTGATTGAATAAATAAAAAGTTTGGAAATAAATAATGCGTCAATGAGTGTCTGTCTCCAAAAGAAAAATATTTTTTCCACCTTATTATAGAACCAACATTTCTAAATAATTTCAACTAATAATAAAATATAATAGTCTTCATTGCCACTAAGGGCACACTGGTAGCGAGAGGATTGAAATTCTCGGCTGTCAGTAAAGTTATTGTTTTTGGTGCATTCTATGATGTTAACCATAGAAAAGAGAGCAATGTATTGGAAATGGAAGGTAATTAAGTATTACTCGTATTTTTATGGTTTATATGGTTTGCAATGCAATATATGGTTTGTCACATTATCAAAATAGGTGATTTATTTTATATTAGGTTACCTGCTCCCGTGAGGGGTTGCTACATTGGTTGTTGCAAGGAACACCAATCTATTCACGAACAGGCTAGACAGTTTAAAATGACATCAATACGTGTAAATATCAAGCACATCAGCTTTTAGCTGCCTGCTTAATGGCTTATACTAATAAATATAATAAATAATGATAATATTATGCTTTTTATTACATCATATCATTGGCAAAAAATACTTTTGTCAACTAAGTATTTCTTGAACAAACTTAAGTTGCCAAGATTAGATTTAATACTAAAAATTGAATACATTAAAGGCTTCAAGAATAAGGCAACACGTTTGTATAAGCGACACTTTCTAGAAAATAACTTACAACTAGTAAACAACAACATTGTGATGGCAACTCTTATATATATTTGTACTTAAGAATAGTTTTGAATAAATAAAGCAATCAAATTTCCATCAAATAAAATTTGACCTAGACGTCGTCACCATTTTGGCGACAGACGCAATATAACATCCTCTCAAACTTAGACAGAAAAAGAATTGAAATTAATAATAAAACACTAAATAATATCTAAACTCATCCTTCAGGTTAATGGATGATTCACATGGATGCAAAAGAAATAGAATAATTAGCGTTTATTCACCAAACTAAGATTGTCTCATGAATTGAGAAACCCTGGTGTTCAAAAAGATATCTTAAAACTCATTCAATAAATAATATACAAAAATTTGTAGTAATGAATAATAGATTTTATAAATACATGCTTATTTATAAAAAAACAAATTGATTATCAAATTTTTTTGATATGCACAGAACAATATGTTAATTGACTTGCTGCAAAGTTTTTAAACGCTGTTAAAATATTGATAAATACCTTAATTTGTATACACCCTTTTTCACTACTTTCTATTTTATAAATTAAATAATGTATAATCAGTAGGTATACATACATTATGCATTTTAATACTTTAAATTATTTACTAAAAAATCTGTCAAAATACTGTGTCTTAAATCTAACATATAGTCTATAAAAAAATTGTCTTAATATTGATTTATTAACAATATTAGATACATGTTGTACACAAATATTACAAAGTACAAAACATTCATCAAAATTGATTTATATAAAAAGTGCTGTGCGATAAATTTGCTAACTAAAATATTATATTATTGTCATAGCAAAAGAATTGTGCTTTTCGAAATAAAGCAAACATCTTAAACAGAAGGACGGCAAATATATACATAGCTAGACAATTGGTACGTTTGATAAAATCTCAACAGTCGTATATAAAAATATTTAAATGTACGCCTTAATGAACTCTTATGAATAAGAACACAACATGTTTAACTTAGCACCATTTTTCTCAGTTAAATATAAGCATCGATAGACAATATTTTTAGGTTAATATTCTTATCTGTCAAAAATGACAATTGACGCCATTTTTTTTTTTTTTTTTAAAAAAGATATATCTGGGTTTTATTATAAACCCAAATACAACCTTATACACCTTTCACTGTAAGCTAAAAGCTTGTGTCGTGAAAGGGGAGTTTGCCGGCACCTGGGATCGAACCCCGGACCTCATGTTCATAAGGCCGAGACTCTACCTCCAGGCTACCGACGAACTCAACACTTTTTACACATTTTACACGTACTACATAAAACAAAATGGCTGCCATTGTTTCATTTATTTAACAAATTAAAATAATGATTGTTTTGAACATTAAATTAATTAATTTCCATAAATTTATTGTAAAAGTGATATGAACAATATTTTTAGGTTAATATTCTCATCTGTCAAAAATGACAATTGACGCCATTTTACACGTACTACATAAAACAAAATGGCTGCCATTATTTCATTTATTTAACAAATTAAACTAATGATTGTTTTGATCATTTAATTAATTTCCATAAAAAGATGCCTTCATATAAATAAGATGTACCTATTTGGTAATAAATAATATTAAAAATGCTAAATATTGCAATAAAATAACACACAACAAATAATAAGTAACAAATAAATCTATCAAACTCACTAACAATACAATTTGTTTAATGATTCTAAAAAATTTATAAAAAAAATCTTAATTAATTTATAGACAAAATAAATTATTGTCCAATGCTGCCCTGAATCTCTTAATTGTGGTCATTTAAAATGACAAATGGAATAAGAAATCTTAAAAATTATGTAAAAAAATAGAAAATATTTAATGTTTCAAGAATCAAAAATATAGAAGTACAATATGGCATAAAAAGAGTACTTATTAAAAATAAAGCTTAGACTTGAAATCATGTTCCAAAGTATGATTCCGCACTTCACCGCAGTCAATGGACAGCATACTATTACATTACAAGGGCCGACTGCGTTAATTTGCACTATGTATTAGTATGAGAGCATTGTCGACAAAGTGGCAAATAATCATTGCACAACTTCATGTAATTTAATATTTAATTTATTTAAGTGCTGCAAAAGGATAGTATTGTCATCAGCCGTTGTCCTGTAATCAAATGCTGTCGTGCAGTTACTGCCTGACATTACCGTGAAGTGCAACAATCCAACTTTACATGTGGATAGTTTTATGCGACATATTTCCACACATCAATGGACAGAATTCTATTACATTATGTTGAGGTTTATATTTCCTTCACCTGGCAACACTACATGGAGTAATCATATATTATTTCTTTCTTCTATGATTTTTATCTATGCTTCTATGTCTGCCTTGTCTGATACTGTGTTAGCAAGTGAATAAAGAGACTTATTAATATCCAAGTAATCTGCGTTTTATTCATGGACAGGTTATGGACCCAGTTTACGTGAATGAATAATAGATTATACTGACGTAAGATATATTCTCTTAAACACGGACATTTGCATTAAGTGAGCAAAAAATTGTGTGTGAAGTTGTGTAAAGTGAGCAACCGTGCAATGGAGGGGACTGATATACTAAAATTTGGAGGAAAGAACTACCAACAATGGAAGTTCCAATTAAAATGGGCATTACGCGCAAAAGGGCCGTATGACTATGTGGCAGGGTCTGAAATAAAACCACCAAACCAGGACTTGCTGGCGGATTGGGTAAAAAAGGATGCAGCCACCATGTTCATAATAACAACTTCAATGGAATTAGAAGTGATAAGCTCAATTGAGAACTGTGAATCATCGAAAGATATCATTGATAAACTAGACTCTATCTATGAACAAAAGTCACCTATATCAAAAATATTAACCCAAGAAAGATTTTACGCATGCAAGATGGAGCCTGTAAGTTCCATTCCACAGCATGTTGCAAAAGTGGAGAATCTGGCCCAACAAATAAAAAATGCCGGCGATGTCATTAGTGACACTGCTATCAGAATGAAAATTCTGAATAGCTTGCCTCCAGCATTTAAAACGTTTAGTCAAGCATGGCTGAGTCTGCCAGAAGAGCTTCAAACTATTCAAAATCTCACCGTAAGATTGCTGGACGAGGAAGCCACCATGAAGGATGAAGTGAAGGAAGAAGTCGCGTTACATAATATATCCAAAGAGAAATATCAAAAGAAAACTGTAGTATGCTACAAATGCCAGAGAAGGGGACATTTTGCCAAAGATTGCTGGTCCAAAATTCCCCACCATAGAGAAGAACAACAGAAAAATAAGCGAAATTTTTCTGCATTTTCTTCAGAGTGCACATCCACCAACATTCCAGCAGACCCGGGTGACATTTGGATAATGGACTCGGGTGCCTCAGCTCACATGTGTCACAGAAGAGAATGGTTCTCACACATTGAACCGCTTGACAACTGCACGGTGAGACTGGGAAATAATGAAGTTTTAGAAGTAAAAGGCAGAGGCACAGTCAACATTCAGAAACTTTTAAATGGAGCTTGGTACCCATCGTCAATTAATGAAGTGTTACATGTACCACAGCTTAGGAGAAACTTATTTTCAGAAGGAGTAATTACCAGAAAAAATATGAAGGTTGTAAAGGAAAGTAACAGTGCCGCAGTGTATCAGAATGAAAAAATTATTGCATCTTCTGTAAGAGACAAAGACAATCTGTATTGTATGCTGTTTGAAATAACTATCCAATATGATGCCAATATTGTATCTAATAACACTTCGAGTTGTGGCATGAGCGTCTTGGGCATATTAACAAGAGATCTCTTAGTGGATTGATCAAGAGGGGACAGATCACGGGTGTATCTGATGCTGAAGATTTCTTCTGTGAAGCCTGTGCATACGGCAAGCAACATAGACTGCCATTTAAAAACCATGAACATGCCACTAGTTACCCTGGAGAGCTTATTTATAGTGATGTTTGTGGACCAATGTCTGAGCTGTCCGTACAAGGAGCAAGGTACTTTGTGTTATTCAAAGATGACTGTTCAGGATATAGAGTAGTTAATTGTATTAGGAATAAGTCTGAAGTTTTGGAGTGTTTTAAAGATTTTGCAAACAAAGTGAGAAACAAATTTGGTAACAACATTAAGATTATCCATGTGGACAATGAAACTGAATATTGCAACACTGATTTCAAAAGCTATTTATCTCAAAATGGTATAGACATAGAAACAACCTCACCATATACACCCGAACAAAATGGTAGAGCTGAGAGAGATCTTCGTACTATAGTTGAGAGTTCTCGCTCTATGCTATATGCTAAGAAATTGCCTCTTTACTTATGGACAGACGCTGTGAGTTGTGCTGTGTATATTTTAAATAACTCCAACTCCAACAAATCAAACTCCTGATTCCACACTTCAGTCCACACTTCACCACCGTTTGAAGTGTGGACTAAAAAGAAGCCAGAACTTGCACATATAAGGACATTTGGATGTCAAGCCTTTGTGCATATCCCAGATCAGTTAAGAAAAAAATTAGATTCTAAGAGCAAGAAAATGATGTTAGTTGGATATCAAGACAATTCTTCCAATTATAGATTATTTGATCCAATAACAAAAAAGATAAATGTGTCAAGAAATGTTATTTTCAATGAAAGTGAGAGTGTTTCCTGTAATGTTAACTCTGAGGAGATAGAACATGTAAATCAAGATTTTGATTTTCAGATACAGCCCGACACTAGAGTACAAAAAATTGAGGAAGAGCCCTTATCAAGCACAGATGAACAGGCAGTGAATGTTGAAAATGAAGATCATTCCGAAGAACAAAACAAATTGCCCGTTGAAAATGAAACAAGAGTATTATGAGACAGACACAGCTTGAAAACTCCAGCAAGGTATGATTTAAATTTTACAGAAATTAATACACCAAAATCATATGAAGAAGCCATGAACTGTGATGAGTCTGATTATTGGAAAGAAGCCATTGAAGAAGAACTTGATGCACATAAAAAATGTAACACGTGGGAGATTGTTCCATACGAGCCAACCATGAAACTAATTGATGCCAAATGGGTCTTTAAAGTTAAATTAAATTCAGATAATTCCATCCATAACTTTAAAGCCAGGTTTGTGCAAGGGGATTTACTCAAGAGAAAGGAATTGATTATAATGAAACATTTTCTCCTACTGTAAGGTATGATTCTCTGAGAGTTCTTTTATCCTTAGCAGCAAAGTATGATTATGAAATAATGCAATTTGACATAAAAACAGCATTTCTGCATGGAAGTCTTGAGGAAGAGATTTATATGAAACCTCCAAATAACGTAGAAACTTATCCAAATGAAGTTCTTAAACTAAACAAGTCACTTTATGGGTTGAAACAAGCACCTCGATGCTGGAACAAAAGGTTTAATGATTTTCTAAACACATATGGCCTAGAAAACAGTCATGCAGATGGATGTGTATACAGAGGCATGTTCAACTCTGATAAAGTATTTTTATTATTGTATGTTGATAATGGGCTAATCATATCAGAAAATAAGAAAGTTGTTGATAAAATGCTTTGTGAACTAAGAAATATTTTTGACGTTACTACATCTGAACCAAATATTTATGTTGGTCTACAAATCAAAAGAAATTGTGAAGAGCGTACAATAAATATTCATCAGACAAACTATATATACCAAATTATCAAGAAATTCAATATGTCAGATGCTAAGCCTAATTATATACCAGCTGACCCAAACTCTCACCTCACAAAAGATGAAAATACTGTTGTCAATGCAGACAATATACCGTATCGAGAGGCTGTAGGCTCATTGATGTTCCTGGCTATTGTCAGCTGGCCAGATATAGCCTATTCTGTGGGAGTGATTAGTCGCTTTGTAAACAACTATAGTACGGCTCATTGGAATGCTGTCAAGAGAATTCTGAAGTACCTCATTGCCACTAAAGAACTTAGCATTCAATACAAAGGAGACAGTAGCAGTGACTCAATAGGATATTCAGATGCAGACTATGCAGGAGATCTGGAATCTAGGCTGTCTACCACTGGATACGTTTTCATGATGAATGGAGGACCCGTCACTTGGAATAGTCAGCTACAACGCTCGGTAGCCCTCCCCACAACAGAAGCCGAGTACATGGCTGCTTGTGCAGCTACCAAGGAAGTACTTTGGTTAAAAAAAACTACTGAAAGATGTAGGTGAAGTAGTTGATTACCCTATAAAGTTGTATATAGATAATCAAAGTGCAATCAGGTTGATTCATAATCCCAAATTCCATAAAAGAACCAAACATGTAGATATAAGGTATCATTTCATAAGAAGTAAGTTTATTGAAAAAGATATTGTTCCAATGTACGTTTGTAGTAGGGAACAATTAGCTGATATGTTCACTAAGGCATTGTCAACAATTATTTTTCAAAACCTTGTAAATAAACTGATAATGTTGTAGGTGTGTTGTGTTGACAGGTGTGGAAATAGTGGGAGTGTTGAGGTTTATATTTCCTTCACCTGGCAACACTACATATAGTAACCATATATTATTTCTTTCTTCTATGATACTGTGTTAGCACTTGTGAATAAAGAGACTTATTAATATCCAAAGTAATCTGCGTTTTATTCATCACATTACAATGGCCGACTGCATTAATTTGCTCTATGTATTTGTATGAGAGTATTGTCGACCGAAGCAGCAAATAATCATTGCACAACTTCATGTAATGGGCTGTTAGAGGATAGTATTGTCATCAGCTGTTGTCCTGTAATCAAATGCTGCTGTGCAGTTACTGCCTGACGTTACCGTGAAGTGCCACAACGCAACTTTGCATGTGGATAGTTTTATGCGACACATTTCAATAAATTGAAAGAATTTAGTTTTAGGTTAGCACTTACAGTGTTTTATGGGTAGTGAGTAAACAAATATGTAGGTATTAGAAAAGAATTGGTTGGCGCTAATTATTTTAAGAAAGGAAGAATATGATTTTATAATATAAATAAAACATTGGAAGATCGACAAATGCAGACATCATGGATAGAATACAGAGGAGTGTTATGGATAGAATATCTTGCGATGATTTGGATATGCGAAAAAGTTGTGATGATTTGGAGATGTGAAGCGAACGAATGATAAGGTTGACATAGAGAGTGTATTTGTCTGAAAGAGGGGGTGTAAAAAAGCGTAGACGTGGATCAAAGTCTTTAAATTAGAAAAATCAGGAGAAAATTGGATATATGTAAATGAAATGCAAAAAGTGTGTAAGGATAGATCAATATGGTATTCCTTTCTCTCTGCCTACCTCATCTGTGACAGAGGGTATAGATATAGATACATAGAAAATGATTTTTAGGTTAAAATTATTAGTGGTTTTTTTAACGTTTGAAACATTACGCATAATATTATCCACGTGTAATTATTTTTCTAATTTTTTCTAGCTTTTCAAAATATATCAATCAATCTTTTCATAATTCATAAATAATTAAGAAAACAGTGCATAAGAGAATTCCTGTAGAAAATAATTAGTTTTAGTCTTACAATACTAATGCTAAGTTAGATGCTCCAAAAACTGGTCTAACTCCAGTCTTGTGGTGGGAAGTGTGAAGTCCAGAAGATATTGATAAACATGCAGGTTAAGACGAAGACAAAGAATACAACTATAGCGACCCACCACAAATATTTCTCCCAAGACTTCACATCCAAGTTCTTCAGGATCCCGATACCGACCAGCAGACCTGAAAACCAAAATTAGCCAATCTCATTATTAATAATTAAATAATTGTGTCATATTACGTCAAATAGCAAAACTGGTTAGCTGTAAAAAATTGCTCAAATAATATTTATATATACAGTCGATTTCGCTTAATTGGGACAAATCTCAAAGAACAGAAACCAAACCAAGAAACCAAAAGTAAATTTATATGTTTAATTGGGACAATAAATTTAAGATCACAGCACATATTATGTTACACATATTCTCAAAAAAAAAAAGTACAAAGAATTCTCATTTTTGCATTGGATTAAATTGTATGTACCTACCCATTTATTATTTTAAGTAGGATTTTTTTTCTAAAAAAGTTTATATTACATATTTGTAATACATATATGTATATGATAATTTATATTACCTATATGTAATTTACAGTTTCCAAGAGTTTATAAAATAAAATTATTGAAAAAAAAAATGCATTGTTTAATTTTATGTGTGTATTACTGGTTAATGGCCTTAGTTGCCAAAACCGAATAAATGATTTAAAAAAAATGTGAAATTCGCTTAATTGGTACCTACAGCCGCTTAATTAGGACAAAATGCCCAAGTCCCGATGTGTCCCAATTAAGCGTAATCGACTGTATTAATAAATGCATTGAGTGACTAAAAAAGATATACACAAACACAACATAACATGTATAGAAAATTCATACAGATCGAGCTAATCTCAAACATATAATTTTTATATTATGGATACTAATGCTACACCTATAATATATATAAAATACACCAAACACATATACATGTAACACACACACTCAGAACAACAAACAATGGTCGAAGCAACGTTCTTGCCTTTGAGTCACGAGATCCCGGGCTCGATTCCCGGTCAGGAGAAAAACATTTTGCTTAGAAGTTGTTTAAGGGTATAAAGAGGACAATATTTATACAGGACATCACATTTTTTGGGAGGATTGTTTATTCTAATGTGCACACCAGTAGTGATATTTAACACCCTGTACAAATTTTGAGTTCCCACAAAATATTGTTCCAAACGGTGCCCTCCATTATACTCTATCAGTTTGTCTAAGGTTCTGCCAAACACTCTGTATACACCGGAAGAAACAATCCCAAAAAATGTGACACCTTGTATAAATATTGCCAGCACTATGTTGTTCTATATTTCTCGTCGAATTATCCTCTCTGTGAATTATCCTGATAAAAGAACTTTATATTTTATAAAACTGGGATACAGGCAAAATGTAGGATTATCCAACTGGGTTAATTAACCTGTTCTAGAATAATCCTTTAACAAAAAAACAATTCTCATATCAAACCTATAAACTAGACATAAAACTAAAGAATAAAATAATAAAAAACAACAAAGTTAAATAAAACAAAATACATTATGGGTTTTTCCCACCACTTTCCCCTGGATGTTTCAAGAGCAAAGCTCCTATATCATCCAGACTCAACGAAACAAAATATTTTTTTTTACAAGGGAGGGCTCAGGGTTTGCCAGAAGGACTCCCCCCAACAAAAACCTCCCTAAAAATTACAAAAACCCTTAATGTCCCTTGGAGGAGATACTCACTTCAAGGTTCTACCCACTACAACAAAATACAGTAAAATAAAAACTGGCATACATCAACAACAGCCCAAAAATAGCTCTCTCACAACACTCACGCTCACATCACACACAAACACCATCCTCAGCCACTCTGAAAGAATGATTTCTTGTCATTATCAATCTGAATGGTTTAAAATTATTTTCCTGAATGTGTAGCTATGCAAGACAAAAATATTAATAAGACAACAATGAATAATGTGAATAGTTGTTAGTAAATATTTATGTATGTGTTAAATTTACAAGGTATGAGCTCCTATTGTTTTTAAGAAAGATAGAACATGCTACATAGACATCTCTCTCTTGGGTTGTTTAATCTACAGTAGAACGAAACGCTTGTTTCGATTTATCCAATTACGAAATTCTATTACTTGTGTACCAATACTATAAATAAAAATAACAACAACAAGATTTTCGATACAGTATAAGGGAGTGTAGGAGTCAACTAATAGCTGTTTTGAGAACACAGAGATCAGAAAGTGATATGCAATCAATAATTACAAAGTGAAGCAATGGTGTACTTGATTCTCTCAGTCTACCCCAAGACAACGTAATATTGTATAAGTAATAAAAATACATACTAAAATATAAACAAGTAACTTCTTTAATGTGAATATTACTGTGTGTACATAGCAAATACGTTATGTTCTATATGTACATAACACAATCATATGCCTAATGTGGTGCTATTTCATCACAATACATGCCTACTTTAGTATAATGTATATAAACAAATGACTGGACCACAATGTACTTGCCATATACAGTAAAGGTTAGATAACATGAAATATACAACATGAAATTATTTTCTCATCTTAGCAGAATATTGTATCGGGTAAGTCGGAGAGAGTGTCCTTTGTGATGTTGAAACAACATGATTATTAAAGACAATGAGAGGATTCCTGCAAGGATCATTACAGCTGAAGATCAAGGCAACCCCAGAACATAACTTTAAATTATAAACTTGACTAGATATCCAGTTGATATAACTACAACAAAATTTAATATTAAAATGATTAAGTTAAAACACTGTTACTTTCACTGTATAAATTTTATTTTGGCAGAGGCCTTTCGCACTTAGTCCATCTTCAGTGCCGTCAACTTAGAAACTAAACAAAATACAGACTTAAGCTATGTACTAATTAGGGGGAGGGGGAAGTGTGGGGAGGGTGGACTAAGTCCAAAAGCTCTCTGCCAAAATAAAATTTATACAGTGAAAGTAACAGTGTTTTAACTTAATCATTTTAATATTAATAAAAATGAACTTTCATAAGGTTACCACCGAAAAATTAGAATACATATAATAAAATCTCAATTTTCCTTATGAATCATGATATCAATATCTCTGGTCAGGTTATTTAACTTTTGAATAGCCTTTCCTAATAGGAACTCTGTCAATATATTATTTGTTAAGCTTTGAGGACGGTAAAAAAGTTTGTGATGCCGAGAATGTCAATATGCATTGGGAACATTATATAATGAAATTTTCCAGTATTATTGGATTACATGTGATACCACTGACCAACTTAAAAAAATTATGGGCACAGAATATAGGTATACATTTGTAGTAATTCTATAATAGAGATCACGAGATATTTCAAATTCCTATACCAAATTGTGAAATGCGGAAGAAAAAAGGTCAACCAATGTTAACTTAACTTATTCAACCTTAATTATATTATTTTGGTCATTTTGAATGGAAGAGTTTAATTTCTGCTCTGTGGCCCTAGGAGCAGCGTTGAAGGGTAATTAAGTTGAAGGTGATAATGGATTTCCACTGTAATAACAATATTATGTACTAAGTATTCATTTTAAAGTGTTTACATGAAACATACATTACTGTAAGAATATTATATATTCATTTTTATTATTATTTGCTATTACTGGTACTCCTTCATATTATTATGTATGTGTGCCGTGTAATCTAATATGACTAACGCTATTAGTAAACACGTTAAAATGTGATATATCATTGGTAAATCCACGAAGCCTCCCAAATGTCAAATTAAAGAAAAAATGAAATATTGATATGAAATTATTTGTCTCATCGAGCTGTGATATCTAAGAAAATGTTACTGAGGGATATTTTTAATTGTGTCGGTGCACACGTAGTAGAATTCCATAATTATCCAATTGAAACAAGTGTTGCTTTCTACTATAGATTATTGATTCCGAGAGAGACGTCTGTCCACTTATCAGGTCATTATCAATCTCGATGTGTCACGAATTTACAAAAATCAGATAAGTGGAAAGACGTCTCTCTCGGAATCAATAATCTATAGTAGAAATTAACACTTGTTTCAATTACATAAGTTACTGAGAGAAATTAAATCTACTACGTACTGCTTTTTCTTGGATAAAATTCATGAAAATTCACATGTAATAATAATAAATATTTGGCATTCTAGGTTCGTTTATATAATACCTTTAGTCAAGTCAGCTACAGGGGTAACTCCGAAATCTTTAATAAATAATTTACAAAAATTAGATTTACCGGTTAATTTATACATGAAAATTCAAAAATCTATTATAATACACACTTGTAATATTGATAGAAATTTTCAGAACACAGATATTTCACGCACAATGCTGGTATTTTGAACCCGCATTTTGAGCCTAATCGTTAAGTTTTTGTGTGACCATGATTGATCATATGGAAACTTATCTGTTTGTATAATGCTGAGAAATGTGGATGATAATTCTGCCGCGGCGTTTAAAATAAAAAATCTTTAATGCACAAAAAATCGAGAGTAGAATAAAAACATGACAATACTATTACTGAACAAATAAATTTGTGCAATGGGCGAGTTTATCGCAGAAGCGCGATATCCTCCAACTAAACCATAAAAGTGATTCAGTGAAATTTTTCCAATCATGGCTAGAAATTCAATATACTATAGAATTTCTGAGACACGCTCCACATAAAAAATCAAATACATAGAAAATGTCATCCCGCAAAACTATTTTTTTGATCTCCTGTAAGTAAAAATAATAATCTTGATAAATGCACATAGGAGGTTATATGAATCCACAGACGATATATATCTCATACTGTATTGTATTGTATTGTTATCTTATCTACATCATAGTACACAATCACATGGCATATGCAGGTATGAAAAATAATGGCAAAACAGATATGATATTAATATTAAAATAAATGGACGAATCACTAACCTAAAACAGATGTTTACCATATTTTTAATATAATGTCGGATCTACAGATTTTATAAAAATCACTTTTTTACATATTTAACATAACATAACATAACATGTATAGACAATTCACACAGACCGAGCTAGTCCCAAGTTAAGACATGAATCTTGTATTATGGGTACTAACACGATGATACACATATATATACAATGCACAGAACACATATATACATGCAACATCCAGACCCAGGACAGTTTGAAAAAGGTCATTCTTCATTTTGCCCTGGCCGGGAATCAAACCCGGCGGGACCTAATGACTTAAAGGCAAATGCGTTAGCCTCCGTACCACACCGGTTGTCTTAGTCATAATGTTTTGTTATATACATTTCATTCTACATAATATTCAATATTGTTAAAATGTAAAAAAGTGAAAAGTTTTCTAATTCTGCTATAACAAATAATAAAATTAGCTATGCATTTATTCTGTTTCATTTAGCTCTTCCGTAAAGTTACAATTTTGCAGATCCGACATCCAAATACCCTTAAACCTTACAGTAAAACAACAAGGAATAAATAAGTGAATAAGTACTTACCGGCAAATGCGCCTGCAAGATGTGCCACATATCCAATATTCTTCTCTTGCAGGAGATAAAACCTCTCGTACACAGCTGTGCCAACGTCCACTCCAGCAATCAACAGGAAGATCAGCAGTTGGATAATGGCGTACTCCATCTCTGACCAATTCTATACAAAACAGGAAATGTAAATTGAAACCACAGGACAACTCTAGCTAGTGGTGTTCTTAATTTTTACAAGGCACCGAAATTTTCAAATCAAGTATCCGAGGGCTATTGTGCCAGGCCCTGGGCCCCGACAACTGACCTGTTCACCCGTCATAAAGATCACTACTGACTCTAATACCATAATGTACATTAAAGAATTTTTAATTATTTTGTCGGAAGTTGAATAATATATATATCTTCCACAATAAAATATGTATATCAATGAATTTCTTACAAGTATAATAGCCCCGACATGTGCGGCAATGAGAGCGTACACTCCCCCTGATGCTCCGGCCAGATAAACAGCGGGATCGGCTACAGACGTGGCCAGTGATCCAGCCATTACTCCAGCAGAATAGACGATGAGGACACGCCACCACTTGTGAACCATCTCCAATGGTATACCAAGCAAGATTTGAACCAAGAGATTCACAATTAGATGATTCCAACTGAAAAACAAACATTAAATAATATGATTATATTAAATCTGATGGGTTTGATACAATACAATAGAATGCCTTGTACCCGTTGCCGGGTATTATTGAGAGACTGAATTTGATCGAGCATCCTGCCGATGGTGCCATCTAAAGTGACTGTGAGGGCTGATTCTGGACAGGCACACTTTGTCACATTCCGGTTTGATGAACACACATTTGAATGTTAGTATAAGCTGTCAAACCCGTTCTAGGATAAAGTTGTGTTCTTTGCAACAAACAATGCAGTAAATAACTTGTACACATAAAATAAATATTTATTATTATTTTATTTTAATTGATAATGATCAATGATCGATGATCAGGTGCTGATCTATAGTGATTCTGGCAATTCCTACACATAACACCAATTTCTTTTCTCAATCATTCTCAGTATGTGGTGCTCGTTGCTGGAATAATCTCCCTTCTTCTCATAGAATATCTCAATCTTTTAATGGGTTTAAATACGCCGTCAAGAAGTATTTATTGTCTTCTAATTCAGCATCCGTCCCCTAACCCCTTCCCGATCCCTTTGGAGTGTTAGGTGTGTGAATTGTAGTTTTTTTCATTTTTTTTTTTTCAAATTAATTTGTGTGGCTATTTTTTTATAATGTTTGTGTTTTTGTTATTATTATTTCTATTTCTGTTTAGTGTTAATGTGACGTGGTTAGATGGAAGAAATCACTATATAGTGATAATCTCGCTACTGCACATCATCACATTTTTTCCTGTGTATATTGCCCTATTTTATTTGTTATATGAATGATGATGTGCAAGAAGAATAAAATAAATAAATAAATAAATAGTAGTATACTGATGATGCGAACTCGGAGTCCGTGAAACCGGTCGTGCGTTAGTCTTACTCACCAGTAACATAAGATAATAATAAATATTTATTTTATTTCATTTCATAATTTAAAATGAAGTGTTACAAAGTTAATGCAGATACAATCAATGATTCCCAAAAAAAAGTGCCTTTGAAATTTTTAAAATTGAAATTCAAGAGTCTTAGTTGTTATAGATACAGAAAAAAAAAACAAAAACATAAAACAAAATTCTACTTCTTGTGACAAATAGTTTGGATGACTGTGCAAATATAAATTGAACTCACCCAACATGAACAAACATATAGGAGAAGTATCTCCATGCTTCGTATCTCCTCTTGGGGTTGTATATCAGGACTGCAGACACGGGACCATTGGCCAATGACTGTAAGTTAGGAGTGTTGATGGCGTCCGAGATGAAGAGGGCAATCTCTATGATGGACACAATCACCATGCAGATAGGCGGAGGGAAGCAGGAGTAGGCTTCCTCGTAGGGGCCATCTGGAAAGGTACGACGAGCAGCTGTGGTGGGCAATGAAGGGCAAAGCATCGCAAACAAAAATACACAAAAAGCATGCACGTACGAATAATGACACAGCACATCGTATGATATATGCAATTACGTGCGATAAAGGATTGCAAATACACAAAAACAAATACAAACAGATCGGTATTATAAAGATATTGATATATACAATGATTGAGAAAAAATAGGACAATAGTTGTAAAAGATTGTGAATCACAAAAAAAGTATGATAATGTACATAAGAAATTAATGAGTTCAAGGGTACAAAAGTACAAGTAACAGATAGATTAACCAAAAAAAAAGTTATGATAGAAAATAAACAATGTACAGGCAAATAAAGTAATAGACAGAATGTTAAGATAAAAGTAAGAAGTAAAAAAGATTTTATAAAAGGTGAAGGAAGAAAAAAGTTTAAAACAATAATTTATTATGTTTATATGTTAGTTTTTTAGGGTTGTATAGTGATAAAAAACAGCAAAGTGCGCAAATAAGCGATAATGGAGACAAAAAGCAACATGTAATGAGAGGGACAATATAGAAATCATTAGTTTTGTTATTTTCTGACAATATAACATTGATTAGTAATTGAGTCTTATACAAACAATGTTAATCAAAATAATATTTATAGACTCCGTACAAAAGACCAACACCATAAATTTAAGGAAATAGGTGATTTAAAACATAAATAGTAAAGTAACAATGAACTAAATCTAATACTATTTGTCATCATTTACATTTAGTGGCTATGTTGGTAATTCTCTATTCTTATTTCAGTTTTTTGCAACATTGTGAACATATCATCATCATCCCCAAAATGTAACATCGGATCTGCAAAATTGACATTTTACAGGAGAGCCAAATAAAGGAGAATAAATGCATAATTTTATTATTGAGTAATAACAGGATAACAAAACTTTTCTCTTTTAAATTATAATGTTTAAATTTAAATGATTTTACTACGAAACAAGCGATTTATTACAAAACGTAATGACTAAATATGTAAAAAAGTGATTTCTGTAAAATCTGTAGATCCGACATTACATTTTGGGCGTGGCGATATATCCGACAGTGATCGCTCTCCCCGAGGCTCTCTCTCCCTCATTGGGTTCTCTTTGTGGTGTCCACGGGGGCCTTTGGATTTTAGGATCTCTGTAGACGCTCAAAGATGTCAGGACGAGTGGGAACTTTGGGGGGGAGATGGTGAGCTTGGGTTGCTCGATATAATGCCTATAATGAGGTGGAGTAGTATTGCATCTAATGTTCATATGTAACATTTTATATTTATATGCTGTATCTGTCGGTATATTCCCGATACAAAAAAATATTAAAAATATAAAAAACATATATGTAATTTGAATTTACTGTCACTCATTTGAATACAATCCTTGTTAAAATAATAATTAAATAAATATATTAAAGCAAAGATTACCAGTTGTATCGTCAGTTCTTCCCCTGGGCGGTACAATGCACTTAACACACCTCTGCACCAAATGTCCAAAAACATGTTTTAAGTCTGGATGTTGCACCATATCGAGAAACTCCTGGAAATCTAGATGACCATCATTGTCCCTGTCCGCCATAACCATAATCTTGTCCACCACCCAATCAGGTATGTCATGTTTGTACTCTCTGGAGTTAATGATGTTCTTGAGTTCAGCAAGTGATAGAGTGCCGGAGCGATCGCGATCATACTGTAGATACAAAAAAATTATAACAATTTATAATATTACAAAACAATCTTGAAAGAATAACACTTCACAAAAAATTATTAGTCCAATCTTATAAGTATTATGCAGACAGTCTTTTCAGAAAAACTCTCTTCAAAAAGTGTCCTAAAAAGGTGGGTATCTTTGGGTGGGTGTCCAAACTATCGTAACTTATTTAAGTGCATTCTGTCCACAACACTTATCTTGCATCCGATCATTCTTCTAATATCCTCATTTTTACTCTTAATATAAATGTACTTCTTTATAACATTTCTTTCAATTAATGTATGATGGTCCTGAATGAATAAATAAAACAAATAAACAAATTATCAAAATCTTACCTTAATGCAGAACAATCTAAGTATTTAAGGGTGATTTTTCACAGGAGCAGTTTAATCTTGTTTTTATAATAAAAGTAAAAATATTAAACACATCTACAGCAAAATTTGACATGCCTTATTATATAAAAATCTAATTACTCAGATTCATTAAATTATCTTGTATCTGTTATTATTATTTCATAATACTTAACTCAGTTTGACCAAAATTTGAACTTAGGATAGTTCCGCATTAAGGTAACGATAATATATAAATATTCAATTAAAGGTTGTGAGTGTGAAATTTCCCATGACATATTTGCATTTATTTTTGTTTATCTCTCTCATAGCTTTTCGATTCGATTCGATTATAACGGACGACGCAATCTCATGACTGCGGGACCTTGAGATACGAATATGACGGGTATAACCCATAAGAAGAAAAAGATAGCTTTTCGGAACAGATAGTTTTATATGGTCAGTGACATTGTTCTCGACACGTCAAAAATAATAACAAGAATTGAAGTAATATGTATGCGTGTGTTATTAAACCTCAAGTTAAATATCTATTGTAGGAAATATTATGTGTATGATGTCATCGCTTGATAACATTGTCTACAGTACGACTACAACGTGCTGCATGTGTACGGGGATAATAACTAGACAGGGACTTCAAGGCCATGCAGTTTGCTGAGAATGATGATTAGTAAAACGTTGTGTGATAGAGTGGTCAGCTGGTGTGGCACGTGGATATTGCTCTTGCCTTTGAGTCACCAAGTCTCGGGATCGATTCCCGGCCAGGGCAAAGTGTAGAATGACTGGGTCTGGGTGTTCAATGCATTGTATATATGTGTCGCTGAGTTTCGAAATCCGCTATAACACATACATTTGAATGTGTTATAGCGGATTTCGAAACTCAGCGACACATATGTGTGTCGTCGCGTTAGTACCAGGGTTGCCAGGTGTTCGGTATTCTACCGAACCGTTCGGTATTTTAGCACCGTGTTCGGTGTTCGGTATGACAAAAATACCGAAGTATGGGCGGTTCGGTATTTTTTTCTGATTAATTTTTCTCCCTAATAAACAACATAAGCGCTAACTTGAAACAGATAATTAAAACGATAATGGCAGTACCAATGTAGTAATAATGCTTATGTGGAAAGAGTATTTAGCCATATGAATTATTTGTGGACGAACAGCCGTAATAAATTAAGTGTGGACATGGTGAAGGCTGAATCATGTAGATATACGATGTAATATCAGTTTGACATGTCGCGAAATGCATGGGCAGTTAAAGCAAAATAAGACGTATTGCTGAAAGCGTAACTATGCATTAGTGAGAAAAAATAAAATATTTATAAGTTAGGGTAGCTAGTTGGTCTTGTGCAATGGCACTTTGTATTTCAAGGTCATAATATAGTTCAACGATTAAAACTTTTTTTGCCCAATGTTCGGTATTTTTTTGGAGAAGACCTGGCAACCCTGGTTAGTACCCATAATACAAGATTCACATCATAGTTTGGGACTAGCTCGATCTGTGTGAACTGTCTATGCATGGTATGGTATAGAGTGAAGAATGAGGATATTAGAAGAATGAGCGGATGCAAGAAGAGTGTTGTAGACAGAAAGCGTATAAATAAGTTACAATGGTTTGGACATGTGGAACGAATGAATGAGAAAAAGATGGATAAAGAGGATATACTTGTCTGAAAGAAGGGGTGTGATGAAGCGCAGGCATCTGAGAACCAGGTGGATCAAATTCTTATGCATGTATGAGAAATTATATGAATATAGAGGAAGCGAAAGAAGTATGTAAAGATGGATTTATATAATATTCCATTCTCTCTGCCTACCTCACTTGGAACACAGCGTGAGGGTGTAGTATTGTAGTAGTATATTCATGATAAAGCAATAAATTATACACATAAATACATTAAGAGCATGTTACTAATAAGTATTTTTAAACAAAAATATTTCAATAAATAAATTATACACATAAATACATTAAGAGCATGTTACTAATAAGTATTTTTAAACAAAAATATTTCAATAAATAAATTATACACATAAATACATTAAGAGCATGTTACTAATAAGTATTTTTAAACAAAAATATTTCAATAAATAAATTATACACATAAATACATTAAGAGCATGTTACTAATAAGTATTTTTAAACAAAAATATTTCAATAAATAAATTATACACATAAATACATTAAGAGCATGTTACTAATAAGTATTTTTAAACAAAAATATTTCACTAATAAAATGAAGAAATTAATCTCACCTAAACCAAATCAAAATCGACCCTTCTAACAAAACAGGGATATTATTTATTTATTTATTTATTCTTCACTGTACATCAATTAAAAGCAAATTTACACAAATACATACAAATCAAAAAATACAATCTTAAAATCAAAATATACAGAGGATGGGTTTATTTATAAATAATTATGGTATGACTCTTTTGATTTTTGTTTTTTTTTTTGGTATGATTTTCCTGTATATTTCTGATTTGATCTATATGCTATGATTAAACTTGTTAAATAGAATTTCTAGTTGGAACATTATGACTGTACGTGTATATCTTTTTTCTGATTGCTATTTTTTTTTATTTTAATTGCTTATATAGTATACCTAAAAAAAATTTATTCTCCCCAAAGCACTAGCTCAATTTTGGGGAGTAATTGTATTAGAAAAAAATGTATTATTTTATTGTTCAATTATTGTAAATGATATTTTGTGTTTAATAAACTATTATTATTATTATAATTATTTCAAAGGTGCGATTTCTTCCAACTAACCCAAATTATTAGCATGACGAATCAATATATTTAAATGAAAATTTGCATGTACATAGTCAAGGCTCAAGAGAATTTATTCTTTCTTGCTCTAGCTGCGACCTCAATTTAGGATGAATAATTTACAATGGAAGAAAAGTCCCTATGTACTTACTCTGTCAAAGACATCCTTCCAATATGAATCAGGATGATATCTGTTGCTATCTGTACTGGTCATCCTGCCCAAAGTCCTCAGCGGAATCTCCGCATCTTCCCTTTGCCTTCTAGACATAATATTTCACTTAACACTATCACTTAAAAAGTAAACTTCTTCAGCTTTTTATAAAAATCACAGAAGCGAGAATCACTGAGCACACTACCGGCTTTACAAAGGTATAGCTAAAAGCTGATATTTATCCCCGCCCATCAGATAAGATATCACTGTTATCAGATTTGAATTTTGTGCACAATAATTCACACCTTTTTTAGGACTTTTTGAAAATTTGCACAAATAAAACAAAAATATGTCTGTAAATAAATGAAGATAAATGCCTAAATTAGGTTATAACTGAACATCGAGTTCATTGCACAATATTTTCACTTAAATATGTATTATTAGTCATATGAAAACTTCATTCACAATCACGGCAAACTATCTCGAATAATTTATTTTGACAACTGATGACTCTTCCTACTTCCTAGAAAACAAGTTATTTTCTAAATACCTATTTGTCTAATCTTCAGCCAATCAACGAGCACATTACTGATTGGTTTCCATCTTCCAAACGAGGCAATATTATAAATTTTAACACAAAATAAACTAATGTAAAAAAAGTATTATTTAATTTTTCTGGATGCTTTCAATGAAAAGGGTGTGTAAAAATTGATGAGTTTATTGTAGATTCCATAAAATAAATTTTCTACCTAGATTAAATTTACTTCTTTTTAAAATGCGGCTAGTTACACTACGATTATAATTATTTAGATAACTTGTATTGAATTGCACAATGTTTGCTTATCAGGTTACTCAACTTAACAATAAATGAAACCTTATACTAAAAAGTTTTATTGGAACAGTTGAGAACAGCTACCTATACTAGAAAACTTTGTTTTATACCTCAAATTAAAAATAATATTTCTATCTGCGGTACATTATGGATTCTGAAAATAAAATTCAGTACATACTGTCACAAATGTTTTGAAGTATAATTTTATCGGAATGTTGCATTCCTGTATCAGTGGTTTCCATGGTGACTGATACGAAAATGTCAAACATTAAGAAAGGTACATAATATTTTGATTTTGACGAGATTCAAATAAGAAAACTTTTAAATATCATTTATTCGTAATAATTTACCAAAAATTGATTTATCTTGGTATATAAATAATGTTAAATGGTTTTAGCATATGCAATAATGTCTCCGGGCTATACAGGAGTACAGATGATATCAATAATTTAAGATTTAAGTGAGTGAATATCCATACCAATAACTTTCTTAATGATTTTATTTAGGCACAACTTGTAAAACTCCATAATTTGTAAAACAAATAAATTGTAATATATAAATTAAAACTTTCTTAAAGCAGAAAATTGTAAACATAAGATAATCATAACTTTGCATACGCTCTTTTTTTTATATACATTGTCAGACGTTTTTTGTTCATTCTATCTATGTGCGTGTTTTAACAAATTTATTTTATCTAACTAACTAACTATACCATCACGGCATATCCCACAAGTGGGGTAGCCAGCAGACCATGTAGGTTGCATTTAAAAGACATGCAAGCTGTCCTCTCCGTGCCAATTTAAAATCAAGACATTCAGGATGGGTGGCAAACCTCATCGCTAAATTTAAGATGTAAAATGTCTTAATATTTTATCTATTTTCCCTTAATTATGTGATTGCCTCACACCTTTCCACCCTCGAACTTTTAAGCGTACACATGTTAATTAAATGTAATTAATCCATAATTTCTTTTTATTGTTTATAATTTTTAGAGTCAAATGCAAAGAAGTCAACAAAATAATACCTCTACCTAACTTTGAAGCGTTCGCATTACAAGATAAAAATGCAGAGAAAGATTTCAATGAGCACTTTGAAGAAAAGAATTTATCTTGGCAACAGAAGATACTCGGATCTAGAGAAATATATCTTTATAAAGACTCGGCCAATTGTAAAACAGATACAGAAAAGAAATATCACGAATTAATAAAAGAAAAAGATTTAAAATGTGCGATACATTCTCCGATAATATTCACATATGTTCAAGACGATAAATTTAAACATGATAAGCGTTTGACCACTGATTTTGAAAATGTTAAAGTAACACAATCTAAGTTAGATAAGTTATATATAAGAGATGATTGTGATGAAGAGGCTGTTAATATTTTAAAAAATACTTCACCCCAAATTGAAAAACAATTGGATGACTTGAAAATTAAAGATGATCATATTGTTCACATGTACATTATGATTGATATGAACAATTCAGAAAGGTAATTATTTTTAATACATATTTAATTTTCTTCTATACTTGTCCTCACACAAGTGGGCCAGACGATTAATTTATTTATTTTTATAGTATATGGCTAAATAGCCTTTACACATAGTACAATAACTTTAAAATACATAATTGGAACAAACACAATCAACATATAAAAAATAATGAATATAACAACATGACAATAGAAGCTACTGGGAATTCTTAATGGAAAACATATACCTTTGAATAGACCCGTTCACAGCACATTTCCTCACGGTGCACTCCGAATCATTGAAGATAACATCTTCACAGTAATTATTCCCTATTACATGGGGTCGATTTATCGATAAATTATAGCTATAGTTAGACGATGATCCCGTAGCATAGAACAATGCCTGACTTCAGGTGCTACGACTTGGAACATGCAAGTTCACTAAACCAAGCAACTCTGAGCAATTCATAGAATGATCATAGATCATCTCCTCCTCTTGTAATAGTAATTGGTTACATCAGCAGGGTTATTCTGGACAAAATCTAAACATGATCTTAATTTTAAACATACGACGTTTAAAATACGCGCATACCGATCGCCCGGTAGCGGTAGCGCGGTGCTTTTGACCATAGTCGCTTCATGTGTCGTATGATTAAGATCAAGACAAGATTAAGATCGTATTTAGATTGTGTCAAGAGTTTTGACTATTTTGAGTTATGACAAGACCTTGCTGACTATGATTTTCTTTCAATTTTGCAGCGATCCTACATTTTTACTTAAAAGGGAGCATGTTTTATTTGAATTGCTATGGAACCAAAGAGAATCTACTCTCTCGGTGTCTCCCGATTTCAATGATCTCTACATTAGCCCTTATGTTCTGGAGACCAACTACTACTCCAAACAAGTCTTTCATTATTCCATAGAGCAAGATATACAAGAATATCCTGACGATGCAAAGCTTGCCGAAATACAGCTACTAGAAAAGGTATTCACAAAACTTATCTACTTTACATTTGTATGAAGGATAAAGCGGAATCTCTTGATAATCCCTTAGCGAATAAAATAGATTATTGAATACCTGTTTAAGATTTATTATTATCATGAACATCTACCACAAATCATTAGTCAATAAGTTGAACATTGGAAGAGATTGCGCCTTTGCGATAAACTCGCCCTCTGTACATTGATTGTATCTAAATTGAATGTTAATTTTTATGTAATTATTTGTAATCAATGTACAGTGAAGAATTAATAAATAAATAAATATTGTTCAGTATTTATACCATTCTGTTACCGACACTTATGGTTGCAAGTGAAACTTGAACGTGGTTGAAGAAGGATGAGAGTGGAATAAATGCCGTAGAGATGAGTTCACTGAGAAGAATGGTTGGTAAAACGTTGCGGGATAGAGTGAAGAATGAGGATATCAGGAGAATGAGCGGATGAGAGAAGAGTGTTGTCGATAGAATGCGTGTAAATAAGTTACGATGGTTTGGACATGTGGAGCAAAAGCAAGATGAAAGAATGATGAAGAGGTTGGCTGAAAGAGGGGTTGTGAGGAAGCGCGGACGGCCAAGAACCACGTGGATCAAATCCTCAAAGTTGGCCGTGTCTTGAATAAAAGAAATCGGCCTGCATCTATGAGAAACTGTATGAATGTGGACGAAGCGAAAGAAGTTTGTAAGGATAGATCTCTATGGCGCTCCGTTCTCTCTGCCTACCCCTCCTGGGACATGGTGTGAGGATATAGATAGATAGATAGATTTATTCATTTTCTTTACTGTATTTCGTCTTTATAAATCTCTTTATAGTGGTGTGAAAATAGGATATTATTTAATGTACATAGAGTAAGTTTGTCGCTGTATTGTGACTTCTTCCAATTACACAGTTTTTTTAATTGGGTTTGTGAAATTAAATAAAATTATTTTTTAACATAGTTTCTGATCTCTTCTGTAAAGTTTTCATTTCAATAAGATCTATCCTTCTCTCTTTACCATTGTGGCATCTCCCACAAGCGCAGTAACCAGCAGTCTTTATAATAAACATTTGGGTAATCCTCTGCGTGCTGATAAAAAAATAAGACATGCAGGATGGGTGAGATACCTACCTTATCACTGAATTAAAGATGGTAAATGACAAATACTTACCTAGAAAAACTAACAGAATAAAGTAATAAATAAGAATAATAAATGTCTGTGAAATTACTAAAACAAATCAATAGATAAAGTATAAATGTGTATAGTTATTTAAAAATTACTACAGACATAAAATCCATCCATCCCATCATGGCATCTCCGCAAGTGGGGTAGCCAGCGGACCAACCGTTTGTAATAATTATGCAACTCATCCTTTTCGTACATAGAATCTTTTTTTTTTTCAGTATGATGAAGCTCAACGTTCCATGCACAACAGTAAAATATTCAAAAACTTCTCGATGCCTCCAAAGAACATACTGAAATGTTTATTCGTTATAGAGATTGTTTCTGCCAATATATCCGACTACCTGAGTGACCTGTACGTGGAGTATACAGTGGAACTGCCTTTTGGTTATATGACACCTGATTCTTTGAAAGGAGTGACGCAGATTGCTAAACCAAAGAGTAAAGACAATAAGGCACATTTTGGACACGTCTTTGAATTGTGCTTTCATTATCAATTGGGAATATCTGTAGATGATTCAGGTAATTTACCTTTTTCATTTGCGTGAAAATAGTACATTCTTATTTGTTATTACATACTTACTTACTGCTAGCTTTCTTTTCTCCACTGCTGAATATAGGCCTCTTCAAAACTTATTCACAATTTTCGATCTCGAGCAACACATTACCACTGTTTTCCCATCACCTGGACAATATTGTCGACCCATCTTTTTTGGGGTCTTCCAACACTTCTTTTGTCCTCCCACGGCCTCCATTCAAGAATTCTGGAAGTCCACCTGCCATCCTCTCGTCTTGCCACATGACCAGCCCATTGTCATTTCAGCTCGGAGACTTTATCTACAATGTCAATAACTTTTGTCTTTTGTCGGATGATTTCGTTTCTTATTTTGTCTCTCAAGCTGATGCCTAGCATTTTTCTCTCCATGGAACGCTGTACACACCTCAGTTTCCATTTGTTTGCAAGTGTTGGCGTCTTTGTTATTAGTAAATAAAATTTTATGAGCAAAATATGTTGTACATTTTCTCCTCAAAGCACGAGCTACGCTCAATTTTGGGGAGTAATTGTATTAGGAAAATAAATGTATTGTCTTATTGTTTGATTATTGTAAAATGATATTGTGTTTAATAAACTATTATTATTATTAGTATAATATACTAATAATAATAATATTATGTTAACAGAAAATGACAAAAATCGCATATGTGATTTCTTCCAGCAGACCCGGAAAAAATAATGGAAAATGCATATAAATAAAAAGATGTAAAAATAAATACAAAATAAGATATTTTATTAATTGATAAGGAATAAATCTTAACTGGTATTCTTAGGTTTTGAGTTGTATTTCTATATTTCTTATTACTACTGTATGATCCACTTAAAATTATGACAGTCATACTTTGAAATTATTTATTTATTATTCCAACTGTTACACCTAACAATGTGACGTTTACTCACAAACAGAGATTAGCATTAATCAAACTTTTTTTATCCCTGACTAAAATTATTCTTTTTAGGTAAATGCTTATATTTTAATTTTTGTATAAACAATATTAAGCAAGTACATCATAGAAAACAAAGTTTTTGAAGAGAGTTTTGATTTAACCAAGCGTAAAAAAATGTTTCGTAACTACGATTTTTCATTTAGTCAGGGTCAACTTTAAACATGTCTAGCTAACCAAGTCTAAATATGCATTTTGTTTGTTAATATAGCTGAATAATATCTTATTAAATAACCCTAGTGATGTTATAATATGTCTAATTATTTAAATATTTTACTGCAAACGTTTTTTACAGATTTACCTCAAGAACCAGAGATTTACTTTGAAGTAATATCCTGCGATTGGTGGGGACAGCACCGTACAGAGGGTTATTGCTTAATGAAGCTTCTCGTCACCCAGCCAGGAATTCACAGAACCACACTCGGGTGTGTGAGACCACAGGGACCCAATGAAAGGCTATGGGAGATGAAGAGGTTCTTTGTAGGAGGGAAGCATACATTGGACGATTTATCGTGGCTGAGTGTACCATCTGTTTTAGAAGTAATTTTTTTTAATTCTGTTTTCTTTCTGTAGATCATTATCATTATCTTCAATTAAAAATCCAAATATTTTTTTGTGAATATTTTCATTTTTTTAAATTATATATTACTCTCTCCCCGGTGATGCTCACCAACATTCTCCTCCGACCCCCCCCCCCTGTCCTCAGCTGCCGACTTCCAATTAGCCACCTGGAGAAGCTCCGCTGCATACTTTGTTAATACAGATAACAAAACATTATTAATTCAATCTTTATCCTTTAGTTAGTAATTTTTTTATAATTTAATCTTTGTTTCAGGGTAAAAAGTTAAACAAGTTTGGAGTAAAAACAGTGTCTTCAGGTACGCTAGACATTGCAATGAATGTTATAATACAGAGCAAGAATTTTGCTAAGCAGAATGAAGCAAATGGCATTGCGGAGACTGAGCCCAATCACAAGGAAACTGTCGCTGAAAGACTTACAGCTGATTCTCTGTTTAAAAGCGTCAATATAGTGCTTCAGGCTTACAAACATGCAAAAGATAAATTAATGTCTTCACAAGAAGGAAACACATCGTAGCATATTAAAACCTGAGACAAAGTTTGATAGCTCAATTGGTTTTTCTTCCCTTGTCAGAATTGATCCAAGTTTAGTAATAAGTAAGATGTGTTTATAATAATATATGAAATAAAATACTGTGAGTCTGTATTGTGTTTTATTCAAAGCATGCAAATCTGAATGAAAGCTGTGTTAGGTCAACTGCCTGTTTCAATGTCATTTTTCCACTATTTTCTTAAAGGCATTTTGATGTTTATATTGCCTAATTTCTGCTATCTTCGAGATCCTAAATGAGGTCAACTGTCCCACTTTGTTCTCCATCCCCCCTCCCCTTTTAGTATATTTTTTCTTCACAAAAGAGTTGAGATAAAACTTAATTTCTTCTTTCTATCTTGTAAATAAATTTAAAAGATTTTATTTAGAAAGAAGGGATTTGTAGCTCGGAAATATCTGAGAATTGCAGGAGTCTAAGGTAATTTTAGCTGGTACAGCAGGGTTACTCTTGACACAATCTCAATACGATCTTGGTCTTGTTTTGATCTTAATCATAAGACATACGCGAAGTGACTCAAACTCCAACGATTCCCAAAGTGGTCTATATCGACCTCCAGGGGTCCATGTCACTACATATAATTTCCACCCAAAACCGAAAACCATGGCAAGTGGTTTATGAGAAAAAAAAATTAGGAACCTCTGATATAGTCAAAAATATGTGCATACCAATCTCGCGGTATTTTTGACTATAGTCCTTTCGCGCGTCGTCAAGAAGACCATATTTGGATTGTGTCAAGAGTAGTCCTGCATGACAGAATTTTCTGCGGACTTTGAACTATTCGGGCAATTGGTGGATCTCTTTCAAAGGCTGCGTCCAGATAGTAGGATGCGAACGTCAATCAATCATTCGGAGCATTCTCCGAAGAAATATTCGAATGAATGCCTTCGTAACCCGTATAAGGACGAGAAACGAAGGCATTCATTCAAATATTTCTTCGGAGAATGCTCCGAATGATTGATTGACGTTCGCATCCTACTATCTGGACACACCCAATGGTGCAAGACAGAGAGGCCTACACCTAGGGTTGCCAGATGGTATCCAAAAGGAGGACATGTCCTCCTTTTTTATGTTTTGTCCTCCCATCCTCCCTTACCTACTGTAAGTCCTCCTTTTTGCTAAACATCGGGTTCTATAAGTTTTATTTTTGTATAAAACTCGCGAGAGTTTTTTCACTGATTAATACTCAGTGGAGCAAAGAGAGGAATAGACTTAAGTGTAGTCAGTTAAATCTTTAATTCTTACTCAATATAACTTCAAATACATGACATGTGAAGATTTTTATAAATTATTTGTTGAAAAACCAAGAACTTCTTTCCAAAATTGGCAGCTCAACTAAATATGAGTAAAATAAAGTAAAATATTATAAAAAATTCATTTGATTTCTGAATTTCCTCCTTTTTTACAGAAAATCCTCCTTTTTATACCCATCTGTCCTCCTTTACCAAATTATCATCTGGCAACCCTACCTACACCAGAATGATAGTCGACGTTGGAAAGACTTGACACGGCACTCGAAGAAGAAGAATGTGATAAATATGTACATATTGTTATTATTATTATTACAAAATCACTACACCTCATAACAATTATACAGAAACCTGTTTCAGATACATAATTATATAAAATCTTCATCATATTTCTTACAGTACTTAATAATAAAGTCTAAACCGGTTATGTAGTTATTTTTTGTTAACCTCGTTATTCATCTGGAATCTTTTTACTTATCAATTATGTTTATAAATGCATGATTATGTTTATAAATGCATTTATAAATGCATGATTATTAATAATTTTAAGGAGGGTTCAATGAGAAAGGAAAGAATAAATAAGAAGGAAATAAAATTATTCAAGTCTAAGTACCTATGTACCTACCAGTCGCGTGCCTGCCATACATGCAAAAAAGCACAGCATGCCCATAGAATCTATGAAGAAAATATAGAAATCATCAAAAACTAGTTTGAATTTGCCGCCAAACATTTCGTTGCAAAGAGAACAATTCACAAAAATATTCGCAGCAAATATACAATTTTTGTAAGTTTTAGAGTTTTTATCAAAAGTGCGTACTATTTGTATTGAAGTGCGTGTACAATCGATACGTTATTTTGACTTTTTTTAATAAAATCCAGTAATTTACCGTGATAGCTAAATTAATGGAATAGTAAGTTATTGCTTTATACGTAGCATCTGTTCTCAACTAACACACACTTAAATTTTAGTGTGAATACGTAGTAGGCAATGACGCGCCAATGTACCTATATGAGTATGTTTTGATTTGTATTGGTTGTGTGATGATTGTGTGAGTCGTGCGTAACGTACTAGGCAGTTAAAAATAATTTGAAGGTAGATACTATGTGCAACCGCTAATAGTTTTTAGACTTGAAACGTTCTTCATAAAGGATTGATTAATATTATGATGGATGCGCGAGACAAAATAAATTGTATAGTAATTACGACATTTAACTTTAAAGTTACTTACATACTTAAAAATAGTATTTATTTGTATCGCAGACTTCTTGTATTTTATTTATTTATATTAAGGACCCATGAAGTCTTTGGCAAACAATAGATCTCCCACTAAAGTTTTTAAGTCTTTTAAGAGACATCGAATATAAACCATTTAATATCTTAAATTCAGCAAAGGGGTACGTCAACCATTCTGGATTTCTTATTTATTTCATTTTTTTTATTATAACGAATGTAAGACCAACATGAAAAGCCTAGTCCCGTCTCCGATATATATATATATATATATATATATTATATTATTCTCAAGGACGTCCACTCGTTTGCGAGTAAAATAGTATATTTGTACAAAGCATTCCCGATGTGAAAAGCCTAGTCCCGCCACTGGTACCTACGTATATTATTTTCATCTACCTATTGATGCATTTTCATTAATGGGGTAGACGAGAAACATTTTTTTACTAATGTTGAAACTAGTCTTTTTATATTTCGTACCTAATAATATAAATGTGCGATACTTAATTAGTATTTTCCATGTAATTTTGTCCGAAATACAATCGCGATATTTGCGGCGGGCAATCGCCAGGGACCTCGAACTCGAAGAGAAAACGTACTACTACTACTACTATACCATCACGGCATATCCCACAAGTGGGGTAGCCAGCAGACCAGCTGCATATAATAAACATGCAAGCTGTCCTCTCCGTGCCAATATAAAATCAAGACATTCAGGATGGGTGGCAAGCCTCATCGCTGAATTTAAAATGTAAAATGTCTTATTTTTTCGAACACCTGCCTTTTACAGGACACTCGAAAACTTACGAATAAGAGTGGGAGACCAATTCTTTACCGGGTGCTCCACGGGATACGGGATCAGAGAAAACGTGAATTTGAATTATATTTCAATGTCTGGAAGCAAACTTCTTTTGTGATAGAAGTTGTCTCAATATTACCCTTCTTTTTACTAATATTTTTGTTCATAAGAGCCTCGTGAATTTCTTCATACTAGTCTGTTTCTCTCAAGGGTCGCGCAAAATTACTTTGCCCGAGGCCCCGCGTAACATAAAACGCTCGAAGCCTCGCAAAAGCTAGGACTGCCACTGGCCAAGTATTTAGTATCCACGTATATTGGACCCAAGAAATTTTGTGACGACAGAATAGAAATGATAAACGCCGTTTTATCTGTTTTCTTAGAAGTATATTATATTATTATGTTAGGTGGTGTGAGAATTTCACAAATAATTCTGTGCACCAGTGCACTCAGCAAAAATCTGTAGTCTCTTTAAAACAGGTGAGAAAAAACTCCCGCCTGGGTCATGTTTTACTACTGAAAATCATGTTAGTGATAAAATCACGACATATGTTCTAATGGTATGTTCCAATGGTCCTCCATTAGATTGGTTTCAACTTAACCCTACAAGGTTACTCTTGGTCTTGACACAATTTAATGCTACCTTAATCTTGTTTTGATGTCAACCCTACGATGCGCGAAGCTATTATAGTAAAAAATACCGCGACATTTGTATGCACTATGCACATATTATTTCTGACTATAGTCACATTGCACATCGTATGATTAAGATCAAGACAATATTAGAGTCCTATTTAGATTGTGTCAAAAGTAGCCCTGCTGTGCTTCCGAGAGGAGCGTAGATGGGCAATTAATCTAAGTTAGTTTTTTTCACTTTTAACCAGAAGTTATAACTATAAGTTAGGTGGGTATTTTATTATTTTATTTTGTCAAAGGGCCACACTCCAAGGACCGAGTCACTGATTCTTACCCCTGATCTAGACAGGTGGATAAGCTGAACATTTGTTTATCATTCTTCACACATGTCGAAACCATTTTCATTTTGTTAATAAAGTTATTAAGATATTTCTTTTGAATTTCTCCTGAGTCACGATTTTTCGTGATAAATTAATTTTCTTGCTTTTAAATTGTATCAATGTCTTATTAATTTATCATTTTTTGATAGTACAATCTACGATAATAAATTAATGGAAACATATCAAGTTTGATTTGACAATAGCCACGTCGACGCTACTCGATAAAGGAAGAGTTCTTTCTTTTCTTCTCTCCGTATCAGCAGGGTTACTCTTGACAAAACTAAACACGATCTTAATCTAGTCTTGATCTTGATCATACGACGCACGAAGGGACTATGGTCAAAAACATCGCGCTACCGCTAACGCGCAATCGGTTTGCGTGTATTTTTGGCTAATAGTCACTTCGTGCGTCGTATGATCAAGATCAAGACTAGATTAAGATCGTGTTTAGTTTTGTCAAGAGTAGCCCTGCAGAAACATACGTAAGTCACTAGTTGATACAGGAATAGAAGAAAAGGAAAATAAATGTTGCCTTAATTGGTGGTACCTATACATGATATCGTTGCGTTAATGATTTTAAAAGGGCAGCGCCCGCCACATACCTCGTGCCGTACCTGGAGATATATATCTCCATAACGACACACACATGCACAAGCGTTAATGATTATACAATATCCATATCTAAGTTTGGGACTAACTCGCTCTGGATGTTTGTGTTATGTTACTTAGAGCAGTAGTCTCCAATCACTGGGCCGTGGAAGGAATATGAAGGTCAAGTTATTTTTTTTGTTGTGTCCTCTTTTTTGATATTTTAAACTATGTAAATCAAATTTGTGAAATATTCCTTAACAAAACTGAAGAGATCATGAAATTTGAGAAGTTCCTATACCTTTTCGAAAATCTAGCGACGGGGGAGGAAGGGAGGTTGAAGTTTTGAATGAAAGAAAAATCACAAAATAAAACGTTATAAGTGTATATCTTTGTTAAAAGTAAACAATCTACATCTCCCTCAGCGGGCCGCAGTAAAATTATCAAACGTTGACCGGTCCGCAGAGATAAAAAGGTTAGAGACCACTGATTTAAAACAATGGAATCAACCCTCTGCTCAATATTGAGAAAATTAATTGAAAAATATATTGTTGTTAAAAAAAGTTGTATGAAAAATGGTGTAGGTATTCCTTAATAAAAGATATTTGAATAGAAAATTTGATTGAATTTTCAAATCTCAATGCTATCTATCTATATCTATCTATACCCTCACGCCGTGTCCCAGGTGGGGTAGGCAGAGAGAACGGAACGCCATATAGATCTGTCCTTACATACTTCTTTCGCTTCCTCCACATTCATCCAGTTTCTCATAAATGTTAGTTGGAAGTGTTTGGGTTAGTTGGAAGAGATCGCGCCTTTGCGATAAACTCGCCCTCTGTATATTGATTGTATTTAATTTGAATGTATACCTTTTATGTAATTGTTTTTTATCAATGTACAGTAAAGAATAAATAAATAAATAAATAAATAAATAAATGTTCGCCGATTTCTCTTACTCAACACGCGGCCGTCCTTAAGGATTTGAACCACGTGCTCAAGCCACGTGGTTCTTGGCCGTCCGCGCTTCCTCACACCTCCTCTTTCAGACAAATACATCCTCTTCGTGATTCTTTCATCTTTCATCTCAATGCTGAACTGAGAATATTAAATGTTATATCAATTTATTTTATTTGTATTATAAATATATCAATATGTACTACATAATATTATTATAATAATATAGAATGTCCCAAACTCACCATCTCCCCCAAGGCTCCCACCCGTCCTAACATCGCCAAATATTCACGGAGAACCTAAAACTTAAAGGCAAAAATGTACTACTTATACGTCATATAGAATAACCCAAGGCCACTATCTCCCCCAAGACTCCCACCTATCCTGACATCCCCAAGCTTCCACAGAGAACCTAAAACTTAAAGGCAACATGTAGGTTCTACTTAAACATATAGAATAACATCTCCCTTAAGACTCCCACCCATCTTGACATCCTCAATTATCCACACTACTTAGGTATACATAAAGACTTTTTATAATTGTTTCCATTTTTTTATCATTGTTTACTTGTTTTACTTTATTGGGTTAGTTGGAAGATATCGCGTCCCTGCGATAAACTCGCCCATTGTGCAAAATATTTGTATATACCATGTTGTACCTAATCTCATTCTTTTTATTTAAATATTTTGTACAATAAAGTTTATTATTATTATTATTATTATACATATAGAATGACTAAAGGCCACTACCTCCCCCAAGACTCCCACCTGACATCCCCAAGCTCCCACAGAGAACCTAAAACTTAAAGGCAACATGTAGGTACTACTTAAACATATAGAATAACATCTCCCTCAAGACTCCCACCCATCTTGACATCCTCAATTATCCACACTACTTAGGTATACATATAGAATGACTAAAGGCCACTACCTCCCCCAAGACTCCCACCTGACATCCCCAAGCTTCCACAGAGAACCTAAAACTTGAAGGCAACATGTAGGTACTAAATATATAATATAAAATGATTCAAGCCCATCCCCAAAGGCCCCCACCCGTCCTGACATCTCCAAATATTCACGGAGAACCTAGAACTTAAAGGCAAAAATGTACTACTTATACATATAGAATGTCCCAAGTCCACCATCTCTCCCAAGGCTCCCACCCGTCCTGACATCTCCAGATAATCACAGAGAACTTAAAACTTAATGATAAATAGAAAAAAAAACACAGTATGTAGTTTAACTTCCAAATGACTTTTATTAACTTCGCCTACTATTCGGAGACTCTCGATTAACTTTACAATTTTTACTAATCGCCTGATGATGGAGTCGATAGTCTTCGAGAGTACGCGAAGTTAATAAAATTCATTTGGAAGTTAAACTACATACCTACTGTGTTTTTTCAATTTATTTATCTAAAAATGGACTTCCAACAAGTAACTTCGGTCAATAACAAGGCCCCCATAGAGTATAGAGGTCATTCAATTTCTCATACATGTACGCAGATTTTTCTTACTCAGCACGCTAGCGTCTTTGAGAATTTGATCCAGGTAGATAAGCCACGTAGTTCTCAGATATCGGCGCTTTCTCACACCACATCTTTCAGATAAATACACTTTCTTCGTCATCCTTTCAATATCATTCATTCGCTCCACATGTCCAAATCATCGCAAATTATTACGCATAGAACTCATTATACAATAGATAACATTATACATACGTAGAACTATATATAAAACGTATAAATATATCTATATACCTATAAATATTAATATTCATAGTAAAATATATCTATAGGTGTACCCAACCTAACCACAAGTACACTACATTACGGAGCGAAACTTCGCTATGTCACGAGACGACATTTTTATGTATAACTTTTCACAGGTGTTTCAACGAAATAACATTTGAAGACCTTTTTGGTAAAACCCCATTTGTCAAAAAATGTCGTTTTTGAACTATTGATGCCGTTCGATAGGTGGCTCGTATCTACGTTATTTAAAGTCACTATTTTTGTCATATAACAACAGTTATCAAAATTATACATACATACATACATACCATCACGCCGCTTCCCTCGCGGGGTAGGCAGAAAGGATCGAGCGCCACTTCCTTCTATCCTTGCATACATCTTTCGCTTCCGTCACTGTCATACAATTCCTCATGCATGCTCTCCTGTTCAACGTGCTCAACACGTGACCGTCCTGTAGGATTTGATTTAAATGATCTTGCCATTTAATCCTCGGACGTCCACGTCTCCGAGCACCATTCCTCTCAGCCAAATATATCTTCTTAGTCATTCTGTCCTCATTCATTCTTTCCACGTGCCCAAACCATCTTAACTTATTTACATTCATCCTTGTTATTACACCAACTTTCATTCCACATTCCTTTCGTATATCACTGTTACGCACACGATCTCTCAGACTTTTACCACACATCCTTCTCAACGATCTCATTTCCACTGCATTTATGCCACTTTCATCCTTCTTTAACCATGTCAACGTCTCACTTGCATACATAAGTGTTGGCACTAAGATAGCAGAGTGCACCAACCTTTTAGCTGTGGTGGATTTGTTTCTATTTGCAATTATTGGTCGGATTTCACCATTTACCTTATTGCCAGAAATCAAAATTATATCAAAATTATAACATTGTAAAATATACCCGGTGCTGACAATCACCAATTTATTTCGCGCGTTTTTTGACAAAACCACACATGTCTATGACATATATGGGGTTTTGTTGTCAAATCATCATCAAACAGTCAAAAGTGACAAGTCATTGAAATGTCAACCATGGCGTCGTCTTCTTCGCCGGTGAGTTTTAAAAGGCAGAACCCCGAAGATATTTCTAATATACCGCTAAAAAAGACAAGAAAAGTTGACCAATGTACATTTGAATAAATATTGTATACCATATACTTGTAATTTTTTGATAAAACCCCATTTGTCAAGTTCTTTTCAACTTTATCCTCAATTTTACCAATGTTATTCTGGCACCTGAAGTCTTTAATGTAATACAAAATATGGATAATAACATGAAAATTGCAAATAAAAAAGAAATTTTAATGTATCATCAAAACTAGAGTTCGAGCGCAGTTTTTTGCTTTTCCTGAAAATTGCATTAAAATGACATATGGGATATGGGGTTTTACCAAAAAGGTCTTCATTTTCTTCTAACAAGTTTGTAAACAACATCAACATCATTGTTAATAATATTAATTGGTCTATGAGTGACACGAAATTACTGTCAAATATTATTACTGTGAATGATTGTTATTAACCATAAATATCTCACTTTATTAATTTACACCATATCTTCTTAAAATAACAATGTTTTGCTTTGAAAAGAATTTAACACAATTATTTTACATTTATAGATATCGAAAAATATAACGCGTTTTAAAGTTAGCTGAATTTGCCATCAAAAAAATCATTATGAGGTTGTACAACAAATTTTCATAAGTCACTTTGGCTAAAATTTGACATTGTGTAGTTTCGTTCCCATATACAGACATATAAAGTACGTACAAACTATAGCACTTGAAGTTAGGTAGAGGTATGTTCATAATATACACACCTATGCCTAATATTATAATACATCAAAATACTTCACCTATACACACATGCATACATAATACAATATACACCTATATAACAGATTACTATAGGTACAATACCACGTTATTATTATTATTCTTATTCTTACTGTAGTATGTATGTGTGTATGTATAGTGTATACCAACACACACAAGCAGCTATAGGTACGATGATAATATTATAAAACCAACTTTGATGTATGTCTATGCTATCTGTATGCATATGTATTCTATGTATGTATAGCTCAGCCACAGTGTATATAAGTATATGTGTATGTAGATGTATGTATGGATGCGTATTATTATAAATGTATATGTATAGAAGGCTATGTACGAACTTGCAACGTCGATTCTGTGCTGGAAATAATCTGTGCAGTGATTGCCAAACGATGGTGGTTTTATACTATTTTCGTTTTTATTTTAAAAAAAGTAATTTTTGAATATTCATTCGAAGTATTTTCAAGCAACCGATGCACTTTTTTCCTTTTGTTTGTTTTTGTTTATATTTCTCAGCATCATATAGACTCTATACATTACCATTATTGCATACTAAGATGCAAACTGTTTTACTTGCAGTGCTACTTATTTATATTGTCTTTTTAAGACATGTTCTTTCAACTAATTCAAAATATCTTCATCAATAATATTTAAAGTCTAAAAATGGCTAATGTGCGATGCAGTCATTCACAACAACGGTAATTTGCGTGTCAATTTGTTTTCATACATGAGTTACATTACAATATAAAACCTCCACTTACAATAGAGTAATGATTCACGAATATGCTCTTAAATAAATAAATAAAATTATGAGTGCTGTGTTCTTTGATGTTTATAATAATGCTTTGTTGCATTTGTTTATTACAATTAAAATTTATTGGCTACTTTCATCAAATGTGAGTATTCTTAAATCTAAATTTGGAATGTAAAATAAACAATAGCACTCAAGAGTCGAAGTCCGTTGTACCTATTAAATTGTTACACAAAATAAATAAATTGTATGTATTTCAATTTGGCAATGAACTCGAAACTAAGCCAATTGGCGATCATCCAGTACAATCAAATACTGTTATAGGTATATATTAATTATTTTGCATAAGTATTATGCATATAATGGTCTTAATTAAATATAGACTTCTCTTTAATTTGGATTAAGTAATACATTTTATAATGTAGTTGCAGAGTATTAAACTGCAAATGAGGAATATAACAATTATTTGTATAACATATGTGATCATTGATCATAAACAGAGAATAATTACAAGAAAACGTTTTTACTAAACTACACACTGCTACTACCATACTGTTTCGATATAGACCACAAGTGGGGTAACCAGCAGATCAGTTGTATGTAATCAACATACAAACTGTCTTCTCTGTAAACAATACAGTACAATTATGACGAAAATACAGCTACAGCAGAAATAAATAAAAAAAAAACACATTTGAATAATGTTTTAAATAGATTAATATTTTCGACCGACGGTACTTGGCGGAAATCCATATTTAATTAATAAAAAAAAATACTTTCAATAGATGGATCAAAATTTTAAGTGTAATTTTATTGTATTTATTTATTCATTCTTGCTGTACATTGATTACAAACACCTTATGTTTGTTTTTTTTTTTGTATAATTTTATTTGAACATGCATGATGTAGACACGCTTAATTGGGGGATTGACCTGACCAGATCAATGTGTCTTTTTTTCTTCATATTTTATGAATGTTTAGTCAACTCTTTGTGTGTGTCTCTGTAGAATATATAAATAAATTCCATAAATATATACATTGTAATTAAATACATTTTTTTAATTTCAAATATATTTATTGTGATAAATATACATTTTTTACAACAGTAATCAATTCTTTATGAATGCACAGTAAACATATTAACTCCCTCAAATTTGAGCAGAGCTCATGCTTATCAACATAATATAAAGACCAAGTTTATTGCAAAGGCACGATCGATCGTGTGCATAATATTTATTTGTTTATTTATTTAAGCAATAAACGGCTTTCGTCTTTTACAGTTTCAAAATAATACAAGACCATCCTTACAAACATAAAAAACAAAAATAAACAAAAATATATTTTTTGTGTTATTTTTATTGAATAATCCAATATCACAAATGATGTAATATTTAATACTTTTTATATCTGATTATTTTAATACAAATATTCTTTTCTTTTTTTTAATAGTGATAAAAATGATAAACACGTAGGTTTATTAATTACCAATTGCCTTTAACAAAAGGTACCAAATTTCTCTAGGATAAAGGTTTTAGAAATTCAGATAGGAGAATTAATTTTACATTTGATATTCTACACACCAAATTGCTGGTACCTTTCATTGGCAATTAGTATATTTGAAAATCTGGATTTTTTACATCAACATGGAATACCAACATAAAATTAGTGTTTGAAGTAAATCAATGTTGTCAGTTATAAAAAGCAATATAATTATCGGCTCCCAATTCCAATGGTTACCTATACAGGCCTAGAGTAGTGTGAGTGAGTATGTAGTCTTCGGGTGTGCGCGGTATATCGCCGTCTCTGTCTGGCGCCCCTCGAGTCTGGCAATGGACTCGCCCGCTCCCGCCCCTCCTGCCCGTGTCCTCCGCTCGCCTTCCCCAAGCCCCTGCCCAGAGCCGTACAACGTTGCCCCGCGTATGTAATTTTACTCTATGTTAAATTCTACTGGAACACTAAAACAGTTCAATGTACTCTTCAAAATAACTTGAAATACGTTATATTTGTGAAAATTCGTGTATGTGAATGTTAAAACAACGTGTAAACGATATCAAAAGGTCTATATTATCATTTTCTAGTGTTTTTAGTGAGTAAAATGTGATATTTCTCGATATAATCGCCAAAAATACGATCCCCATGTGATTCCATGCAACCGTTATTCGTGTATCTCTCGACATTTTAACCATATTTCCTGGGTTTTCTTAAGTTTTATCGTATAAAATCGTTTCGTAAGTGTTTCATGCCCTGTTTTTTGTGATAAATAGTTAAAATTATTACCTAAAAGGTGACAGTTTCACTTCTTCAGCCAAATGTCGTGTTTGGCAAATAATATCAAAATTCGCCACAGATTATGTCAATATATGTGAAATAATGATTTGTGCATCGAGTGCATATTGAATTAACGATAAATATAAGATCCAACACAGTTTTAAATACGTTTACGTAAGCCTAGACATGTACGTCTGACGTGACTGTCCAACTGATTTACAGCCATGAAAACCAACGAATTTTGATAGTATGTGGTAAATTAGAACCAGATAAATAGTATCATCCCATAAATAAAGGTTTATAAGCATTCTCTGAAACCATGTGCTCGAGAATTCTTAACAAGTGCCTGGTTCAAAAATATACGAGCTGTGCGTTTGATGCGTAATAATCATGTGACGGATGCAAAAAGTGCTAATGATTCTTATAAAAACTTAATAACTTTCTTATCTATACATTTTTTCCATAAATTTATCGAAGAAATGTTGTGGCTCATAATCTAATATGGTTTGAATCCTGCCACAGCTTCCAATACAATTTGATCAATATGGGTCAATTTTATTGCAGCTAAGTGTAAAGTTTTCATAAAATCATAGAATAATCTGTGCAAAATTACGTTTATAAGTAAAAAAGTATTTAGGAATATGATATTGACAACAATCTTGATATTATTCACGAACGAAATCTGCTCAACTTCAATCAAAGTCACTTGATCAAGCTATCTGACATATTAAATGGTTGAAATATATAATTTCGCGATAAAAAATACGAAAATTTTAACTTTTAACGATGAAAAAGTAAGAGAAAAATAATAATTTGTTGTAAAACTTTTTAGTAGTAACATTTCCTATAGAAATCGATATGGCAACGTCGCAATTCGTGTACAAGAAGTATAGCTGGAAACTTATTACGTACTGCGAATCTGGTACATTTTTTCATAATTCAGTGTTAAAAAATCTTTTCAAACTTTTTAATTTGAATATTTTTTTATGTGGCTATAATAAAATGACAAAATTTTAATCCCTACGTCCACAGCACTTACATAACTATATAACGTTGCACCTAGAATAGAAGGCAGTCGCATTTTCATATGAGAATTTCTATTGAAATTAAATGACATTTTATACTTGAAAATTCATAATTTTATCATAATTATCCTAAATTATAAGAATCAGTGTTATTTGATTTCAATTTTTAAGTTTTCAAATTTGAATCGATTTTCTGTTGAACTGGAATCAAAACCAAAACGTCTCAAATGAGTCCAATAAAAAAATAAGTAAATTTCCATTTCCTTAATTTTTACATCACTTGAGGCGTAAAGGACAGTGTAGAATAGCATTTTCATATTTTTTTTGATATTCTAAAAATAATGAGTGCGATAGCTGCACTCTTATAAGCTTTCGTTTTCATTTCTCCGCTGGTTACCTCGCTTGTAGCAAAGAATTGTATGAAATATGTTTGAAAAAAGGTGTGAACCATATTATTTATGTGAAGTGTGTGCATTTTGTAAATTACGCAGTTTTGCTGGTTACCCTATCAGTTTCGTAATGTAAATCTTGTGATTTTCTTGGTTACCTCAAATATTTTTTACTTTAGTTCATTTTTATAAACGTAATTTATAATTTATTTTTGGATAATCTTGTTTTATGGAGGAACCTACACTTGTTTGTTCCAAATTTATTTATGTAAACGCATCAAATCATCTCCCTTTAGTGCTGTGAACTGCGTATTTAATGAACATATAAATCGCCCTCTTCGCGCAAATATACACAGGATTAAAAAAAAACTAAATTAAATTAAACCATGGAGCACCCGATAAAGAATTGTTCTCCCAGTCTTTTCCGAAAGGTTTCGAGTGTCATGTAAAAAAGACAGGTGTTCGAAAAAGTTTGATATTTCAGTTCTTTAATTCAGCGATGAGGTTTGCCAGCCATCTTGAATTTCATAACTCTATGTCGGCACGCAGAAGACAGCTTGCACGTTTGTTACATGTAGTTTGGTCTGCTGGCTATCCTACAGTTGTGGTATAGTTAGTTGTAAATTAAAATAATTGTGTGCTCAAAAAAAATGAAAATGTTGCGAAAAATCTTGTTCGGCTTCCGACAAACCATATATTCTTTTAGATAGTAAAATCTATGGCATCACCCAAAGATATAGTAACTAGCAGGCTGCTGTATAATGTATATCCAGTAAATCATCCCCATGTCTTGATAGATGAGACATTTAGGATAGGTGTCGTTTCTATGTGCTGAAGCAAATATGCTAAATGTCTTATATGTGTGATATTTTACAAAAAAAACTTACGTACATATTGTGAATATTTTGTGTTAGTGAAGGAATACATTTTGTGAACGAGTTTATCATTACTTAGTTCAATCTTGCCTATCCTGTCGAAAATGTGATGTGAACAAAATAATACATTATTATTATTATTATTATGCATTACTCGTGTTTTTTTCAAAATCTTTTTCAAATTGAGTCCCGGGTAGAAAATACGTCTCCCATTATTTTCTATTAGTTTTCGAGTGTGCTATGAAAAGTAGATGTTCGAAATAGAAATGTCATGAATAAGATACGTAACATCTTCGATTCAGCGATGAGGTTTGTACCCATACTTGGGTTAGTTGGAAGAAATCTAAAAAATATATTGATCGTATTTAATTTGAATGTAGGTATACCTTCTATGCAATTATATATAATCAATGTACAGTAAAGAATGAATAAATAAATTACTTAAGATTTTATTTTATTGGCACGAAAAGAACGAGTTGTATGTTTATTGTAAACAGTTTATCTACTGGCTGTCCCAGTTATGGGACATTCCTGATGATATAAAACATAATCATTCGATATTTAAATCCACCCTTCATCGTTCCGTTTAGAAACACATTGCGTACAAAATCTTCCACCATTTTAAGAAAAGCAATTTTGCGGCCAGTTGAGTCACCACTTCCCACGAAATTATTGTAACGCTATAGTAGTACAATTATTATAAGAACATTTTAGGAACGGTATATTGTGAAAGTGGGTCTCCATTTTGATTGTATGAATTTTCTTTTGTTGTTTGCTGTGAACTCGAAAACGAACTGAAAAGTGCATAGTTTATAAATGTTTATGTAATATTATTTTAGCTAAGGGCAATTGATACGTTTTGCTGGGTAATCGAAAACAGTGCATCGAAAGTGCTTTTGTTTTCTATCATTTTGCTAAAGTGAGCGTTTCATGTAAAAGTGATAACGTGGCTAGATTAAAAGTTATTGTTTGAGTTATGTTCTGTTTTGCATTATTAATATTATATATTACTAGCTGACCAGGCAAACGTTGTATTGCTTTATACTAATATCGCTATTAAAAATAGGGGTTGATGGGAGAAGAGTGAAAATTTAGGGCTGTATGTATTTTTTAATATTTCACCATAAAAAAAAAAAAAATTCGTGGTGGATCACCCTTAACTTTTAGGGGTATGAAAAATAGATGTTGGCTGATTCTCAGACCTACCCGATAGGCACACAAAATTTCATTAAAATTAGTCCAGCCGTTTCGGAGGAGTATGATAACAAAACACCGTGACACAAGATTTTTATATATTACGATTATTTAAACCATCGCAGCATTTCCTCCAAGTGGGGAAGCCAGTAGAGTAGACTAATGCACGTGAAAACATGCATGTTCTTATTTATTTATTTATTCTTTACTGTAAGTACATTGATAACAAACAATTACATAAAAGGTATACATTCAAATTAAATACAATCAATATACAGAGGGCGAGTTTATCGCAAAGGCGCGATCTCTTCCAACTAACCCAAATGTTGTCCTCTTTGTACCAATAAAGTTTAAGGAAATTCAGAATGGGTGGCATACAGATACAACTCGTCGTTGAATAGTAGATGTTGAATGTTGTAGACGTTATTTATTTTATTTATTTATTTATTTATTTCCAAAATTTTACATTCTTAAATAACAGTAAAAATCATATTGGAATATAATGCCCCACTAGATATTTTGTTAATAACCGTTTTTTAGTAAAAATACTGGAAAATTTACAGAAAAGAGTGGGAGACCTAATCTTTTCTGAGGACTCAACGAAACATTATATTAGTTATTTATTTATTTTGTTTTATTTTTTTTTTATTTATTTTATTTAACAATAATTATACAGACATTACAATACATAGACTATTTGATAAAACTTAAATCTAAACATCCTCCTTATAGAGACAAGTCTCGTGTAAAGGTTTATATTTTTTTATTTCTGTGTTTTGCACTGTACTGGCAGTTAAAAATGACCATGATATCAAAGATGGGTTGATTAAGTACAATAATTATGTTGAATCTTTATTATATTATATTGCGTAATTTTTTTTCTATGTTGCCATTTTTTTTATAAATAATAAAAAGTTCATTCACTCTTTTCTGTAATATTTCCAGTATCCTGCTGTAAAAGGCAAGGTATTATTCACAAAACATCACAAATGAGACAAATTTTCTATTGAGCAGTAATGATGTATTCTATTTTTTCGGTGGTAACCTTATGAAAGTTCATTTTTATTAAAAGTTTCTAAGTTGACGGCACTGAAGATGGACTAAGTCCGAAAGGCCTCTGCCAAAATAAAATTTATACAGTGAAAGTTACAGTGTTTTAACTTAATCATTTTAATATTAAAGCAGTAATGAGGTTTATTGTCACCCATCATGAATGTCTCATTTTTTATGGCACAGAGAGGACTACGTGAACATTTATTACATACATTTAGATTACTGGTTCCACCACTTGCAATAGACGCTGTGATGGTATAGATAGATAATTATATATATATATAAATGACCTTGACATTGGTTAGGTCATGTGTTGAGATTTTTATATCGTGCTGTTTTCCCGTATAAGTAGTTTATTAAAATTTGTCGTGTATCGTTGTCACAGAAATAGTGATACATTTTTTATAATGGTGTTAACAGTGATTTGGTGCACTGTTCTTTTATACTTGGCAAATTGAAATAGTTTCATTTTTAAAAATACTGTGTTTTAATAAATTTGTCATATTTTCCGTTTTATGTGATATATATTTGCGAGTGACTGTTATGTGCACTTTTATAAATCTATGTGGTGATTTTAATTAATTTGTTTTTTTTTTTATATAAGTACCTAAGCGTAGATTTAGTTTTGATATAAAATCACGTGTCGAAACTTGCGTCCTCCTCTCTTGAGGTACAATCCATTGGATTGGTCTGCAACTTTTTTTTTTTAAAAAGATATATCTTGGTTTTTGTTATAAACCCAAATATAACCTTATACACCTTTCACAGTAAGCTAAAAGCAACTAAGTTGGTTTTTCTTCTCCATTCCTCCCTATCTTCTGCCAGTCTCTTCAATTTTGTGTATGTACTACAGAGCATATCCTCGACTGCAACTTGATCCATGTTGGCGTTTCGTGGTCGGACTCTACAATTCCTGGCTTTGGTTAGATGATAAAAATGAGCAGGACTGGGTGTTTGATGTTGTGGCTAATCCAGGTTGTTCGTTGTTGACTTATTTATCTTTTTAAGGAGTTGCCTCCTTTTGCCTCAAAAACTCGAGTGACTTATGCTGTGTTCACATGGAACAACCACGCTTCAAAACCATGGAAATAAAAATGTAACTAGAATTATCATTTACGAAAACAACTCGAAATAGAATGATGACATACGACCACGTATATCAATAATCATAGTACGATATAGAATAGCATATATTTCTTGTTTTTTTTTTTACGTTTAGTGGAATAACTCGGAAGTTCTCCGTCGGATTAATCACTGGGTGCATTTATTTGTTTTAAGTATAAAATAGACAATTTTGTTACGAACAGTGATTCAATCTTGAGTTTTTCTCCATCTATGAATCAGCGACCCTTATCCTGAGCTAGCCCTTAATTTGGTTTAGTTTATTTTTACATTCGATAAATTTCAATATTTGAAAACTGTTTGAACATGATGTAAAAAACAGATTGAGTGACTACTTACTCAATATTTCTATAAACTGTTAAATCTACCTGCTCAGGATAAACGTCACACTAAGGTCACTTTGAAGTATTGGGCGTTAATGAAATGCTGTATTAATAATATGTTAAATTCTGTATTTTCGTAATTTAGCTAATTTACGTTGATTGAGGATAAAATATCACATTTTCGAGGAATACTCACATTTCGTGGAATCCCGGATACTTAAGAAAGCCCTCCCAATATTTTCTGTATGTTTCCAGGTGTTCTGTAAGAGTCGGGTATTTGTAAAACATCACGTTTTAAGATATTTAACGTCTTGTGTTCAGCGATGCGGTATGCCACCCATCCTGAATGTCTTAACTTTTATTTTCACGGAGTGGATGAGTTCTATAGTTATTACAAGCAGTTGGCCCGCTGCCTACCCCACGCATGGATGCTCTCAGATTATATTTTGTAATATGTTTGCTAATAAACAAGATAGGTTTATGTACAAATTTGTATATTCCTTTTTCATAAGGGCAATGCAAACTCCCAGAAAACAGGGGAAACCTATTCTCTGCCGGGTACTATACATAATATATGATCGCATTCCTATTTATCTTATATATTTTAAACGCGCCTGCAGAATTTCCATCCACACTTCTCAGCATTATACAATCAAGTAAATCTCCAATTATGATCACACAAAAACTTTAACAATCTAATGTAGGGAAAAAATCACCTATTCAGATTATATACAGGATATCAAAGAAATAGAGTCAAAACGCGGGTTCATTATTCCAGTATTTTGCCTGAAATATATGTGTTCAAAAACATCCTAACAGTACTACAAAGGAATGATAAAATAGATTTTTGAATTTTGATGTATAAATTTACCGGTAAATCTTTCTCTTGTAATTTATTTATAATATAATTTAAAATTAATGTCTTTTTTTTGTTTCAGGTTTTTTTGAAGAATTCGGGACGCGAAAATCATCATCATCATCACCTAAAAATTTTATACATAAAGTGTTAAGAATATAAAATAATAATAAATAATAATAATCTTTTAAATATAATTATATAAAAATAGTTTGTAATATAAGTAAAATCATAACAATTTGTATATAAATATCCATTAAAAATAATCAAACATCAAATGTATAACTGCTTATAGAGTTAAATATTACTTAAGTTGTTTTTTTTATAATTTTTTCTTTGAAAATAATCTGTGATCTGTTTGTATTTTTCTTTGAAAATAATTCTAATATAAATAAAATTAAGAAAATACTTTGTATATAAAAATAGTAATAGAAATATGTGTATCGCTTATTATAATTTATTTTCTTTTTTTAAACGTATGATTGTCTTTTATTTTTGAGTTGTTATTGTTAATTAAAACAAATGAAAAATGACAGAACTCACTTCTGTTATTTTTCCGCTCTTGTAAATAATATGCTGCTTTCATGAAGTGAATTAAAATATATATATTTTTTAATCAGTGGCGGGTCTAAAGAGTTTAGCCCTCACTTTGCAAGTTGTGTCCGTTGATAAATAAAGTGAAACGCGAGTGTTGTAATAAAAAGAATCGCGATATAAAAATTTAAACGTCACCAAAGCGATCGTTCGATACTGTAGTGCTTCATTTATTTTTTAATAAAATAAATAATCATATTTCGAATCATTTCGATTATTTTTGAGTGTGCATGTTCCGCGTGAATTCGTGTGCTTTGTCTTTGTTGTTGTCGTCGTCATTCGAAACGACAAAAGATAATAATAATTTAATAAAAATAATTCCTAATTATTTAAAATTTTCATTGGTTTCTATAGCGAAAGCATTCTTTCACCACCAGCATCCGACCGTCCTTTGACGACGGTGTGATGCTTTCGCTGTATCTGGTTTAGCCATGCTCTTTACCAGAGTAACCAACATCATCGCCCACCGCCCGGAGCGAACCGATGGCGCAGTATACTCAAAGGTCGCAACCAATTCACAGGTAAGCCAACAAACAACACATTGTTTAATCTTAGGCTCGATATTTCAATATGCCCTTATCCCAATTCAGTTAATATTTCTTTTACTTCCAGTTAACATAAAGTACTAATAAGGTGGTCCTATGATTCCTATCAACCGTTTCATCTAGGTATTATTATTATCAATTTAAATTGATTCATCTAATAATAATAATAATAGTTATAACGTATCACTGATGGTCACTCTATATGTTACCTGCATTTTGGTGTATAGTGGTGTTTAGTGCATTGTATATGTGTATCGCCGTGTTAGTACCCATAATACAAGATTCATATCTTAGTTTGGGACTAGCTCGGTCTGTGTGTGAATTGTCTATACGTGTTATTATTATAAATAGAAAATTACGTATTTTCTATTTTACACCACGTATTTTCATTTTAAATTAAATCTTTAAAAATTCATAACTTCGAAAATAGTTGTGCTACATAACTGAAATTTAGTATTTTTTCATAAGTCGATGATATATTGCTGCAAAAAAAAAAATCATGAAAATCTGAGACCTCAAATCTGAAAATCTCCCAAAATTGTGTTGATTTTACACGGAATCACCCAGTTGTCGAAAATTACGTATTATTGGAAAAAAGTAACATCAAATGAGTGCATGTTTATTATTAAAATTAATAAATCAAACGTATCTCGGAATATTTTTCACCAATTACCATTGTATGACGCATTACACCGGTGCCCTTGTATTAAATGAAAAGAAATTCATTTTGGGTGTAGAGTTGTCTCCGCCACTGTTTTATACTTAAATTACAATGGTCATAATATTTTTGTTTGGCACTAAGAATGTAACTTCGCTGTAGTGAAAATTTACTTATAAAGTTATACATTATTTTAACTCTGTTAATCAGCTGTTCAGTGTTCACCATCTCCATCTTGTTATACTAGTTCCAGTCCAGTCGACAAAATGGCGCATAAGAATATCCGTATCTTTATGTTAGGCTGTCAGCTGTTTTTTTACCTTCTGCCATTTTCGTGAGCTAATGCACGACAATAAAATGGTGAATAGTATACTATATAAAGTTAAAAAGATAATAAGTAAAACATAAAACAATATATGCGTTGAATCCAACTTTTTAAAGTGGCTGGATCAGCTGTTCACTGTCCCCCATTTTGTTTTACTCTTAGTAGTTTGTCGACAAGCTGGTGAGTTATTGAACGACGTGTTCTTCGACTCAGTCCGTATTTATAAAAAGTATTTTTAGTTAACGAGTTCGTCGGTAGCCTGGAGGTAGAGTCTCGGCCTCCAGAACAAGGAGTCCGTGGTTCGATCCCAGGTGTCGGCAAACTCCCCTTTCACGGCACAAGCTTTTAGCTTAGTGTGAAAGGTGTATAAGGTTGTATTTGGGTTTATAACAAAACCCAGATATATCTTTTATAAAAAAAAAATTAAAAGAAAGACAGAGAACTAAAATTAAAGGTTGCAAAAAGTACGGAAATGAGCGTACATAATTACTGATTGGGCGACTAAATATGAGCGACCATATTATAACTATTTACGTGACAGCATTGTGGCGAAAAATAAATCGAGAATTGGCAGGTAATATAATTATTTCAAACCGTATGAGTTTTATTTAAGATCGCGTGCTTATAAAATCAAAAATATTGTCACAATAAAGGTGGCCGGCAGCCAGATAATATTTTCGATCAGGAGATGTTAAAACCCCACTGCCGACTATCGCCGCCTTCGCAACACAAGCATATAGTTTTATTTGGGGATATATTTATTTTTATAAATAATCAGTCAAAAAGGCGAGCTTTTTTTCTGTCATTTACATACATACATACACTTTCTTTTCTTTTTTTCTGTCAATCATTCGATATAAGTTTTTAATCTCTCAATTAGTATTTTTCGACGTCCATTTAGTACGTTCAGTCGCAAAACCTAGAGAATAACACTCGCCCATTTTTTGCAGTTCGGTTATGAATTTTTTTATCAGTCGCTAACTTGGTTTTTTAGTCGCACAAAAAATTATTAGAGTCGGTCATTATTAGTCGACCATTTGTTTTTTCGGTCGTTCATTCAAATATTTCCTTTTAAAAATCTTTTGAATAATATCATCCTTAAAAATAAGTTGAAATATATCTTGTAAACAAATCTATATACGAAAATTCTTCCTTTCTTTAATGTCAGGCAAATGTATTTAGTTTGTCACCTTCATGTTGATAAATTATTCGCAACAGCACTGCGGACGAATTTAACCAATTTATTTATTCGTAAGTCAGTCAGTCATTCCTTTCCAGCCGCCATCTTGTATATTGGAATATTATATATTCTACAAAATGGCGGGCGGGTGAATATATTTTTAATATAGCATTGTTGTAAATAAACAATTTATTACTTTCATTAAATAATCAATAATTTATTTGTTGACCAACCTACCTACCTACCATCTTGTTTGAGAAATTAATACTCGACAAGATGGTGGCGAAGTGCGAACGTACTCACCAATTATTAAACTTTTATTTCGAAAAGATCTGCAAAAGTATTATGTTGGTTTTTATTTCAAACCCATCTTCACATAATAAAAATAAGATCTATAAAATAATGTTCTGAAAAAAAATTAGATTCACTTTTATGTGTATCATGTTTGAACCATTTGAAATATTTCGCGATGCACTCACCGTCGAATAGTATTATAAACTCAAACACACATTCACAGAAAGCAATATGCTCGTTTTGTGAATGTATAGTAGGACGGCAGCAAGATTAGAATGTAGAATTTCGTAGTTAAAAGTCTGAGATTTCACCATCAAGCTTCCGTCCACCTAGTAAAAGGACATTCCTCTTTCATTCTTAAAGGTACTACTGTTATTATTTACTATACCATCACGACATATCCCACAAGTGAGGTAGCCAGCAGGCCAATTGCATCCAATAAATATGTAAGCTGTTCTCTGTGTGCTTATAAAAAAGTTAGATATTCAAACTTCATCGCTACCTATACGTTTTTCTTCAAAATACAAAATGACATCAATTGACTCCCATAACGATTTTATGCTTTTTGGGTATTATCTTTCCATGTCATACACAATTCTTGTAAATTTAAATTCAAATTAATGACGCTTGTTTCTGCCTTGTGCCTTGAAGGTTGACGAAATAACTAGAAGTTGAGTAACAGGAGTGACACATTTCCAGATTGTCAAGTGATATTACTAGGAAATACATAATATTATTATGTGTTATTATTTAGTTAGTACCTATGTACTGGAGTTATTATTTGGTAATGTAAAGTGTATTTTCATTTATGTAAGTATTGAGTTTTTGTTATTGTACAGTACATACGTAGTTTTACAAATTTATGTAATGTCTATTATTTCCCGTATTACGTAATAATAATATCCTTTATATATATACTATTGTCTCATAAAAAAATATGCGACTCCTTGCTAAGGGGCTTAGGCTATTGACGAAATGTTTTGTAAGTTGAATATAATTATATTTTGTTTTAATTTGGTTTAGTATCATTAGCAATTTTTCATGCCTACTTAGTTATTGGGTAGAATATTTATATCAAAGTGCTAGGAATGCCGTGGGAAAAGGTGACTCATTTGTGCACAGACACTCTGAATCTTGGATGCTGGTTTCTGCTGCCCTGTGCATCCGGGAGGAATATTAAAATGCGATCGAGTTCGAGTTATTATTATGAGCGATAAACTCGGCCCCTGATTATTGATTGTATTGCATATGAATGTGTTTTTATGTAAAATTGCTTGCAATCCTTTGTCAGTGAAAAATAAGTAAATTCAGTTATAAATGGGCTCTTCGTTTTTTTAATTTTTGTCAACGAGCAATCCTTGTATTTTAGCCTAAGTTTTATTATAGTACCTAATAACATTATTGTCAAAATAATGTGATGTATTGTGTTGGTATAATGTATAGTCTTATTCCATTTATAATACATATGGGAGTTTTGGAACCAATGTACATAATACCTACACATATTCATAGTATTTTGTCTATTTGTTTAGAAATATTATGTACGTACGTAGAAACCAACCATAATACAGTATAACTATTGTATAACTCGAAATGTCGATGGTTATCACTTGAAATGCTGCTTTTGGATTGGTTCCGAATATCGATGTTATTGTTGTACTAGCTATCTCATCCTGGCTTAACCCTGGATATAATTATCAATGCTACGGTATTATATCCGTCGAGAGTTTCTCTTAAGATTTTACTGGCACATACAAAACAATTTGCATTATTTATTACGTTGCCTACTGGCTACCTTATTTGTGGGATATGCCGTGATGATATAGATTAATAGTTAATAACCAAATTGACAATGAACAATGTGACCTTCCCGAGAAATGATTTGACAAACTGTTAACATTTATCGAATAAACAACTTAATTCAATACGATGAAATGAATATTCATTAATTCGTGTACATATTTTTATTAATATGAATAATTCTGTAGTTATATAGCTAAATTGATATATTATATCTGAAAAAGTAAACTCTACAGGCAAGTATTTTAATTAATTATATAGATACTTATTATTTTTGAATCTTTCTTTTCTAATATTACTATGCATATTTTTCATTGATTATTATAATTTTGAATGAAATTTCTGAAAGTGTATTAACATTATAGTTGAAATCCGACCCTCCGCACAAGCATTTGGTTGCTTATGGAGGACACATTCACATACATACATAGGAACGAGCTCAGATTTTTATTGCACTTATATACGTCTATAACTTGTATTATATTATGTACTGTGGGTGTAGCGGGTACCGTCCTGCTGTTTACAGAGACACCTACAATGCCTCGAGTATCTGTGCCTACCCCTTCAGAGGAGTACATAGTTATTTACTTATTTTTTATGTACTAAGTTTTTGTTTGACCCGCACTTTTTATCGTAAGGGTTATTCAGTTTCTATGGCGACTACAGTATGTATGTATGTAGTATATTTTTGATAAGTAGAAACAAGTTTTGTTATATTATTGTGATTAGTTTTATTCTTTTGCTTACTGGTTGTCCGACGAGTCTAGTATATATATAGCAAGGATTAAAGTCTTCATTTGCCCTCTATAGCTTCCCTCATCTAAATATCTAACGAGTCTCTTCAACTATAGGCTCATTCAGATATAAAGTAAAATCCCTCATAAACAACCCACCATATCATTTTATCTTTTATTTTTTTTATATTTATATAGGTATTCTTGTTTCATATTATATATTTCATTTTCTGTTTATCTTTTGATCTAAACTCACTTTATACTAAAACAGTTCTCAAACATTGTAGTAGGTTTACTGGAAGACATTGCCTCAAGGCAATATGTACGCCTTTTGTAAAATATTTGTATATTTGACAATAAAGTGTTTATTATTATTATTATCATTAAACAGTAGATAGTACTCACTTAGATACATATGTATAGGTTTATGGTTGTGAATGCTTACATTTTTTGTTATATTTTTATATAGGTATACTGTTTTATATTATATATTCCATTTTCTGTTTATATATTCTGTTTACCTTTTGATCTAAACTCACTTTATACTAAAACATAATTATCAAACATTGTAGTAGGTTTACTGGAAGACATTGCCTCAAGGCAATATGTACGCCTTTTGTAAAATTTATTATTGACAATAAAGTGTTTATTATTATTAAAAACGAGACGGCTTATTTATTTCAATTGCGTAAAAATCGTTCTGTTCTAATTATGAATTCGATTTTACAATGATAATTCATAATATGTGATACAAGTGTAGGTACAATGTACGCGTAATACAATAACAATATACGTAATAATGTTGCCAGTGCGCGTAATTTAATAATGCAGATTGGCCTCACGTCTCCCTCTATCTCTGTATAATAATATATAAATATAATATATTTATGTCTCTGTTTCTCTTGTATGTTTCCATTATACCGACATAATTACGTACCGCTCATAATTGTTAATATTGTTGCCATATATAATAATATTATGTATATTGCTTTCATAATAATAATATAAAATACGTAATATTATAATGATAACACACGCATTCTGGCAACACACGCGTTGTGCAGCCGAAACCAGCGATTATTGGGTTTCACTTTAAAATATGTCGCATTATTTTTTGTAATTATTTTGTCAATACAATATGTTATATTTGTTATACTTGTTCGTTTAATTATTTCTCCAATACTCGTGAGTTTTCTGTGATGCATAATGTTTGCATTAAAGGGATAGAGTATCCCTGTGAACTAGTGGAAGTCCTTATAAATAGAATAGAATATAAAAGTGTCCAAAAAGCATATTTATAACCAGAGATGTGCAAAATACTTTCAAAAAAGTATTTAAATACAAAATACAAATACTTTTGAATTTTTGTATTTCAAATACAAAATACTAAATACTTTTTCAAAATGGTATTTAAATACAAAATACAAAATACGTATTTTCAAAATACTTTTTCAAAATACCTTTTTAAAATACTTTTTACAAATAGTCGAACAAGGTGTAAGATAAAAGTACCTATTTAATATTTAAACCATTGATGAATGAAAAAGAAATTAAAAACTGGACAAAAGTATACATGAATGGAGAAAGGGTTGACATGATTCGATATAGCATTGCTTGCAGACAATTGATGAATGGCATTGATGAATGAAAAACTGGACAAGAGTATACATAAATGGAGAAAGGGTTGACATGATTCGATATAGCATTGCTTGCAGACAATGAGGATGAGCCTTAGGAAGAACTGTCAAAATAGAAAAAAAAATTAATTAAGTCATGACAAAATGTACGGTTGTTAGAAGAGATAAGCCGAAAATAGTCATAAATGGATTGAGTATCATCAAGCAGGTAAGAGAATTCCTGATTTGGGCTGCAAAATAAATCAGAATGGATAATCCAAATCTGAAATCGTATGGACTACTGTAACATCATATTATATACAGGACTGCTCCAGACTCTTCCTTATCGTCTTCAGATGGTTTTTAACCCTTAGCAGGAATCGCTATTTTAGGCAACGTAACTGGAATCGAGGGTCAAAAATGACCCCAACAGAGTTGTTAGGTATCATATTCACACCATCAACATATTTTTAATTTTTCGTTTAATTTATTATTAAACCACTTATTAACTAAACAATTAACAATTTTTATTACACATTTTACCATAAACTATATAGTTTTTAGCAAAATCAACTTCTGTCTAATTATTTTAACAGTATCAACTACAGGAGCTTTTATTCATTAAATAAATAAAAATAACATAAAAACAGGAACTTCTCTTGAGATCAACTCAAACAAAAAAAAAACAACCTAAAACAAAACTCCTCTTATAAGTCTAGCATTTGGTAGGTACGTGTGATATTTTTGGCACTATGTTTTTTATATATAAAAAGTAAGCACTTGCTACACTTTAGGGAACCTTTCAGGTCCTTTTTACGATGACATAAATAACACCTTACTCTCTTACGGTTGTTTGTTTGAGTGGCATTAGTAGCTACGTCTTCTTCTACTTGATGTTCTTAAAAAAAATACCATTCTTGTTTTAAGGTCTAACAAAAAAAAATATGTTGTTTTGTACAAAAGGCATGACTAATTCGATGCCAATTTTTTTTTATATATCTAGTTCTCTTTAGACGCTTTTCTGGCTTTCACGCCTTCCAAAAAACGTAACAAAAATACAACCATTCCCGGACTCGGGGGTCATTTTTGACCCCACATGTGTACATACCTCCACTTCTAGAAATATTAGAGCGACGCAAGTTCGTCACCAGCTGCACCCCATGACGTTATGAGATTACGTAAGCGCCCAAGATTGCAGGGCCTAAGTCTTCAAAGTTATTACTTAGAATTGTGTCGTTGGGGTCATTTTTGACCCCCGATTCCAGCTAAGGGTTAATGTTACCTCCGGATCATTTACAGAGAGAATAAGAGCTGCCACATAACTTCACTACTAAGATGTCTACACTAACTGAGAGTCCTAGAGATACTGGTGTTTAAACTGTGTCTCACTGTCCACAAGGCAGCACACCACCCACTGAGCTGTTCCGCTGACGAAAATGTGTGGCGAAGGCTGTGCTCAGCTTCTTAAACTCTTTGAACTCAAAAGAGCAAATACCTCTAAATTTGCAGAAAGAAGAAACAAAGTCGCAGCGTCATCTGCCTGGAATAGATTGCCTTCAGACAAAATTGAAAATGCTACCATTCAGGAGAAATCACAGCGCCCTTGAAATGGTCATGGATCATTAAACGGCGTCATGTATAATTTGTTCAAACATCATTATTATGTGTGTATATCTCAAACATGGAGTACTCTAATGGAAACGTTGTATTTGTAATTCAACAAATTGGCAAAAAAAGCTTGCGTACATATCAATTAATGGCAGAATTTTGTTTCAAACGATAAAAAGGTATTTTGTAAAAGTATTTTGTGTAAAATACAAAATACTCAAAAAAAGTATTTCAAATAAAATACAAAATACTTTTTACAAAAAGGTATTTGAAATACAAAATACAAATACGTATTTTGTATTTGTATTTTAAATACTTTTATTTCAAATACGTCACATCTCTGTTTATAACAAAGGTTGCTTTGCTTTCCACATTTGCGCTTAAAATTCACACAGTTCAATGTGTCGGAAAACATCTTATCAAATAATAACTACATGTCAACTTACTTACTACCCTATCACCATCTATCGATTTTACTTTGTAAACTTTTTTGATAGAACATTGTCTTGATATTCACGTGTCGTATTTCTTTATCATTTCTATTACTGTATCACGTTACTATGAGCTGTTAATCTTAATATAAAATAAAAGTATAGTTCAATCTGGCTTGCACTGCAATTTTTATCTCCTCCGGTCTTGAAATAGTGTTGAGATTGATTTTATTTTGTCCATAGGAGGTATTATCGAATTTCACGGAAGAATTGAATCGACTAAAACAATATCTCGTCTTAAATTGTTCTCTCCCCTCGTACGAACTCTTGATTGGATCCGACTGCCGACTACTCTCTGTACGGTTGTAGATCTAAAAAGTGCAACACCCTAAGATTTAAATTCCCCTGAAAATAATTATTCAACACAACGTACAATATTTGTATCACAGTAAAAATAACGCGCTCAATCCTTGTTCTTGATCACAGCAAACTTGCCTCGCTTGGTAACATGTATGTTATTATTTCTATGCGCGGATTTTTATTTAATTCAATGCTAAATCAGTATTTTTCTCTCTCATAGTACATTGTACGAACTTGCTCGACAATCTCATTGATGGGTTATTTTCAGACAACTATTGTTGAAACGTATCTGACAATTATTGTATTTGAAATAATATACTGAAAAGCACGTTGAAGTCAGAAGCAATATTATTTTGTATTGAATTTAATACGTGTTCCGTTGGTACAAATGATTGTCGTTCAATTTTTAGATTGATTTGATCAACAATATATTTTTTTCTCTGTGAATTTTAATGTAGTTACGTATTTGGTAACTGTTTAGAGTTGTGCTAAACAAATGTCAATTTATTCGTGCTTTAAATCTTCAGTTCAACAATTTTAAAACGCATTTCAATCATGCATAATGTTGATGGTCAACAAAAGTTGAATTGTTTTGCTGTTAAACTCACTGATTCACTCGATGATTGAACGTATTGTTGACTGTTCTATTTGTGTATTTGGATTATGATGCGATTAGATGTAGGTAATATTGAAGTAATGTATATGCACAGACAAAAAATATTATTTCTGACTGTATTTTTTTTTTTGTAGTTGAACGTGCTTTATGAACCAAATAATGTCTAACCATTATTTTGCAAAGTGTAGTAGATTTCGTCAATCCAGAATGATTTTGTAGCAAAGAGGCGCTCTTCGATTCGTTAGTTTTTACGATATCAACCATTTTATTTGCGAAATCTTTTGTTTGGATCTAGAGTTATTTTTTTGCTGTTGTTGATGTTGTCTCGCACGGATTAACAATTTTATGTGCCGCTGTGTTTTTTTTTTATCTTGCCTTCGACAAAACATGAATTGCCGTGCTGTCGTGATAAAGTTTAATGACACATATCTAAACGTTTGCCAGATTAGGAGAAGTTTGCGTGCTTTTGAGACGTTTTTGTTGCGGGTGACACGATTACTTATTGCTGGTATTATAAAAGAGTTCTTATTTCTAGTATTAGTATGTGTAATTTTAAGTATTTCGTCTTTGTGTTGGTAGCCTTCTGTTGTAGAGTTCCTTGTACATATGAAGTAAATCTGACGACCTTTTGTTGTGCGATTGTTTGCAACATGAACGTTGAAAAGTATAACAATATTTAAAACATTTTGTTTAAGATATTATTAATAGTTTAGCGATGAAATATGCCACCAATCCTGAATGTCTTATTTCTTATTGATTCGCAGTGGATGGCTTGCATGTTTATTACATGCATATTTAGTACGCTGGCTACCTCACTGTATAAATGAAATAATTCGTATCCTATTCATTATAAAACAAAACCTTTTTGTTTATAAATTGTGTGGTTTCGATTCTTATTCAAATTTTATCACTGAATACTTTTATAAATTAATAGAGCTAGGGGGCAATAGAGCTAGGGGGCGCGCACCAATGAGATGGAGTGAGCAGGTGAAGGGGGCTACGGGGGGGACCTTGCATGAGGCGCTGCGAAGAGCGGAAGATCGAAATCGCTGGAAGCATTTTGTGCACACCTATACAAATGATGGTCACGATCCTCAGCACTGAGGGACCGACAACAAAGAAGACTTTTATAAAATGTTACATTATTACAATCCACTATAATTAATCGATATAAAACGCAGCCTTGAAAACATCTGTTAAATTTAATAAGATAATATTATTATGATGATACTTCGTAGGAATTCTTGGTATGGTTGACTGTCATTTTATTTTAGTCGCTCGAATATCTCGTGTTATTTATTATTGTACAACAATTAATTATTGTATTTCCTAATCCTTTTATTCCGCGCATTACATGTCAACCTAATGACTTGTGTGGGAAATTTGTTTTTTTTTATTTTAAATCATTAATAAAAAAGTTGATTGCCTTTAATAAAAGAAATCGTGGTAATTGTTTGTTTTTGTGCTGTATTTGTTTGCAGCCAGTAGTCAAAGAATAGTTGATCAATAAAATTAATGGACATTATAGGAAGTTAATTGATGAACTAAATACAGAAATTTTAATATTATATTTATACTGTAAATTAATTTTGATCTGTAGATATGTCATGAGTAATTATATTTATGTAGTTTGTAATCTTGTAAACAGTTTATATTTTTCTTGTCTTTTCTGTGATGCAAAAGGCCGACGAAATGTTGTCGTTCATAACGTTTTTAATAACTCAATATCAGTGTTGCCGTATTTTTTAAACCTTCACTAGTAAAATTAATATTTTATTCAAATCTCTGTATGGCATACTTTTATTCTAAAAGTTGTTACTTTTTAACAATACATAGTTCTTTGTACGAGTTGTGTTTTCCCATTATTTTATTAAGCCCTTAATTTTCTTATATATGTATTTTAAAATACGTGATACATTTTTTTAAATTAAGCTCATTACCTTACACGAAAACAAGAGATTAAACTGACATATCTGTCTTTGTAGCAATATACCACAACCTAATTTATGTTATTTCTCATATCTTATCGTGAATATAAAAGTCTCAAAATCGCATGTCGATTACTTCGCCACTTACGCTATTTTTAAAAAATTACAATCGTAATACGTTTCAGATCGTCGTTTAGATTCAGTTATCGTCATTTTCTTATGTAGGTATATTTTTTTTTTGTTTTTCATTTCGTTTGTTTTCGTTTATAACACACGCGACTTGTTTTGTTTCTCAGAAACATGAATGGTCCGCGACCTTTTGAACTAATAGGTTTACGTGTGGGCACATTATGATTCACGTGGTGGTAACCCATTATTATTACTAAGCTCTTGTAATTATTTCACGTTTTTATTCGTAATGTTATTTCACTAGTGACTAGTGTGTATATGTGTATGTATGTATGTTCTCTCACGCACGAGTAGACAGACACATTAAAGTTGTTTCTGATCATTATTAATACGGTAGCCGTTATAAATGTTTTGTAATTTTAATTGATACCGGTCAAGATTATCAACATTAAAACTTTCACTTCGAAATTAAAGTTTAGGCCACACGTGTTTGATTCGTCACAAATTACTTTGACCTTTTAATTTCATTCGACAATTTTATAACACGTGAATATCACAAATTAATATACCTATATTACATTTTCCCGCTAGCGGGTAGGTTGCCGGTAGTTCAACTGTATGTAGTAAACACACAAATTATCCACTTCGTCGTGTTATGTAAATTATGTCCATGGCTGCTAAATTGAAGGTGTCGAATTACGAATACCTGCTTTTTCAGTAGGGCACTCGTAAACTTACAGAAAAATCGGAAGGCCTGTTCTTTCCCGGGTAAAATACATTGGATTCACCGGACAAAATACAAAAAAATATAATCATATAAAAACAAGAATTGAATACTTGAGACGATTGTTTATTGATTTTGATATATGGGACCAATTCGTACTCCCTGAGGCACTCCGCATCATCGTGAGTTGGAATAGATTTGATTACACATACGCAAATTGCATTAGACGCCGATGTTATAAATGAGTATAAATGGATTTCGGCAGTAATTCTACGTGTTTATATTATTATGTAGTTTGTTAGATATTGAATCCATTGTTGTATTAGTTTTTGTTTCTTGTCAAAACAGATATGATCCTCTATATAGTAGGTACTTACTAATTCCTAAAATAAATTAATGGTAATTGTGTTTTGATTCGAGCATAAATTATATCGCTATTTGATGTAATTATTTTCGAATTTACCACACATATTCATTCATAGCTCTAATAAATGATAGTCTTCAACAAAATTGTATGGAGTTTTTGAATACATTTAAATTGTGACATTTTTGTGTGTTCCATAATTTTAAATTATGTATAAATTGTAATAGTGTTTTTTTTTTAACGGATACAAGATAAATGTTTAGTGTAGGAATTATTAGAATCGTGAATCACTATCAGGTGCGTGGTATGATTGCCATAATATTATAAACTCAGTTTGACTTCTAAAATTGTTCGTCATTCTCAATTTATACACGTTGTTAGGTGATGGTATTTTACTATGTCATGTATTATTCGTAGATAATTACGAGAATGAGCACAATACCATTCTGGTATCGACACTCGTGTACGCAAATGAAACATGGACGTGGTTGAAGACAGACAAAATTGGAATAAATGCTGTGAGAAGAAGAATGGTTGGTATGGGGAAATCGTTGCGAAATAGAATGAGGAATGAGAATATGACGAGAATGAGCGAATGCGTGATGAGTTTTGCGGATAGAATGCGTGTAAAAAGAAAGTATATTTATCTGAAAGAAAGGGTGCACGTCTGAGAACCACGTGACTCAATCACGTGGATTTAATTACTAACAACAGCCGCTTATTCAGTTAGAGAAATCGGCATGCATGGATGAGAAGTTTCAGGATTAATGTGGAGAAAACGAAAGAAATGAGTAAAGATAGACCAGTCTTTCTTTTAACAGGCAACAGATCAATACGATAGAGTGCTCCCTCGGAGCAACGTTTTTCGCTTCATTTCAACATTAAATCCTGTTTGTGCATGAGTTTGTTGTTAATGAGATGCATAGAACCAGGTACAGCACGAGGTACGAGTATGTGCCTATGTGGTGGGCGCTGCATTTGAAAATAATATCAATATGGCGTTCAGTTCAGTCTCAGCATACGGCGTGAGGGTCTAGTATAGTATAGCTAATAGTGTTATTAGGTACATTAACATTCTACTCTTTGACTGTGATATGTGCAACGGAAATTCTCATACTTTTGCATACAGAGCACGTTCTTTAAACTTACTGCAGTTAGCTGATTTATTATATTGTGGAGGACTTTAAATATTATTATTTGAATGATCCATCAGAGGATTATGGCTCCGTGATTATTATTGTTTAATGTCTTGTAAACAATAATATTATATCGGCTGTCCAGTTCCATAACCCAACAAGTCGAAATTTCATACATTCAGGAAGTCGACATTTTTGTAGTCTTGGTATATTATTTTGTAGTCTTGCTTTAAAAATACAACAGAAAGTGAAATATACTAAATGATAATCGCACTGTTAGAGGCATTATGTTGTCTTTGTTCCGTTCAATAGTTAAACAATTCGAAATATTTATTTGTGGAATAACATTATCCAATGGAATTACATCCCGTGGAGCACCCGGTAAAGAATTGGTCTCCCACTCTTCTGCGTAAGTTTTCGAGTGTCCTGTAAAAGGCAGGTGTTCGAAAAAAATTAAGACATTTTACTTCTTAAATTCAGCGATGAGGCTTGCCACCCATCCTGCATGTCTTGATTTTATATTGGCACGAAGAGGACAGTTTGCATGTTTCTTACATGCAGCTGATCTGCTGGCTACCCCACTTGTGGGATATGCCGTGATGGTATAGTATAGTAATTACATTATTTTTTTTCATTCACTATATACCTATTATAAATTTTTGGGGAATCGTGTATTTTTTATTGTTATTTTGTTTGTGGCTTGATAACAACGTATTCCATTTCAGTTCAACCAGGTCATGTTGCTCAATGTCTTAGATTTTTTTTCATATTTTGTCTGTTTATTGCCTGATATGTTGAGACTTTCAAACAAGTATTATTATTTTTTAATTTCGGATTTTTTTTGGCAGGCATTTTTCTATCATGCCGTGAGTGATTTGTAATGAAAATAGATCTTGAAAGCAATTATTGTAACTTTTTTATTTAGGTACATCGAACAACGATTCTTCTATTTTCTGGTTGTTTTTAAATGAATTTAGCCTTACATATATAACCAATTAAATCACAAATTTTCGAAAATTGGACTTGTCGAGTTGTGGAACTGGAGTCTGGACAGTCGATATGTATAACCTGTTATAATATTTATAACTTTTAGATTAGATTCGTCATTGTTATTAGTACAGTATTACGGTTCTCTATTTTAATAACAATCGTCATTGCATTACAATTCTTAATTAAACAATCTGAATATTCATACATTGCCAGCCAACTGTATTGTACATTATGTACATAATTATTATAAAATGTAATTGTATTATGATAATAATAGTGTGTTATTGTGTCCAAATGTTCTCTAGGCTTGATTGCGTATTGTATTAGTATTTATTTGGTTGGATCATCACTCCCGTACTCTGATATTGATATATTTATATACATTACCTTTTCTAAAAACACTGTTTAATTTTCACGTATGATTATTTAGTCAATTAATATAGACTAAATTCTAATTGCCGAGCGCTTTCGTCTTGCAAGGCAAGAGTTACTTAAAACTCAGCAGTGTTTACTTTAACATTTTGAACAGTGTTTAGTTTAACACTTTAAAACTCATATTAAAATGAATTTTCACAACGTTAATGCACCTACTTTAAATTTAATATATATTATTACCTTTTCTGTTTAAATGGTATCATATATTTTTTTTTTTCATTTTTGTCAAAATAGAATTCCTTTGCAGTGTTCCTTGTTTCTAGTACGTCTGGTCAGTATCAGCATTTTATAGCTCTTTAATTCTACGTATGTGCAACAGTTCATATACTTCTTCAATTGATCCATGCAGATGTCTCTCGGTCGACCTCTATCATTTCTGCCTTCGGTCATGCCCTCCACAATGGTGATGAATCGGCCTGAGTGCCTGATATAGTGGCCAATCCAGTTTGCTCGTTGTTGGCTGTTTTTTTTTCAAGGAGTTGCCGTTGTAGATTTCTTTATTTTATAACAAGGCATTTCATAGGTAAAATTGAATTTTTAATATTATTTTATATGGATATTTTTTATAATTTATTCCTTTACAACACTTCACAACACACAAGATTTCTGTCTGCTCGTACTGAAATGGTCTATAAAAACAGTAGAAGCTTGTTTTTTCAGAGATTTTTCAGGGGTTTTCTTTTTCAGTCACTCTTTAGACTCGTCCCTTTTTCTGTCATATCTCTTCTATAATGATTTCAGCCTCCTTTTGCTGGTGGGGAAATAACTTCTTATTCACATTTTAACTTAAAATCTATTGATATCGTGATTTTGTTTAAATCGCTAAATAATTGAAAAAATACTCGGCAATGCCAAGACGTTGTTTTTGTTGTCATCCAGTGTTGAGCCTTCGACAATAATTTATAAACATTTGATACGCAGCATCAAACACAAAAGTACATATGTACATCTTGCCTCCATTATTTCCGTCTATCACTCTGTCTGGTTATGTACTATATAAATGCTAATAAATATTAACGATACACACACAATTTTGTAGTGTAGTAACAATAATAATAATAATATTATGTAGGTACTCTCGCGTATTAAAACGCACCATAGCGTACGCCCGAGGAACAATAGAGTTAAAAATTTAATGTATGTAATAATGATATGATGGTAACATTGATAAAGTGCGATATATTATGGTACGTACCTACGTACTGCCAAACTAATCCGATACTGCGATGTGACTTTATACTATTACACTATACTTGTACAGAGAATACAGACAGTGTGTTTCGTACGAAATGTATGGAGATAGCTCGTGGCTCATAGAGTAATGATACTCATGTACAGTGATGGCTTTTCCGTAGATGCAAAAGAGCACCGCATGTCTTAGTAATTAATAATAAACTTTATTGCACAGTACTATTTACAAAGTTATGAAATAATGTGATACAAATAAATGATATTGTACAATGGGCGAGTTTATCGCATAAGCGATATCTTCCCAACTAACCCATAATATAGCAATTGCATGTTTTACTGGAAAATTTCTCGGACTATTCTAATTTACACTAGATAAACATAATTATGCTGTCGTAGATGAAACGGTATTTCAAACCAATTTAAGTACCCTGGAATCCTGGGTAATTCGAAATCTTTTTCTACATTAATTTTGGATCATACTTTGGATATATCCTTCCCTATAAAACTCTTCCACCATTTTCCATTCTGGGCTCGCTGTATCCACTTGCTTCTAGCGATCTTCTTCACATCATCCGACCGTCTAGCCTGAGGTCTTCCAATGTATCTCCTGGTCATTGTTTTCGGTTGCCACTACATAACTTTTTGTCCGTCTCGAGTCTGAGCACCTGGCAACGCGTCTATTCCAGCTTCGTTTTGGGACAGTTGACCATTCGACAAAATACTTTAGTGTAATGCATATCAAATGATTATTCATTGAGAATGTATGATCAATATAAAAAGTCTAGTCCAGCCACTAGTACCTACTGTATATAGTACATACTATACATAGTTTTAGTTACACCATAATGGCATGGTGTTAGTATATTGGGTATTATTATTATTAATCGTGTGACGAGATACCTTGAACTTTTAGTGCTAGTATCACCATTTATACGCCCACTGAAATGGCTATTAGTTATACTATACCTAATGTATATTATTATTATACAATACCGCGTTGTATTATTTTTGATACAATAGCTGGTGTTCATGTCATGCGCATTTTATATATTATTTTCATTATGTATTCTCTACGTGGTAAATATTTTTAGTTTTGTACTAAGTATCTACTTACTTACACACATACATTCATGTCACCAGTGAATCCATTTATACATGCCTTCTCTTTGCATATACATACTCACTTCTAAGTTATTAAAAATATAAAAGGATGATAATCTGGAAGACCACCAAAAGGATGGAAGGATAGCTGGTCCTCGGTGTCGCAAGAGGAAACAACAGATCTATGATCTATTACACGAGGAAGAAGATAATATTTTTAAAAAATGTTTATGATTTCTAACATGGGTTTTTGTTTGGGTTCCCCGATATCGCACAAAGATTCAAAATGTTAGAGATGTTTTTCTTTACATTTATTTACCCACAGTTGTATTTGATATTAATTTATCCATTGTTGATTACCACCACTGACTTGCATTATCCCTATTATTATTTTTACTCATTAAAAACTTGTATTTGATTGTAATATCTTCACTTCACGTTAGCCTGATGATGAGAGCGGAAGCTGCAGAAAGACTGTTCGCGATTTATAAAGTCACTATGGATGTGATGTACAAAAGTGTTACATTTCTAATAATTTAACTTGAACTTCCTCCAAGTACTGTCGTCGAGGTCGAGAACATTGACAAGGTGTATAATTTTAGATGATGAGAGATTTATTCCCAAATATAATAATTTATTATTTTGGTCTAATCCGTATTCATTGGATTACGACGGAACAACGTTCTTGAATATTGATTTGCTTTTGTAGAATCGTCGGTTATTCTGTATTCGAAGAATGTCTGTTGTTGCCATCCAGACTGTTGTCTCAGAAGGTAGGTACTGTGCTGCTCTTCTCTGGACGTGTACCGACTTGTTTAAAGTTCATTATATTATTGTGTCCATATCTTAACGTACTAGCTAATTTGTTTTATAGCCAAGAAGAATGTAAATACCCTGTTGCAATATTCTTTTAGGTGGCCTTCCAGGCAATCTTCGTCCTAGTGGGGTCTCGTTCGCGGCAATGTGGGCTATTTTTTCATTACTCATGTGGTCCACATGGTCCCTCCAGAACCGTTTTCTCTTTCTGCTCCAGCGAACGATGACTTCAGTTTTACATATTTTCCTTATTTCGGTGTTCCTGACTCTTATCTCTGATATTTCTGTGTAAAATTGCTTGTAATCTATCTGCATTAAAGAATCAATAAAATAGATATTCAACAAAAAACCTTCCTGCCTACCCCACAAGGGAAGCGTCGTGATCGAATGATTGTGACTTTAAACGGTACAAATACATATTATGATCTACTTCTCCGTTAATTTTTTGACGTTTATTTTGTTATCTCAACTATTAATTAATGTTTCATTTCTTCTGCGCTTGTTTTGATAGCAGCAAAATTAAATTTGCAGAGTTCGCTGGCAGCTCTGTTCTGTTGTCTTTGTTTGCAGAAAAATACGTCAACAAAGTATTTTTTTTTTCGTTTTATATTTTATTATTAATAATCATTATTAAAATTATTCATTCTGTTTAGTTTATATTTTTTTTATCTTGTTCGTTTAATATTATGTATGTATTTCTTTGACTACGTTGAATTTAATAAATTTATTATTTCTTTAGTAGTGAAGTTTCACCCGGCTCCGCTCGGGGAATATTGTGATCAATGTACAGTAAACGAATGAATAAATAAATAATATTGGTGATGTATGTTTGCTTAAATGTAATGAGTTTTTTTTTTAAATTTATCTATCTATCTATACCCTCACGCCGTGTCCCAAGTGGGGTAGGCAGAGAGAACGGAACGCCAAACAGATCTATCTTTACACACTTCCTTCGCTTCCTCCACATTCATACAGTTCCTCATACACGCACGTCGGTTCCTCTTACTCAACACGCGGCCGTCCTTGAGAATTTGATCCACGTGATCAAGCCACGTGGTTCTCGGACGCCCGCGTTTCCTCACACCCTTTCTTTCAGATAAGTATATCCTCTTTGTCATTCTTACCTCGTTCATTCGTTCAACATGCCCAAACCACCCAATTTATTTATCAACAATTAAGAAAAATAATACATTTTACACATTACATGCATTTTCCAAAATCCAATTCGTTTTTTCCCCTCCAGAAAGTGTACCAACACTTGTATAATCAATAATGTAAACATATATCTTTACCATAATATAAATATTCCATAAATAACACTGTTATGTTTTACCGCAACATGCTGAACAGTATATACCTTTTTTTTTTTGAAAAGATATATCTAGGTTTTGTCATAAACCCACATAAAACCTTATACACCTTTCACAGTAAGCTACTAAAAGCTTGTGTCGTGAAAGGGGAGTTTGCCGGCACCTGGTATTGAACCACGGACCCCTTGTTCACGAGGCCGAGACTCTACCTCCAGGCTACCGACGAACCTATTTATTATGTTTTTTGTTAAACCTACTCAGAGGGTGAGGCCTTGGTTAGATCGTATAATTTTCTCTCTGTCTATAAAGCACGCACATATAGACGTACGAACAGACAATATTTTTTTTTATATTTCTCTATCTGTTATACCTACGCTAGTGATTTAATTACTTTCTATGTTAATATTTGCAAAGATTTTAATAGCACGCAACTCTCTTTTCGTATATATTGTTATAATCTTCTCCTGCTACTTGTCTTCTGATAACAAATCTAAAGCATTGTGTTGTTATTATTATTATATTTTTTATATTAACGCTTGCTTTGTGCATTGTTATATTTATTATTATTATCTATCGTGTGCATCTGCGAATTAGATACTACTTTATATTCTAATTGGGTTTGCATCGTCTGCTTGATGCTCCATGTATGAATCTTGTTAAACTACGGTAGCTGGCTTTGATTTGTACGGTATGTATTATTATTATTGTGGTAAACCTTTGTTCCATTATTTTGAGCTACGAATTTGAACAACTCGTCTTTTGCCGTCTTCTATTCTTGGAAGTTTTTCATAACTTTTTCGAGTCACTCACGTTTTCAATTTTTTTTATTATCTATTTTAATTAATTCATTTTAAAAAATGGACGACATACAAATGAAATTTTACAAAATATAATATGATTAAGATTCAATTAAATTATTGTACTTAATCAACTTATCTTTGATTTCATCCTTCTTTTTTAACTGCCAGTACAGTACAAAATACACAAAGAAAAAAAAACAAATATATCGATCCTGTCTAATGTGGCTACAGTGGCTCATATTATACTTAAGCCATTTTTGTTTTCAACACTAATTTTATATTTTCTGTTTTACTTTGTTCATATTACGTCTTTTGTGACTATAACCATTTGTCAATAATTCCATTTTTATATTGCTTTACTGAAATTCAAATGTAATTGCATTTTACCGGATTATTACACCACACAGCGGTAAAGATGTGCACTTAAGCCAGCTTAATCAGATTCGTAACCATCGGGACACCTTTTCTGTTTCCTGCTTACGGGACTTCGCGCAAATCTCCTGGTTGTGGAGATAAGATATCTGTTGAGTCGTATCCCTTAAAAGATTTTTTTGCTGCTTCTTCTAGAACCTTCCGTTGTTTGCCTTATGTAATTTCTTTCCACGACAATAAAGATTCATAATAATTACAAAGTTCCTTCAAAATGTCTCGATCAAGAGACCTCGTGTTATGTATTATTAATTCGCTGCCCGCTCGACTGCCGTTATTCCAGAAATTCTGGTAGGTCTGCACTGCAGTACCGTGATAGATAGATAGATAGTTATCTGATATTAAGTTCCACTATAGATATATATGTACACGTTGTTTTATGAACAACAATAGATACATAGCGTAGTACAATGGTGTGTGATGGTTTTTACGACCTAGTCTTGTGTACAAGCATGCAAGTACTGCTATATTATGTACATACTACACGATTGCATTATCTGACTACCATTACTTCTGGTGCTCTCCGTGTATGTGTGTCGTCGGCATTTTGTAGAATCCGTCCCTTTACTTTACAAACGGAGTCGTCATTTTGCATAATTGCGAGAGCATAAGAAATGGTCTCCCGCTCGTTCCCAAACTTTCCAGTGGCCTGTAAAAGACAGGCGTTTGAAATTCAGCGATGAGGTTTTTGCTTATGAAGATGCTTATTTTTTCTTCCTGATTTTTTTGTTGTTACGGGGAGGACAACTTGCATGTTTATTACATACAACTGGTCTGATGTATGCTCCAGTCCAAATCAAAACGTTAACAGATAGCACAGTATGTAAAATAATATATTACGAATGACAAAAAATATTTTTGAACGTACTTCTTGATTTTTATTATTCTCCGTTAACTCTTGTGCTGTGTTTTTAGAGCTTTGAGATGGTGTAAGAAATGGAACCAGTGCTTAAAGTTTTTCTAGGCAGTATGTAATATGCCTGAATTTGCTTTCGGCATTTTGTAAAATGACGACGTTTGTAAACGGACGGATTCTACAAAATGCCGAAGATACAATCATGTTGGTACTATCCACGCTGTAGTGCACCGCTGTGCTGATTAACTGACTCTCCGCTTGATGTTGTAGTATGTAGTATTAGGTACTGTACTAGCGACCAGTAGCGTGTCTTCCACACAAGCCAAAAAGTCGGGCCTTACCAGAGGTTTTCAAGCTAAGAAATAATTATGAAATGCTAAACTTACGTACAGTTAACAATCCGTTCATTTTAAATTTTGCGCACAATCGCTCACCATGTTTGAATGCGACGCGATGCCGTCCGAAACGTCTATTATTATTTGGTTACGTCATCCGAATTGTCAAACAATCCTGATTACATCCGACTTGAGATAATATTCTACATCATTTTTTTTCACAACACTCGTTTTATTAAATGTGGCTTATTTTTATTTGTCACGTTCGTCACTCAGAGTACAGTATTCGACTGCTTCTCGTTCGATCACTAAAGTTAAAGTTCTATCGAGTATTGTATATTATATAGCAATATGGAATCAAATTATATATGTTTTGTTATTATAGTATAACTTTTGAGTTGAAATGAAAGTATCTTGTTCATATTATACCTATACCTAACATTTCAATAACTTATTTATATTTTTTCAATGATTGACGACGGGCTCACCTAGTATTAGACACGCCACTGCTATTGACACGGTTCCATTCGCTGGCTACCTTGCCTTGTTTTACCATTCGCTTTCTTATCGTCCTCTGGATTACTATATACTTTTCATAATATTTTTCTTATCACCGCGCTATCTCCCGTCTTCATCTCCCCTTTTATGTTCTCCTTGGTTCACTGTTGTCTTACTCGATGCCACCATTCATCTACTTTATACGTACCTACATTAATATTCTTTCCTTCTTGTTATATACTTATTGTTGTTTGTTATGTTCCACTATGTATAAAATTCTCCCTCCCTCTCTTTTTATTTCTTATTGTTTTCTTTTGTCGTTTGCTATTGCTCATCTTAGTACTGTGTACTATTAATTTAATACGTATGATGTATCACCAATCAGATAATGCAATATTGTCCAAAATCTTATCGGAAGAAGTGAGAAAGGCGTGGACGTCCCATCTTTTAAGAATTGGCTTGTGTTTTCACATTCGGTGTCCATGGACAATGTTCACCAATTCGCTTGTAAATTACGACGTCATCTGACGTGTATGCTCTTCAAATTGAAATCATCGCATTGAAAAGAATAAAACTTGCAGATAACATGAGAAACTTCCCTGATAATTTTTAAAAAATTGGAGGAATTATTCAAAAACTGGCAAACCATAATGCAAGTTTTTTTGATAATTGTTTTTTGACAAAGTATACGGAAAATATATTGAATTTCCATCCAATTTATAAATCCTAAAATTAAAAAAAACCTGTTTTAAACCCGGAATTCCCTTATTAAGGGGTCCACCTTAACTCGATTCATTTCGTCTTTTATACCTACACAAAAAACTTCAATCTATCACAACCATTTTACACTAAAATGTAAGAAGACTGATTCAGTGACCCGCAGAAGGGTGTCGTTATTATATTTTTCTCAAAATGTTGCTAATAAGCATCCAATTTTGATAATTATGATAAAAATAAATGCTGGTAGGTGTCTGTAAGGGTCATTCCATATCTCCCTTACATTTTGGTGTAAAATAAGTGTGATTGGGTGATTGGTTGAAGTTTTCTTTTTATCTCAAATCAAAATTAATGGAGTTGAAGTGAACATAACAATAATAATAATAAGGTTCACTGTAAGGGGGCACGTTGAAATATCAGGAGCGGTGGATGTTTCTCAACTTTGCCATTAATTTGTTTTTAGTATTACTTTTATGACAACTTCTACTACTTTCTTAACTGTCGCAATGATATTTTTATCTTTTGATATAAAATAATCGTCAATACGAAACTCGGCCTATTTATTTTCTTAGAATTTTGTTGCGTAACATTTTTTTTAATCGTTTTTGTTTTAAAAACTTGCTCCGTTCGCCGTTAACTGTATTTCGCAACGTAGGTATTTACAGTAGATAACGTTTGGTTATCTTTTTTTTGTACTGTTATACCTTAATCTCTTAAATGGGTATCAAATAACCACTAATTTGTTCACAATATTATATTGTGTATTTGGTAAAATGTAGTTGTGCGTACTTTTAGATTATGTTTTTAGTAATCTGTTCTACGTTTTTGTGGTTATCGGTTAATCTGATTTACAGTGACTCGACATTTATTGCAGAACTAGAAAATTTAACTCCCAATCTTTACTAATTTACTAATTGTTTTAACACGTTCAATATAGCTATGATGTATGCCACCTATTCTAAATCTCTCATGTTTTATTAGTTCATCATCTTGGAATTTGTTCTCTTGGTTAACATCCTCGTGTCCCTATCTTCCGCCTGTACTGAATCAAGTTTCGCTGCCCTTAAGTCTCTTGTAATACGTCTTGAATAAATAGCCTCTAAACTGTTTGGTATAAGGAACAATTTAATTGATTATACCTACTTATTAATTTAGTAGTGCATGGACTGGTTTTGTTTATTATTTTTATTTATTTATTTATTCTTTACTGTAAGTACATTGATTACAAGCAAATTCACACAAAAATACATTCAAAACAATGACAATCATACAATCAATATACAGATGGCGAGTTTATCGCAGAGGCGCGATTTCATCCAACTAACCCAATTTCATGCAAATTTCACATAAAGAAAATCTTAAAGAAAGGAAAGAGGAAGTAAAAAAGGTTTTAGTTCTGTGTAACTACTTTATTTATTTTACATTCATTACATGCAATTTTACACAAGAATAAATATACAATCAATATACAGAGGACCAAGATATCGCAATTAGGAGATTTCTTGTCACAAACCCAATCACATTTATTCATGGTTGTAATACGTTGTCTATTATTGACCGTCATTGACTTTTTATCAATTTGACCCTTTTTTATATACGCGATAACAACGATAACGCCAACACTGGTGATAAGCGACAACAGACGCGCACGCACGATCTGCACTGTACTTTTTATATGTGTACTACCTATACTATAATGATAATACATAATTCTTATAACATATATTGCCATACTGTACTTACCCATCTATCTACGACGTGTAATTATATTACAGTTTACTCAGCTGCCTCTTCACCTTATTTATTTACCACTGTCACACGTCAGGTTCGTAGAGTACTATTTATTCTAACAATTACTATTAGTGCAAGCTGTAATATATCTTAGTATTTTTGCCCTCATTTCAACGCTTTAGAGCTCTTCTACCGCCTGTAATTTTCGCGTCACGATATTCTTTCGGAACAATATTATTATTATTACGACGACACTGCAATATAATATATTATGTAGAACAATGTACAAAAATACACACACAACATATGTTATTATCATTATTTTATTACATATTCGTAAATATATAAATGCGTGTTGTTTTTGTACTTGGATGAAATCAAGTTCAATAGAATATGTAAACCTCAACCTCGGTAAACCTTTTGTCGTAAGGATAAGGCTGCGGCCTTAGGATTCAACAGACTTTGCCTTCTCTCGTTAAAATTTTTAAAATGTACTAAACGACACCGTTTTTTCAAATATCTTTTGACATTTTCGATCTAACTTGACATTTTCAAGGGAACCCACCTTCTGTCGTTGTTTAATCAATTATAGATTCGTTGTTGCTTGTAAAAAAAAATATTCAGTGTAGTCATTTTACGCTTTTCATTTACCCCTTTATTCGAATTGAACCGTTGTCTTCTTAGAAGTTGGAATCCCACAAGGGTCACTGTTTGGACCAATACTGTTTGTATTGTATGTGAATCAAATATTGGGATTCCCAATAAAATCGACAGTTCTGTTTTTAGCGGATAATACCGATTTAATTGTCCGTGGCAAAACATGGATTAAAATAGCAACCATTGCAAATGCGGAGATCAATATTCTCTATATGTATGTTTTAATCTCTTGCGAGGATATTGGGTGTTATAAATAGTCACTAATGACGCTGTGCGATGACGCACTTAGTAAATATCTGTAGTTTCTTTGATTCGGAATAAACGATTGCCTTGTCCGGGTCATGTTTTGAGAATAACCAATGATAGTAAGATAAGAATGCCGTGGGAAGTAGTGACTCAATCGGCGTAAAGTCGTGTTCCCTAGAGGGGCGTTGAAGGGCTATCGGATTGGATATGAGTACTTAGTTCAGGTTGATGCGCTATGCACGTTTTCTTTATCGTAATCATTGAACGTTTCAAAGTTCTTGAAACGATTATCGTTTATATTCATCATCTCACTGTTATTGTCGTCGTCTCGAATGCATTGCTCGTCTGTAGTTTCTAGTTTTGCAGACTTTGTATCTTCCTCGTTGCACTTTCTATTAATTTCTACTGTTATAATTATTCCTTGTAGATCCGTTATTGTCGTATCTATCTATCTGAACAAAGTGCACGTTGTCTGTTGCAAAAGTTATGGTATTATGAAATGTATTACTCTTGTCTCAGTGCTGTCGAGGCCGATAGTAATAATAATAACAACAACAGTACATAATACCCGTTCATTGTTATTTATGTTCTACATTACATACATACTTTGTGGGTACGTATTATTACATTATATTATGTAGCTTCAAAGATTTCTGTCTCTGTATTGTATAATAATATCCTACGCATTCGTGATTCGATGTAGGCGAGAAGCTGAACTGTCTTCCTATAATAATACTAGTACTGTTCCACCTATCATTATTGTTATGTATTATTTTAATAATATCTCACAACGCACGCGAGTGTAAAATTAGATTCGCCTCATTTTCCATCTCTATAATACATAGTAATACTTAAAAATACTTACCAATCACTAGTGAATACTACAATATATACCTCCTTATATCACACCATTCCTTGTATCGATAAATCTTTTCGACGCGTTATTATATTTTTATTTTCTTTCGTCATTCGATTGTTTCATTATATATTTTTTTTATTTGTCGTCGTTTTGTTATTTTATTTCGAATCGTTCGAATTCTGTTTTTTTATTATCGTTCTTTTGTTCGTTCCCAGCCATCCGCGGTTCCGGTTGTCTCGCAGCAATTTGCTCTTTGGATTGTGTGTCAATGTTACTACAGTACTACTATTCCGTGTTGTTATGTATTTAATTGTTGTTTTTTGCAGACGTTTATTTATTTGTTTTGTAAATTGGAACTCGTTTTGTCCCTGAAGAGATCAATCGCTTCGTTTTTTATTCACTTTTTTATTATTTCGTTTTTTTCTGTCCTGAATTCCTGCGCCAATATTTTCCACTTCCTCGAATGGGATTGAACAAAAATGTTATCTCTCTTTTTTTAAATTTGCATTACTCATTGGAATATTCCACCAACATTGTATTCGTCTCAAATAATAAAAATTGGTTATATTTCAGCCATTTGATTGAATAAAATTCGAACACTTAAGTAATGAAATTAAACAAATATGTTTTTTCTACTTTATTGATTTTTATTGAGAGGGACGTCTTTCGTATTTCAAGGACATTGTCAAACTTGAAAATACTCTTCTAGAATGTGTATTTTATCTTATTTTATATCTTAGGGACACGTAGTTGCAAATAAATCTCTCTATCTATACCACCACAAGTGAGCCAGCCAATAGTCTTAACTGCTGCATATAATACACATACACGCTGTCCTACATGACTGCATGATGCAGACATAAAATACACGCATTGGCTGTGATTTTTAATTTGTGACAGCCGATTCGTCATGCCTTAACTCCATTTCCTCCCTTTAGCTGCCACCCCTGATGAATAATAGGAAATTGTCATTTTAGATTGTAAATTCCTTTTCCCGTCTAGACGAAAATCGTTTTTGCATTTTTCATATACTAGTCAAAGATATTTTTTCTGTTCCTTCAATAATGCGTCAAATAACGTTTTCACTTTTGACTCGAGAATTCTGGGAAACATATTCTACTGTTGACGATATTTTTTAATATTCACGGTTGAATTTCACTTTCTCTCAATCACATTGCGTCTGTGCTCATTGTAAATAATGTAATAACTGTTTAAAGTTTTCTTAGAAGTTTCTTAGTATTTGTATTTGGATGTCAACGTTAAATAATTAAAGAAATGTGTACATAATTTCTTTAATTCTCTGTGATCTTTGAAGCCCAATAATCACATTTGCCTTCTTATTTTGAGGAGTATCTACGCACCTACAGACCTACAGTTGTGATGTAACGAATATTCGTTTTCGCATTCGCGAATATTCGCATATTTCAAAGAATTCGCCAAAAAATGTGCGCATGTTTTGCGAATATTATTTTGGTAATAAAGTATCGGTAATTTGGTGTAAGTACTTGATACTTACCCGGTACATTGTAGAAAAAGGTACTGCAAGAAAATATTCTTTAAGAAAACCGAGGGGTTTTGAAATATTTTAAATCCCTATACCATTTTGAAAATTCGGCGACGGGGGGGGGGGGTAGAAATGTTTGAACAATTGTAGAAAATTAAGCAAGTTAATATTCACTATTCGGCAACAAATATTCGCGTTCGCGAATTTCCAAAATCACACATTCGTCACATCACTAATCTACAGACACGTAAGCTATGCTGTATTAGTTCTTAGGACTCCAATGAAAATACGTATTCAGTGTTGAAATTTCATCCACTTTTGCTTAACTTTTGAAATACAGAATTCTCCGTTGTCTCAATTTATTGATATGCACAAGTTTATTTTATTTTGATTACTGATTAATTCCCGTCGTATTTTAATAATTCGTTGAAGACTCCCTCCCATGTCCGGATATCTCAGGAGCAGGACACCTATTTATCCGATTTTCTACACAAAATTTTCGTTCTAACGAGCAGGCCACAGTAGACATTCTGAAGGGCCGACCAGGTAAAACCTCCGTGTGGGAATATTTTAAGCTACGTTTGCTTCTGTGATGTTCCTCTTAGAAGATAATATATGTAGTTGCAAAGTAAACAAACGATTACAAATGAGTGAAAAAATGTTATAATATATTCTTTCTTCTTTGAAAGACATTGAGACAATAAACTTTTTATCGTTTGTAACAAAGGTGAAGACAGTTAAAATTTGTAAATTTTAAATGATATACCTTATGTATTAGAAATGATTAAATACATAAATAAATATAATATATGAGCCATACATAATAGATCGTATTACGAAAAACCAAATACATAAATATGTATGTACGTATTTAAATTGGTTAGCAGAGCATGATGTACGTGTATGTGTATGTATTTGGTATGGGACATTTGAAGGACATTCAAATGAACTGAATCTCTGTATGTGAATGTTGCGGATCTTAGTTATGTAATGACCCTATCGCCGTCGTATATTTATAATGTACTAGATACTTATACCCTCTACAAAATGTGAATTAAATTTATCAAATCCGCGGAACTATTTCACTGAAAGAAAAAAAATATTTTCACATCATCCGTTATAGCTTTGCTGTTAATAAATTAGACAAATACAATGTTATAATTCGGTAACACGCTCAATGTAATTATGCAAGTTTGTATGCAAAGCATTCGTTTCCCTAGAAACAATCGAACATCACTCTTCAACGCGTCTCCTCCTGGGAGCACAAGTCTACTCCATTCAAAGTGTCTTTGCACCAAGTGGGTCCTCTCTCCCCGCTACATTCCTGACGCTCTGATGTTATTATTACAGGAAAGATGTAATGTGTGACCCTCGTCCAGACCGTTGGAAGCCTTGTGGACGAAGAAATGGTGCTCTTTTTGTACATATGTAGGTAATAACTAGTGTATGATGCGTCCAAACACATAGCGCTGTTAATATTAAGTACAATATGGAATAGCACATGCGATATGATATAAAATAAACTACTCTATATTTTGTAATTTATAATAAGTAGGTAAGTATCTAATATATTATTTAACAGGACTTCACAGCCAGAATTTAATTTGAAATCGTTCGACTATATGCAAAAAATTGCCTAAAAACAGGTGTTTACTCCAAATTTTAACTTTTAAACTACGTACGAACCAATAAACTACGAAGCATTAAAAAAATACTGTCTCTCTTTTTGCGGTAAGTGAAAAGGGAGATAAAGAAATGAAGTATATTTCACTCATTATCTATACACCACTTGGTCACTAACACACGTAAATATAGTTAATATTATGTCCGAAAAACTACGAACATTAAAAAATCACTGTCTCTCTTTTTGCGGTAAGTGAAAAAGGAGATAAAAAATGCGACGTACGTGATGTATATTTCACTCATTATCTATGACACCAAATGACACAAAAATCATTGCGTACAAAGACATAATTTTTAACAAGATTGTGCACTCCATTGAAAAAACGGCATGTATAATGCAATTGATGCACCAGAGGTCAACAAGGCCCACCTGCGAGAGAGCATTCATGCCCCAAGAGTTATAAATAGGCCTACATATACCTATACATGAATATAGCAAACACATAGGTAGGTAGACTATTATTATTTTTGCTGGATAGTGGTAGGTGTTTACTTAATTGGCGTTCCCTTCTCTCTGCTTACTCCACATGGGATGTGGCGTGAGGGTATAGATAGATTCATCAAATCATTGGTCATAAAAAAGCTTATTAGCTTTACATGTCTACCTTGTTGTATGTACATATATGTGGGCGTATAAGTGGGTATATTTCCAATAAAGTACTCAAATACTTTTTTTTTAATAATACTCAGTTTTATTCTGCAACAATTATATAATTTATATTATACACCTTAAAAAGTACACGTAAAGTAGGTATATTTGAGTTTATCCATAATTTGTTGCACCATTCTGCATTGAGTTGACCATAATTTATTCTTTCTTCTGGGACGTCAAATTAAGTGACAATGATGGCTGCCTTAAGAAACGGCGACTGTGGCACCAGTGCTGCAAAAGTATAAAAGAATATTTAATATGTTTTTCCCTTGTTTATTATTTTTGACTCCACCATTAAATTGCAAACAACAAAAAGGCCGGGATTTGGAGAGAATGATTCATGCATCTTTAGTATCACAAAAAAAGATTTGAGTCATCATAATCCAAGGATAAATTTACAATCTGTCCATATATTTGCAGAGTATTTTTTCATCATCGAAATAAAACAAAATTATAGCAATAAAGTGATTTAATGTGTAATCGTGTCTTATGGCCGGTTTCAATAACCTATCTATCCGTGACTATCGATTGAAATGTATGATTCAAAATATAGAACACAATAGATTTCAATCGACAGGAGCGGATAGATAGATTATTGAAACCGGCCAATAATGCACAGTCTTATTAAAGTACAATGTCTTTGTGCTAAAATTTCACGTGGAAATGGAATGTCAAAATATAAATATTATATGTTTCCATAGTAACCATACATGCAAAGTGGTTTCTGCAAATATGTAAATATATAATATGCATATTTAGAAAACTTCGAATACTCATAATAATCTAAAAATCAAATGCATGCTGAGATATATTTTTACATTAAACCATTTTCTCACTATTGATTCACAAACTAATTTTATATTATTACTTATTACATTTATGGAATACTTAAATCATTCGCAAACTAGTGAATAGCATCATGAATAAATACATAAAATAAAATAATAATAATTGTACCAAAGCTTGTTTTAAAACATACATATGTATCCGAGATTCAAACATGTTGCGTGTATTCATATATCAGCTTATTTGAAATAGTAACATGAAAATAAGATAATACGTGCTGATTTTACTATATACCTAAATATCAGGATATCAGTTAAGAACTATGTACTTACATTTGCAAATGATAAGTCAAGTCTTAGTAATTCTCCATCACCGTTTTAATGTCACTAATCATCTAATCATCTGATAATCTGGAAAGTATAAAACATAAAGAATTTATTAATTTATTCTATCAGAAACATTGTTTGCTTACTCTCTCTCTCTCTTTTTGGCATTGCACCCAATATATGAGTGATGCTGCATTGTTTGCTTACTCACGCGTATTAAAATATTTTATTTTTAATAATTACTTTAGGAAAGGTTACGTTACAAAAAAAAAAATATGTCAAAAACGATATAATATAAATCAACCATTATAATATACTCACTCATTTTGATCATGTGAATAATATGTAGCTAATTTATTTTTTCTTAACATTCGTAATGACTCTTTCGTCATTTTAAATAATGAAAAAATTAAAATAAAACTATAAATCGGTGTATTTAGTATATTTCTGATTTAATACTAATACTCACAAAAATAACAAAATGTTGCTATGACAACAATATTGACATCGGTGAATGTCATTCTGAGGAGTTCATACACAAAGTTACCTACATCAACTCTAGAACATTGAAACTAAGAAAACAGCATACCTAAATAAATTTGGTGAATTCTTTGCAGAGTAGGTACCGGCAGCAATTTAGATCCCTGATACCGGATATATTTCTATGTATTTGTATTATTTTATCATAGTCTTTGTAAGGTATACGAACTGTAATTTAGTGTTAAGAGCATATTTTCTGTATTCATCTTTTAATAATTGGATATTAGCTGGCACTTTGCGTTTATCATTAGAAAAGAAATATGTTGCAACTAATAAGCAAAAAGAGAAATAGGCGGATATGCTGAGGTCAATCTACAGTTTTATTAAGTACACAAACAAGTTCACCAACATTAAATTAAAAATAAAAAAATACTAATTTATTTGAATTAATTATATAAAACACTTATTTGTAGTGTTTAAACTGTGACTTTTTATTGATTAAAAGTCACAGTGGATATAATATAAATAAGTGATTTATTTGTAAGTAATTCAACATGAATTTCCACCGAGAACCGTCGGTTGAAAATATCAACTTCACTGATTTATTTTACTTCATTCATAGTTAAATATTTGTGAAAAATGGATCGGTGTGCCTTTACTTGTGAACTCCTCATCTATAGTACTGAACACTCATTCTCGTATTCGTCGATTCGCATTTTGACAGACATGGAAATAAATATTATTTAGGTATATTAAGTTATAATGTTTTTTTTTATGAAAAAAAAACATTTATATAGGGATTACTTGATGACACATATAAAATATGTTTCCTTGGTAAAAATCAAGTAATCTAGTGCTGTAATTATGTAGTTTCAAGCATAAAACCATCTCTATTTTTTAATAATTTTAAATAAATAATCAGACGCAGATTCAACAGCGTGCCGACTCTTTGGCTCGGCTGGCCGAACTAACCCGATTTTTGAGTTCTACGGAAATTTTCATAAAAACTTTCCCGCAAGCGGAAAATTTAAAATGAAAATTTCAAAATATAAATAACACATCACGCTATTATAATCATATGACAAATTATTCAATTAAAATTGTTTTAAATATGTTTTCCTTATTCGAACTTGACGAACTAAAAATTATATTTTCTTATGTGCACGTCACAAATCCCATTTTTTTCGCATATTAAAAAAAATACGGCTAAATATTACCCAAATTTAAGAAAAATAGGTTTTTTCTAAAGCATCCTTGGAGCAAAATTTACTTCATCATTTATGTAACCTCTAAGATGATTGTCTTAAAATACCTCTGCTAGTCGTGATGAAATTTCGGAAGGTGTTTTTCAATCGATAATTTCTACATGAATCTCTCGGTTATTTTTTTTATTATTATTAAAAATACATTAAAATATGTTCAAATTTTGATATTATCAAAAACAAACAGTAAAAATATCATCTCGATCACGAAAATATTGCAATTAATTAATAATCAATGTTGAAAAATGGTTGCGTAAAATCATGTGACAATTTCGAGTTCCCTACCTATCAAGGGCTCTTAAGCACAGTATATTTTATCATATCTTTCTTTCTCTATCCATGCCTTTGTTTTTATTCAAATTGATTAAATAAATTATATAATATGATGTAAAGTTTTCTGCTGTAACTATGTCATATATTTCATTTACTTGTTTCATCTTCGGGCCCTATTAATCCCTCGTAGCCGTTAATGGTAGAAATAAATAAATAAATAATGATGCTTGGGTAGAGAAAAAGAGAGATATGGAGAGATAAAAGATAAACTAGCGGATTAGCAAAGATCAACTCAGAAGGTTTATTATTATTACTTTCTCTATGTGGATTAGGGTGAAAACCATGCAAAGTCGAAATGAATAAAACTCGAAAAAATATGTCTTCTGGTGCTTTAAACTTGAGGTGATGATGCATCGTTCACACCTATTCTTTTAATACATGGATTACCTATCTGTCTGGAGTTTGATAATTTTAGTATTCCTTCAACATTTATAACTATATATAGTGTTGTCCTCTTCCTGACATAAAAAATAAATTTGTAAGCTTGGTTGGTTAATGTACGTCGTGCATCGTCTATAACAATAGATAATAATTATTCTACAATAACCCTTTTTACAATCGCCAAGACAATCTGTGAGCTGTGATAGCAACGAGTATAAAGTCTAGTTACCATTTATAATTTTACATGCATCAATAATAATATGTTAATATAATATGCATTATGCAGTGGTCACGTATCAATATACAGTATAATGATATGTGGTGGGTTTGTACGAAATATGCACTATTTATAATAATATATTTTGATAGAAGATGCAGTATGCATGCATGCAGTCTGGAACAGATTTCACCATCACACGTGGCCCGTTTGTTAGTAATAATATTATGTTGTATATTGTTATTGTGCATGCTCAATCACTCGTTGGACTATTTCTGGACACGGATTGGTCTTGTTGTTTCTCCTTTTCATTGCTCATGTTTCTATAGTATTGTGAGCAGCCGCTTCCAGTCGAATCTGAGTGCAATTATTCGTTATTTTTTTTTTCGTTTGTAATAGCAATATTTTAAAGTAATAAACAATAACGGGTTTTCCAATTTCTAGAAAGTTTTTTCATGGGCAAATAGCGGTTGAGCAAACATCGTGGTTTGTGGGATACATCCTTGTTTATTGGTTCGTGTAATTTTTTGAATTCGCGAATCAATTCATGATCAGTAAATTTTTGTGACGACTAAAAGATTCGAAATTCAATAGCATTATTTTTATATAAATACACTGCAGCTGTTCCGGAAAAGAGATTGACAATGTCCTTGTTTTAAGACGAAAGACATCTCTCTCAATAATATTCAAAATAGTAGAAAAAAGAACATATGTTTTTTATTTCATGTTCCAGAAAACTCGTTTCTTATGTATATCCAAAGACCAAACAGTTTTTGTAAAAAAAATTGTCTCCAAAATAATAAATCTCAAGTTTTTCTATCGTGTGTTGTGGTTGCCAGTCTTTTCTAGCTTTTTAACATTGAAACTAAACTACAGAACAACTATTTCGTCTGTTCTTGTTTAGTGTGTTCTCAGACTAATATTGTATGTATAAGTAAATAGCTGCCTACAGTCCGTCAATGTTGAAAATAATCATCATAAAATGAAAGCATATTTCATTTCTTTGACTCGCGATGTTTTTAGTGGCTTTTATTATTTATTCCATTTTATTTTTACCATTTATCTTCGTTATTTCTCATTCTCGCAACCAACCGTGCGTGATAGGTTATTTTTTTTTCATTTCGAATGTAAGAAAAAACGCAATCGCCGTAATTTTTTACAAGCCGTGGAGAAATAAAATGAATGTGAAAAAAAATGTTGTCGGTGAGATCGGCGGGTCAACAACGGTAAAACGTGGGTCGTCTTCATGTTGAACGTTCTCTGGTAGTGATGTGCAACAATGTTTCAAGCTTATCCAAATCTAAACTGAGATAGATAATCGATATTTCATAATCGAGTCAACACTAAGTAATAGCAAGTTTTATGGGTTCTTAGTTAACAAACGAAGGTAATGCAGAAGATAGGTTAGCAGTTGCCCATTTTTTTTTGCAAAGCAAGAATATCATTTTTGAATTAAATCATTTTTGTGGCGTGGCATATTGTTGCGTATCACACACACTCCAACTAATCTTATCTCGTGAGACGAGCGAAGGACTGGCCAATAACGAGTTGGAGATTGCCAACTTTTCGTGTCTGCAGACGCATTATTAACGCCGCACTTCTTGGCGGCACTCGGAGAAAATTGGAATCGCACGGATGCTCTATTATATTATATCGTTATTATGCTTCAATTTGAGCATTGTCATTTGGTTCTGTCATTATTTTACCTTCTTCCTTTATTTTAACTACAATTTAATCACTGTGTCTCTCAATTATAGCCTAATTATTGCGTTTCAGTTGCCCTATGAGTTAGATTTTCAATCGAATATCTTGATTTCGAATCATCTCTCGGCTGACTTCCTCTACATTAACAATACGAGAATATTGAATATTGTTTGGGTGGGTGTTCGGGTTTATTATTCATTCATTCATAATGTCACGGCATCTCCCACAAACGGGATAGACAGTGGTCTAAATGCATGTAAAAACATACAATCTGTCTTCTCCGTGACAATAAAAGTTGAATTCATTCAGAATGGATGGAAACATTCGTTTATTGTACAAACCTGGATTATTTTTTAGAAAAAATAGCTACTTATAATAAGTATTTCGTAATTTCGCTTTACTTTATTTATCTATTTATTTATGATAAAATGTTATTTAATACCTTGACAGATTACACCTTCGCATCATTCTCCGTTCAAAAAGAAAAATTTCTTCCATACACACCATTACACAAACAAGAACACTGTAAGAAAACATTTGACGTAAATGACATTTCTATTTATGAAGATTAATAGCAAAACAATGCAAACAAAAACAATAAATAAGAAACGAGACATCTGCAACAAAGATATGTCAAAATTCATAACAAGTGACTACAATAGTAGGTATGAAACTAGAGAGTGATTAGTGGCGCCCTCGGTTTCTTCCTACTTGTCGTTATTATTACATACGTTGTATATTATTTAAATTAAATTGATAAATATCACAATCAACAATGTATTACGAGACAATAGTTAATTAGACATTAGAAACTCGAGGTAATAATAGACTTTACATAAATAATACACGACCCCGTTCAGCACACTTGCTGATATCAGGGGCCATACCTACAGTGTCCAACGTGTACAGTGTCCAACTATGATTTAAACTATTTTATAACGATGCTATACATTCACCACACGTCACAACATTCCACTTCACCGACCACCAATGACAAACTTCTTCAATTCTTTCTTATTGAAGGTATTGAGACTTGTTGATTTTAGTACTTCTGGGGGTGAATTGTGTATCAGGGATGATGTATATAAACTGCCATGTCTTGTTCAATTAGTCCTTAGCTGTTCCATTGTGATGATGTGTTCTCTCTGTATTCTTTGATATTCGTGTACCTTATCAGACGTTACTATATTAATGTTAGTTTTTACAAATCCACTAATTATATTGTATCACTTGCTTTATAATAATAATAACCTAATTTGTTTTAAAAACGCACAGTTTTGTGAAAGAACCACCGCAAACGGTTAGTTTAGAATCATACCACCCCTCTTAACGATATGGGGGTGTTCGGCGTTCTCCATAGTTCGCAAATCATAAGATTATATTGTTCCACAACAATTTAGCAACGCAGACAGCACGGTCAACATTGTTGATCAAACTACCTCTACGCGGCACCACAAATCTATTGACAGTAGCATCTGTGTCAGCAAACCAGGGTGATTTTTGCAGTCCCGTTGTTTCATCTGAAATGCAGAATATACGATATATGATTAGTATCGCTACACGTATATATCTGTATTATGTGTATGTTTAATAGTAAATTATATACCTATTCTCTTTATAATATTATGTACAGGGCATGCCGTGCCTCGCTCTCGAATACCGGTGTGGCGACGACGCCCCTGCAACATTGTACGAGAGGGAAATGAACGAGGTGTACCTACACTGTACATGTACCAATAGGTACACATAGAGCTGCAAGTACCTACCCACTGCATGCATGCGATGCAATCTTAATGAAATAATGTCAAGTAATAATAATGCAAATGTAAATATGTAGATTCGTATATGCAGAGCAGTTTATAATATCATATGTGTACACCAAATATAATAGTACGGCTTTCTGTGATGCTAGCTGTCTGTAGAGTTAGCCATATTGATGAAGGCCATATAATATAATATAACATGCGTTGGGGTCTGTGGAGTGTACAGAATTGTAGATGCTTTTCGGACAGTTTTTTTTTTTAATAAAGAACGAGACGTTATAGTTTAGAAAAAAAAAATCGCCCGATACAGACCTGCAGGGCTACTCTTGACACAATCTAAATACGATCTTAATCTTGTCTTGATACGACGCACGAAGGGACTATGGTCAAAAATACCGCGCTACCGCTACCGCGCGATCGGTATGCACGTATTTTTTGCCAATAGTCACTTCGCGCGTCGTATGATTAAGATTAAGATCATGTTTAGATTTTGTCAAGAGTAACCCTGCTGTTATGTTTATGAAAAGATGTATCTTGCTCGATCAAAATTTTCATATCGAATTTTGCTGCTTTAATGCAGGTTTCCTTTAGAGAAAAGATGTCAGCACCCGGGCGACTAGCTAGTAGTAACAGTATGTTATTAATAATGTAGCGGTTCTGTTGTTTTAAAGACGATGTCGTCTTTGATGGCGTGTTCGCTCAACTGGACTATCGTGCCTTACTTTATATTGTGGGTGAGGTGTGGCTCTTTCTCCATCTTCACGTGCTGTAACTAAGTAATTCATTATGCATTCTCTTTACACTGTAATACTCCATTTTCTTCCTCGGAAACTTAAGTCATGTCGTGTTTCATTTGCTTTTTATCATTAATAGTTGTCTTTTTAGTTTTTTTAGGTTAATTTCTGGGTTCTAATAACGGTGGTGATGTTATTGGAGTTTGCTTGTGAGGACAAGGTTTTTTGTTTAGGCATATATAAATAAATCCCCTGACTTGGAAATATCCGAGCTTGATGTGGGAATTTTCAATGTCTTTATTTAAGTATCAATGCCATCTTATTGCTATTGCATTTGTGGGAACTGCATTGATAAACGTTCTTAATTATTTTAAGTTAAACCAATATAACCTACGGATAAAATCGGTTTATTTCGAGTTATAGCGTTTTTAAAATTTCGATGTTTTTGACCGAAGGTACTTGTTGGAGGTCCATTTTAAGGTAAATTGAAAAAAAACAGTATTTAGTTAACTTACAAGTGACTTTTATTTACTTCCATTAAGTACCAGATTTCTCTAGCATTAACATGTATATTTTTACCTTCCCCGTGTATCACCTGTACCAAATGCCCAATATTTCTAGTTCATCTGTTGAGTATACTAAAATATCCATTTTGTATTTAATACATATGCTAGGTACACTGGCTCTCTCACTTATGATACGATGTGATGATAATTATAGAACAGTGTTCCGCAAACTTTTTGTGTTCAAGGGACACCTATCAAATCAGGAAATTTTAGAGGTACATCAAAGAAAAAAGCAATGTTTATTTAATATTTCTTTATTACTTATAAGATCAATATACCTAATATGAGATGTTTACTGGGAAATGTGAGCCTGTTTAACTGAGGACAGGCGGTCAAAATTTGGAGCAATCGTTGATAAGGCTGATCTCATCTCTTCATTGATCGTCCTCAGGCGCTCTCTTTTTTTCGATTTAATAGTAGTGAGAGTTGAAAATTCCAATTCGCATGAGTAGGTTGTGGCAAACGGTAATAGAATTGCAGCAGCACGCTTTTTGAAAGCATTGGATACTCATTTTTTATGTGCAAAAAAGCGCCTCACTCTTATAGTTCTCGGCTATTTTAAGTTTAATATCTTCACAAAACCTTGACTTTTTCCGCGGCACACCAACTGATGACCACGGTACACCAGTGTGCCGCGGCACACGCTTTGCGGAACACTGATATAGAATATAGGTAGATAGACGTTGTTGTACAACGTACATAATATTTGCTCCTCTTGTAATGAACTATTATTATGTATACGGATAGATCTGTATAGTAGGCATCCGAAGAATAAAATAGAACCAAGTAGGTACCATTAGCGAATAAGTATCATAGACGGATCTGCACATGGCACACCATTGTTATTGTTACATAATGGAAATGAAGTGAATGGTTTGCAAAACAGCCACGGTAGCGCACCGTTCGTTCATTATTGCGTTTGTTACTATTATTATTATTTGCTTGCTTGGCTCTATTACGTATTACGTTGCTCAGTTCAGCACAGCATAGGGTTCTAAAGGGCTTTGCGGTTTGGCAGATTGTCTCGTCGTCGCGATTTTGTGCTGAGACCTTTTAATGGCTAGTACTTGTTTTACACATTGATACTGAATAGGATAATTGTATTATTGTTATTATTCACATAATACGGACGATATGGAGTTCGTCCTCATTCCTACTCGTGCTCCCATTTTTAATATAATGTCAGATTTGCGTTGCCAAATGTCCAAACATTGCATACTATAATAGTACTATTATATATTTAAATTTTGAAACATCTTGCTGTATCTCTATTGCGATAACCAGTTTAGTTGGAAGATATCGGAATCTTAGCGACAAATTTGCCCTCTGCATTGAATAATTGATGTTATAACCAATCTACATTAAATAATTAAAATAACTGAATACTGAGAAGAAATCTTCTTGAAGAGCCGCGAATCGAATCCGTAGACCCACTCAACCCACCAATGTGACCAGATTTTATTTTACAAAATTGCTGCTAGAGGATGTTAAAAACTATGAGCTGTGTGTTCATAACGTATGTATAGTGAGATTGTAATTGCAACAACTATTACATCACGGTATTTCCCACACCTGGGTAATAACTGCTTGTATTAAACACGAAAGCCGTCCTCTCCGCGCCAATAAGAGTTACGCCTTTCAGGATGGGTGGCATCGCAGAAGTGAAGATGTGAAATTTATTTGAAAGTGATGTTTTACGAACACTTGTCTTTTATAGGATACTCGAAAACATGCAAAAAAAAGTGGGATGCCTTTTCTTTACTGAGGACTCCAAGTATAAGTACGTCCTTCTTCTTTACGTGTCTTTTCGCGTCGTCCCCCCTCCGACGTTGACTATCATCTGGGAGAAATCTTATTTGTTCTGGACAGCACGAAACAGCTCTTCCACACCTCATCCCGGTCCACTCTCCAATGTACTAAAGCCAGGAAAGCCGCTTTCTTCCAACCCCTCTACGACCCTCGAACTTCCCGAACATTAAAATAAATTTATAATAAGAAATAATACTAGTAGCATACAAATTGCGTACACCTGTATAAAAAATGTATTTAATTAATGAATGTACATGTACCTATGTATGTGAAAGCAACATAATGATAATATGCATCAGGTGCATTTGTTGTATACAGCTATGAGCACATAGTAATTAATTCCAAATACATAATGATTGGATAGATAATGAATACACTGGTAGGTCTACACTGTGTTTGTTGTAATACTCTTATCGTGTTGGAATCAAAAAGAGGGGGATGTGTTATCTACGTATCGTTACAATGTGTAATATAATAATATGTATGTATGTGTGTCTGTCTGATTGCATGCAATAAAATAATAATGCACAACCATCAACAGGAGCAGCAGTAACACAAGTGTATGGATTTGAAACAATATACGTATAGGAGCTTCATCGTAGTATGATAATAATAGTACACATTAATATGCACAAAATTGTCCAGGAAATGACTCCAAATTGCACGTCGTTAAAGTAATGTTACTGACCTGCAACATTGTACGACTTATATTATAAATTATTATTATTAATGCTATGAAGATAGTACCTAATCAAAGTACAAACATTTACTACTATCGCGTTGCTCTCTTGAAAAGTAGGCAGGAATAATCGAATCACAACCTACTCTTATCCTTGCGGGATGCGTTTTTCATTTCGTAGTCTCCATTCAACTCCTAGCGTATGCTTTCCTGTTTGATATTTTCAGACAACTTTAGATTCTGGTATGCGTGATCTAACCAGTTAATTCTTGAACGACCTCGTCACCGAGCAGTAGTTTCACCTAGTAAATATATTTTTAATCACTCTGTCCTCGTTCGTTACATGGTAATCATAGTATACAGCATAGTGCCATATTCTCTTCCTTACAGTGTAGAAAGAAAGAATAGATCGTCATAGACCTACTCCTATCATTAACTTAAGAATGTTATGTGGCTATCCAATATGATTCTTTTATTTAAATGGTTTGTATTCCTCTTTTTCAGAAGTGTTGCCAGCATTAAATATTATTCTGTGGCTTGAACGTATAGCTAAAATAATATGTTTCATAAGTTTTTATTAGATCGTGTCACAATGCTTGTTGAGTTAAATAGTTATGCTGGCAACTTTGTATTGTTGGTATTGTACGACCAAACATTGTTACAGTTCGAAACGAGATTTTATTGTCTCAAAAGAGAACTTTACATTGTCGTTGATACTGCATAACGTTTCAAAATACATTGACTGAGTTCTTGTAATGCATATCTTCACATCCATTTCATCATACTTGGCATTGTGTACATACCATTTATAATATTTAAGGTTGCAATTATCCGCTCTTAATGACGCCATGTATGACATTTGTCACATGTCATTTGAAGACGAGATCGTCAAGTTGCCACAGTTATGGGGGAATGCGGTGCAATAAAACCGTTTAACGCAACTGGACGTAATTTGAAAGACCTCAAAGCGCATTCTTCAAACATTGACGTTTGTACCGTTTTTTTATTGCGTGTCAAATAATCCATGAAAAATTTCAGTGTTTCTGAGTACCTGCACAAAGTTCGAATGAATCATTTGTGTTATGTGTGGAACTGTTCTATTTTTCAATTCTCTGGAAAATGTATAATAAATGTGTAGAGTGGCATCCTAATAAATTGCTTTTGATCTGAACATGTCACATGTCGAAGGGATTGCAATAATTAATTCGAATGTGAATGTTTTTAGCAATATTAGTTCTTATTTACCTTTCTCGATGTTCTTTATTTGTTTTTCAAAGAGGGAGTACACAAGGTTCAGATGTATGCCCCATCATCAAAATGATGCCCAAATTTTTTTCAACCGTTAATGCCCTTCATTCCTGTAATATAACGGTTTACGTTGTGATTGTTTTAAATATTCATTCATGTATTTAAAATTATAAAAAAAACAGTAGATGGCTTGTCAAATTACACTTTTGTACCATAATTCACGTATAGTACCTACGCAAGCCGTAGTTGTTCGTTGCCATTTCCTTATGACCTCTTGAATCTACTACTTTTGCTGCAGTTGTTGTTGTTGTTACTGACTTTCAACGCGATCTCTGCGACCTTTCCTGGAACAATGGAGTCTTCTTGCATACCTACCTGCTTTGTTATTACGAGAGTCTGTTGTGTTTATTGTTATTATTGTTGGCGCTGGTGGCACAGACTAATAAGAAACCGGTTTCAACTACATAGCAATATCTATTGAGGGGAGAGAGAGACGTTTGTTCATTTTCCTTACACTTTTGAACTTGCTTCACCTTGAGTTCACGTGAGAAATGTTTTTGGTGCTGTGTATGTCTGCCTGCCTTTGGCAATTCACTTTCTTGCCGACGATTATTTGAGTAGTTGGATACATTTTTCATGACACTACCAAATTAGTAGAAATTAGTCACTGTTTTATGCACTTATAGGAAAACTAGTTTATTTCAATTAATCAAATATATTTTTAACTGTATTATCACGCCATCTTCCTCTAGTGAGTTTACTGCATTCGAAAGAATGTACAATACAAAAAGTTAATGGTCTGTTTACCTTATTTGTTGCTTTGAGAATCACCCTAAACTCTCATAAATAAATTGGTGTATAAAGATTGTGGTATGTTGAAAGTTATTGTGTATAAAAGACAAAATTAATATAGTCAAGATGGTCTGCATAATAAGGGTCACTCTAAAGGCACTATTTTAATTTAGATCCCTATCCATTTGTGTCTGTCTTGGGTCATGTATAGCGCGTCTGGAACAGAATATCCTATTGTTATCCGGATCATGTCGTTCCACCTAGTTGGTGCACGACTACGAGATCTTCTTCGCTCAACACGCTTTCCTCAATCATGAGTTTTTCCAGGTTAACTGGCTCTCTTCTCATGATGTGTAGTGATTTGTTAAATATATCCATTCATAATGGACATTTACTTGACGAGATTCATCAGTACAAAGTGCAATTATACACAATATTTTATATGTAATAATATACTTGTGACGGTGACAGGAAAATTATTCGAATCACAATTAATCGAATGGACAATTCTACGAAAAAACATTTATACGAATTAACTTTTTTTCGAATGACAATTATTCGAATGGCAATTATTCGAATCCACAATTATCAGAAAACACAATTGTTCGAATTTTCATACGTTATATTGATAACGACAATTATCCGAAACACAATTCTTCGAATTTTTATTATCAAAACAGATAATATTGCTTCTATTTTCGGCGAAAAGTGACGTGCTTGCTAAGTTACATTATATAATACGACTCAGTTTACAATCGATTTATTTAAATAATGTCAAACGTTTGGAAAAATAATTTAAATATATTTATAATTAGGTATGAACGCAATTGCCTCATTTTCTTAAACTAAAATAAGATTTTGTTCCTTATGAACTCGTCCATAGTTGGATGAGTATGGCTGGAGTTTTATATGAAACGTAATATAATTGTGGCAATAATATGACCTGCTTCTGAAGATCAAAATAAAATGAATTTAGATTAATATAAAATAATTCGAATAAATAAGGTTTTCTAACAAATGTTAGTCGAACAATTCACTTTCCATGAATTGTAATTCGAATAATTGATAGTCGAAGAAATGTTATTCGAAGATTTGCTAATTCGAATAATTATTTTTTCGAACAATTGTAAATTCGAACAATTGTATTTCGAAGAATTTTCATGTAATCCTTGTGACTACCTACTCCTTAATATAGCGGAGTTGCAGCCTCCCCTCATGTGTGGGTGTAAATGATTGCTTTTGTGTCTCAATAATAATATAATATTCAGTACAATACAATGAAAGAATTATGACAGTAGTAGCTCCATCTCCCTACTTACACTTACACTTACAGCATATACGACGAATAATATAGGTAGTCAAAGTCGTTCTATTGTGTGAGGATTCAGCTTATGTATATTATATTATATGGTAACAATAATAAAATATTTATTATTTATTTCACTACTGTTAAGTGCATGCATATTTTATATTGATAACGTTATCGTTTGTGTGTATGTCTTCACGTAGTATGAGGTGTTAACACGAGGAGAATATCGCTAGGAAACCAAAATAGCGTCAGCCATTTGATCCGTATGAACAAATTGACAATAAATCTGAAACGATTCAAACCAGTAAAAACGATATCGTCTCAAGTTGACCACCTTTCAACTTATTTCGTTGGTGGAAGGATGCGCGCATTCGTAGATATGTATGCGCTGCATCTGTATCTATGGTAAACACTTTAACAACGGTTTCCGTTTCGTGACAGTTTTTATCGTTGTTTTTTTTTTAACTTTCAGAAATTGATCCAATTTTAAATATACGGCAATTGCCATTACAAAGAATATTACAAATAAAAATATACATTTTACATAAAATATCACAAAATAATATAAAAATACAAACTTCACATCCATTAGTTGTTGGTGTTGGTTTGTGGCGTTTGTTTGCTTAATTAAAAGGCGCCTTATATTATCTACTATAACATTTTCAACTAATGATAAGCACTCCGCGATCTCCACCTCGGCATCCGCCATTTTGAAAACATCGTCAAAATCGAAGCGCATCTGACAGATTGAATCTACGTCGGTTGGCTGTGTGAACAAGTTTCACGATCAATGGACGACAGACGGATTTTGTTTTTTATGCAAGCGAGATCGTCAGGCCTATATGTCGTCTCGTGTGAATACCACATTACAAAGCAGGTGTTCCTAAAACATCACAAATAAAACATTTAGCATCTTTAATTCAGCAGTGATAAGATGTGCCATTCAATTTTTAAATGTCGTATTTTGACACCATAAGGATGTCCGCTATTTACGTCCAGAAGTGAATTTGCTGGCTACTCCACTACTTGTTGGAGATGGGGTCATGGTATGGATAGATAATTGTAGGGTATAATTTTCGCCCAAGAGTGTCTGGAGTAGTGAATGATACTAGTTGAACACAATCAGAACATAAATAATAATACATACTAACAATAATTGATACAATCATATCGTCCCAAGTGTCATTCATTCTTGCCGCAGGATTACGCCGAGTATGTATATCGTCAGTAATGTTTTCATTAAACCTCCTCCTATGTGCATTTTAGTCAATATTTTACAGGATACAAAAATAATATTAGATGAATCTTTTATGAATTCGAATGTGAGAGGTTACGTAGAACTTTTGTAATACATTGAATTTCTGGGCACGTTTTGAAAAATCCATACATGTGTTTTTAAGCACATATGAGTTTCACGTTCTATTGAAGAGGCAGCACGTGATAGATATAATTTATATCAACTTTTTCCACATATATCTCATCGTCTGGGCTGTTTCATTTTTATAAATACTACACTATACCCTCACGCCGTGTCCCAAGTGGGGTATGCAGAGAGAACGGAACGACGTATAGATCTATCCTTACATACTTCTTTCGCTTCTATATTCATACAATTTCTCTTACATCTTTAAATGCAGCTCTGTTATAATAATAATAATCCTATCTATCTATCTATACCATATTACATCTCCAGAACTCCCAAAATCTGCCGAAAGTGGAAGGAGACAAATAATTTAGCATCAATATCTCAATTAAAAAAAAATGCATATAGGACTTTTACTGAAACCACCACCGATATTGTATATTTTTCTTTAGTACGTAGGTACATTATATAGTCTAGCTAAGCCACCGCGCCGAGGTGACATTGCGCTTTATGAGATCGACCGAGGACTTATTTTAATCCTAATGATCACTGTGGATGGTGATTGCGAGCATTACTTACTTACATGGCAGTCGGATTTGAATTAATATTTTCATTATTATTAACGTGTGTTAAGTTAAATGTATGTGTAATAATTTATATCAACCAGATATACATTTCACAAACATATTAGGTACCCAGTAAGTGAAGAAAAAAAAATGATTGAATTAAAGAAATGTTTGTAATTTTTGCGAGAATTTTGTCGTGTTGGGTCTTTTTGGTAAACCTCCTTTGAAAAAGAAATGTTTTATTTTGTTTAATCTGGGTGATGTAAGAGCTCTGATAATTGAAACATTCAGGAAAATGTGATGGAAAACGCTTATTTTTTATGGAATAATAGTATTTTATTTTCAATGCAACTTTTTCAATTCTGTTTTTTTTTTTATTTATAAACTTACTTATTCCTTACTGTAAGTACATTGATTACAAGCAAACTTACACAAAAATACATTTGCATCAAATACAGTCTTACAGACAATATACAGATGGCGAGTTTATAGCAGATGCGCGATTTCTTCCAACTTACCCAATTTACGTACATACACGATGAACCAATAATCATAATATCCTGATCCTAAAGAATACACACTATTGAGCACATTCCAATGATCACCACAGATAAAAAAAGATCAAGGCTGACAATAAGTATATCGTGTTCGCGATTTAAGCAACTATTTGACCAATGCTTACAATTTCTTATAGCACTGGTATTATATTTTCGTATCATTTAATACAAATAAAATGTGTATTGGTTTTAGCCCGTATTGCTAAGCAAATATTATATTAAAAGTCGCAGTCTCTTGTAACCGATATAGTAAGAACGACCAAAGTACAAATGCCTATACCCACATACATACATATACTCAAACGCTTTTGACTAATTTTGCGGTTTGTTTAAGGATTATACTTATACATAATAATATTACTTATATCTACGTGCATACAATGACAAATCATGTTATTTCAGGGTTGGTTCAATAATAATAATAATGGAATGTTTCTGTAAAAACTTTGACCCTCGCCCCGACAACAATAATCCTTGTAAATTTATCAAAAAGTTAGACAAGTACCTACTCACTCACCCAGTTGAACCCGCAACAAACTTTTCACTGAGGGTCGTCCCGTCCCGTCCCGAGTTGGTATATGATTACGATAAATAATGAGGCTCATTCATAAGGGCCGACTGGAAAAATCTCTTGAGCCATTCATACATACATAGTCTCCTCTCTCTGACGTACATAATATTATTTTCAAAGTAATATTTTCTCTGTTTTTCATCTAGTACCTACATACATATATATTTTTCTTTTAATCTGAATTTAAATGTGATCCAATGTTCTATTTTAATATCTAGATATAATGAATGAATATATTTTATGGTGTATAATTATATTGTACGAGTGTAGGTAGTATAATGGTCCATTTATATCTATCTATATCCTCACACCGCGTCCCAGGTGAGGTAGGCAGAGAAAACGGAACGTCATATCGATCTATCCTTTTTTGTATACTTCTTTCGCTTCCTCTTTCTTCATCTTGTGTCTCATACGTGTACGCCGATTTCTCTCTCTCAAAACGCGGCAATCCACGTTTTCTCACGTCCTCTCTTTTAGATAAATACAACATTTTCGTCATCCTTTTCTCAACCATTCGCTTCGTATGTCCAAACCATCGCAACTCGCAGTGTAATGTTATAAATATTAATTTTGTTTCATTAAACTGTAAAAGGCCTGGTGCCGTGTATTGTTAAATAACTTTATTACACCATTCTGCTGGTCTTGCGGAATAAGCATTAATAATTGAGATTCTCTTACTCCTATTCTCTTGCTCATATTCTTACCTTTCATAACCTGTACCTATCTTCTATCTGTTTATCTGTGACAGTGGCAAACTCCCCTTTCACGATACAGGTTTATTGTGAAAGGTTGTATTTAGGTTTCTGACAAAAACCCAGATATATCCAGATAAACCCAGATATATTTTGGTTAGTTGGAAGATATCGCAACTCTGCGATAAACTCGCCCGTTGTACAGATTTTTTCATGCATGTTGGTTATAATTCCTGTTATCATATTCTGCACAATAAAGTTTATTATTATTATATTATTATCTTCAAAAAAAATGCGGCATTTCTTTTGCACTACTTGTTAAAAGTTCAACTTATATTTTAAGTAAGCAAATTGTAACAAGTAAAGTACAAGTCTATTTTTATACGCAGTTGATTCAATTAATGGCTACACTACAAGTGGGAGATAATATGATGATGATATAGATATACATATATAGAGCTAAATACAGTAGCTTTATTTCTAGAAATAGTGGATTATGGTATGATCGCTGCTTAGTGTTATTATCTTTTGCTGAATTCTGTCGCATCTACTTGAAGTATAGTCTTCCCATCATCATCTTTCCTAGGCGTCGTTATAAGTCTCAAGATAACTATATATAATTCTATAGTTAGGGTGTTTAAGGTTTATATATATATATATATATATATTATTCTATTCACATTATAATATCCACTTTATGTAATGATGATATCACTGAGTAAGCACTAAGCACTACATACCGAATGTGTTTTGGTATGATAATGTTTTAAGTAATGTTAGGTATGGTTAATCTACGTATTTAGAAATTATTATTTGGGATCTTACACATACAGAGTTACGTCATAAATAATAATTGTTGAATATTTAGAAAACCCGAAAAGTTTTTAAATCATTGTAGGATATCTATTTCTTTGTGTAATTTTTTTATTATTACACTTACTTTTTGTATGGCTTCGGCTTGTATTAATAAAATTTCCAAATCAAATCCTTGGTTCTCGTCCAGAAAGCCACTGCACCTCCTCTGGGGATTCCCTTCTTATGACATCGATGTAGTGTCCTAGAATTTATAATTTGTACGGTGTCCTTGAGGTGCTTTGGCACGTAAACGACACTTACATGTTGTTCAGTAATTTTATAATTAGATTTTGCTATTCAACTAATTGTCGAAAGTTTATATTTATTCTTGTTGCGATGGTCGTAAATATAAAGCTAAATTAATCAATACTTCCACATAACATGTATATAGTATGTTTTTTTTATATTGACTTTGTTAATTCAATAATAATTGCTATTTTTACTTTCCATATATGATCAAGAAAAAAGATGCACCGTTGTTATGAATAAAGAATATAATATAATTTATTGTATAATTTTATTATTGGAATAAGATAAAAAATAAAAAAAATTATCAAATTTACAAAGGAGTTGCTGATTAATATAAAGAGAAAATCAGTTTCGTCACTAAAAGAGTTGAAAATAACAAATAAAAGAAATATAGAATCTGCTTTAGTCGTAATGACAGCTTCGGGCTTTAGCTGTTGTTTGCCATTGATGATTGTGTTTTCGGTATAGATTTAGTATGTACTCACAAAGCTTTTACCCGGAATTATCTGTTCCCTTAAGATAGTGGATTATCTTTGATGGGATGGATTCTACGATAAGCAGCAACTATGGAACAACTGTCTATCTATAACAGCTATAACTGAATGCGACTAAGTCTCGGGTGTGTCGCCATAGTGAGGAGTGGAGATAGGAAGGGGTAGGTACTAGTGGTACATCAAATGTTTATATGGAAGAAGTTAGCTCACACTCCGAGAGCAATCACAAAGATTGAACTGTAAAAGATTGCGATATTGAGCATTATATTATAATATATAAGTTTCCTATCCATCTATCTAGTTCTGAGACAAATTATATCTCAGTCAATTGCTTTGTTCCAAATGTGAAAAAGAACGGTTTTAAAAAGAATTATATTCTTGATGTGGTTGATTTTGTTCTGTAAGTCATCCGTGATATATTTATGGTTCGTGTCTTTCGATACATCGACCATTCTTACAAAATAATATTGTACAACATGACATTGTGCACATCAACTGCGTGTAATGAAAATAAAGATCCTGATAAAAAAAATCGTGTGAATGAGAACCAACAAGAATACATAGTAAGAGCTGACCCGGCAAACTTTGTTTTGCCACATACATTATGCCATATACTAATATCGCTATTAAAAAATAGGGGTTGATGGTAGAAAAATGAAAATTTAGTATTTTTAAATGCCTCGTACATTTAATACTCTTATTGGTCTGCATGCTCTTGTATCATTCATTATTCATTCGATATGTGGTGCTTTGTCCTAGAATTGTGATCTGTATACAAAGGATTTATTAGCTGTCAGCTGTGATTAGTTTGCAAAAGGTTAATACGCATAACTGTTATTTTATTCTTTTATTAAATAACTCTCCTCTAAATGAAAATTAGATAAGAGAAGAGAGAGATAGAGAGGGTATGGTAGGTAAGATAGAAAAGTTATTATGTAGTATAAGAGTTATAGATACAGAAGCAAGTTGCTTGTGATTGAGAGATTACACCAAACGTAGATACAAACTAATACGTACCTACCTACAATATCTTCATTTATCATCGCAGAAATACATAGAACATTGATAATAATACACACGTAATACCTTTATATAGCATTCATTATCCATACAGCTCTAGGGATATAGAAACAGATCAATCGATTGTACACATCCAGTAGAGGCAGTGGAGATAAAACCACCAACACGTGTATACAGTGTATGTCGCAGGGAAATGTTGAAAATCGAGATTCGATCAAATCCCTATGGGAGATGATCAATTCACGGAAAATGTGAAAATAACAACTCTGTGGAATGATTTCCCTAATGAATGTAAGTAATTTGATCATATCCTTTAATTGGTGCTGTGAAAATGTGAAATAATATTGTTTAGATATTTAAAAAATTTTTTTAGTTAATCATGCATTATTTAATACAGACTAGATGATAAACACAATAAATCTCATCGAAACATTAATTATTTATTAGAAACTAATTATTAAAGAAAAAGGTTCGTAAGCTGATTTAAAAAAAAGTTTTTCTTTTTTAATATTCATTAATTTTTATTAAAAATACGTTGTTGAATTTCCCCAGAGTTGTTATTTTAAGATCTTCCGTGAATTGCTCGCCAACCTTAGGGATTTGATCAAATCTTGATTTTCATCATTTCCCTGTGACAGCTACACTGAATCGTCATGAAGTAAAATTTGATAACCAGTCAGCGGTAATATAAGTGTAAATTTGGCTAAATTGATTTATAGCCGCATTGCATGTTGAACCTGATTGAGCGTACATAAATATTTAAAAAAAGTTCTTCGCTACTCAGCCACCATCAGGCAAGCCAAATCAGCTACCATGTTTTTCCCTTGTTTGATTTGCTCTCGTCCAAATTTTGCCGGTGACAGGGAATATAATATCTTTTGCCCATGTTTTTTGGGTCGATCCTTTCAGTTATGATCATCCCAGGGTTTCCGTTTTAAGATTCTGGGGTCCTTGTGTCTACATTAGACACTTTACAACGAAAAGTCATTGTGCAAAGTGTTATGATTGGTCTATCACATTCTGTAATATGTACGGCCGATGATATATACGCATCGGCTGTAGGTATATTATAATAATATAATGTATATGTGAGCGCTACGTACGTAATTCCCATCAGTAGCAGATAGAGGACAAACATTGAGCTGAGTGATGTTTGCTCTTACAAATCGATTAATAGGTACATACACATCATTATCATTAGGTACATTATATTATATGATATCATACAAGTACCTATCTACTTAGTATCTTCATGTATGTCTCTCTCTATTACAACTTATATAACAAACAACTGGGTGGTTTTGTAGGGAGGCTGCGGGCTGTTTACACGAGAGGACGGGGGTGAAAGAGCGGTGGTAGAAGCTGGAACAGTATGGCATTGGGCTCGGGTCTCCTGGAAGGTCTTTATAATTTGTTAGATCGAGCTTGTAAGTCCAACATTTACCGATTTGTTAAGTATAATGGATGATTGAAAATTAAGTGCTCAGAGAAATGCGGCTGGTCTGCTGGCTACCCCACTTAGCTATGCCGTGATGGTATAGTAGTAATTATTATATTTAAGATCGGCCATCCGTGAATCCGAAGATGTGACCATAATATTGATCAATTTCTCAAGGATGAATGTTTGTTGAGGGAGCCGGATAATTTACCGACAATAATTTGCCGACGGACAATAAATTCACCGACAACAATTCACCGAGAGGATAATTCATCGACGTACATTTCACCGACAGACAATTTGCCGACAAATACAAAACAATATAATCACGTTTTGTAATGGTGTATTTTAATGTATTTGTGTAACAAAATATTTAAACACCCACTACAAGAAACAAGAACTTCCGACCACGCCAGAATTATATTATTCGCATTTGTCGGCAAATTGTCTGTCGGTGAAATGTACGTCGATGAATTATCCTCTCGGTGAATTGTCCGTCGGCAAATTGTTGTCGGTGAATTTTCCTAGACCCGTTTGTTGAGTACAGAATATGATTAAAAATTTCCACGTTGTCTAGAATTCGTTAAGCTTTTTTTACTATTTTGACCTTCCAGTTTATAATCGTGTTTTTGTCCTTCGATGTCTTTAAGCTTTCATCAATAGATTTTATTTTAATCGAATGGGTGAAGGGGCGATGGAGAGAGTGTCGGAGACAATTCCAAGAAAATTAATTTAAATTTTTGGCCGTTTTATAGAATTGGCACAAATTTAATAAAACAAGAGAGTTAATTTACGATTCATATTGAAATCGGATTCTTTTGTTTTGTAAATTAATTTATAAATAATAAAAGTTATTGCTGCAAATTGTGCTATGAGCAACTGTGGTAACAATATTCAACTCTTTTTTTCTGTGTTCTTTATACTTCTTCCTCAAATGGGGTACCCAGATGACTCAACACGTGAAAAACGTTTTATCATTGCCATAAAAAACCGTAAAAGATTTTTATGGTGGGTTGCATCAATCATTATGGGTACCTTGCCTTAAGAAAAGGAGAAGCAATATCAACCATTATTGCTTGTTCTTATATGGCGTGAAGCAACATGCACCATAGCCTAATTAACATGTTAAGATTGTTTGATTGTTGTAAGCGTCCTGAAAAAAATACGTGAAGTTTTACGAAATTTTGTCTTTAGGGCACTCGTTACTTTCCAACATAATAATTATAGAATGAGGTTAGTTTTAACATGGGTGCTCTGTAATCCTCAAAATTCTCCTATTTTCCATGGATATTATTATTCACAAAATATTGGCGCAATTACAGTCAAACCTTGGTACAACTTTTATTCAACAAATATGACCACCTTCATTATTATGAATCACTGTTTTTATCGATAAGCGGACGTTTTTATATGTACCTACTTTTCTGTATATGTAACAGTTAAAATCCTTCGCTGTAAGTTTTTTTTTCAGCAAATTTATATTCATATTCCGCCAAGTTTTTGAAGCGATAATCCCCGTTGAAAAAAAATAATGCTTTACGCTTTTGTTTTTCTCTTGTTTCTTTTTTAAAAAAAGAATGGCGTTTATTTGTTATTGTTATTTTTTTTTTCGACAGACCGTTTTCCCCGGCATGGATTTATGTTCTATCGTTTGGATGTTATATTTTTTCACGCGCGTCAGGTTGTGTTGTTTTTTTTCTTGGAGGGGAAATGTGGATTTCTCGCCAAGGCCGAAAATTCATACTTTCGTATCGTCGGCGTCGGTAATATTCTTTTGACGCATTCTGTATAGAAACTAGTGTAAAATTCCCGAGTTCCATGTAGTTTCTTTACGATTTTCATTTTACAAACTAATATTCTCTTTCTCCATTTTGCTCGACTCAAATATGCATAATCTATGCTTTTTTGTCGTGCTTGGTGGTGTACTCATTAATGATGACCATGCATAAGCCATAAATCTTTTTATTAATATAGAATTAATAAATAACCTAGAAAATTATATCGTGTAGAATTTATGAAATTTTCGGTAAACTAAGTTTTATTTGTAAAGATGTTATCATTTTTCTCATCCCATAACGGATGTTCATTATTGTCGACTCTATCAGTGTAATTCTATATTTTTGTTAACACAAATACTCCCCTTGTGTCCTCATTACTCTCAACTCTTAGGTTTATAAAATTAATATGTGTGATTTAGTTTCTTCTTTCTTTTTATTTATTTATTTTTCATATATTCACGGCCAAAGCCTTTTACATGTTAACCCCCTGTATACTTACAATACATGTATACAAAGGTACGATCACTTAAAAAAAAGACACAATTAGATTAATAGAAAACGAGAGTTTGACAAACAGTGTAACATTTTCAGGTTAGGTATATTAATAAAAAAAGTTCTTAATTGTCAAAAAAAAATTTTGGTCAAGACACTAAAAAAAATGAATCAAAATGGTATAAAAATGTCAAATATTTGTATAAAAATGTAATTAATTTTTAATAATTCTTTTATGACAAACAGTGTACTAATCAATTTTCTCATTTTGTTTCAGGTAAACAAGCATAAATAATCTTCACACATATATTTCAAGATTCAGAATAATATGGATATAGAGACAAACCAATTACGTCGTATACTAAAATATCTAGTGAGTATCTACATATACAGCATATACAGAGTAAGTGCGTTATGACATTATCTGGGATTTTGTTTAATCCCTCACCCAAATTCCTTCTCATACCACGAGGCACGTTGTACCTCCCTGTGTTATGCCTGTGGATGTATTTGCACAGAACTAATCTCCTTAGACAGACTAGGATTTGTCGGTACTAATGTATTTACATACGTATAAGCAGCACGTTGTAATTATTATTACATATATATACTAGGCTTATTATTATTATAATACTCTTTGAATCTTCTTACTGCTGCGTTGCGCAGTTCTCTTTTAGTGTGTAATTATGTTTGCACACATTCGCGTAAGATGTTTGCGTCTGGGACGCATAAATATTTCTCTATTCGTTGTGTGTGAAACGTCACAGAGATTACGACCTTGATGATGATCATTAGTGTGATTAGTCTATTGGTTACCCCATTTGTTGTAGATACCGTAATGGTATAATTAGATAAAAAGAGAAAATCTTTAGTTTTGTGATTCAATATTTTTTGGCTTTTGTTCTCTTGGCAATTCGGTGTCTTTGATACAGTGTAAGTACCTACTTTGAGACATCTACCTTTTGCATGACACTCAAAAACTTACGTATCTAGTTCATTATCATCTACTTGCCCTTAAACGCTCCTCTCGGGAACACAGGGTAGAAACAGTCTCTTCTATTCAGAGCGCCTCTGCGTGAATTGAGTCAACTCCACCCACGATATTACTAACGCTCTGACGTCGTTGTTGTTTAGAACGCTGTAATTGCGGAAGAGGGAGGCCCGGGTCGTCGGCATATTTAAGGTTTAAAGAGCAGTGCTCTTTCTGGCCAATTTTTACCAGAATCGTCAAAACACTACCCAAGCAGGCCCATCATCTCTCCTAGTTTACTGAAACTTGTCTACTTAGCCGAGTCTAAATAATAATTTTCTTTTTGTGTAAGGTGATAATATTATATTGTTCAATTATTTTTTTTAACTAGTTCTTATCTCGGCCAGTCACCGGTAACCGCAAATTAAATTGCGAAGCTATAATAATAATAATAATAATAATAATCTAGATATAATAATGTATATTATCACATACAATACGTAGTATATGTAATAGTTTGAGAGTCTAATACAGAGCTCCTCATACTTTTTTTGTCTGCCAGTAGAGCACCTGTCATATTTTTCGATTTTGGGTAGACGCCCTGCTTGGCCGATATTGCGTTTTTACAAATTCATCTACATCGAATTCGTTGTTTTGTTTCTTTTTTCCCACTGACTCTGATCCTCAGTTACATCTTACGTACTCCCAATTATTTTTTCGTCCAAATATTGTATTCCTTGCAGGTCGTCGTCGGCCTGAGGGTCGATATAGACCACTTTGAGTATCCATGGTCTAATACTTACTTGTGATGTAGGTATATATGTAATTATATATGGTAACTAATCACCTTCGTCTAAGTACATATACCTACATACATTATTCTTACGTAGCAGGTACGTGTACATAATAAGTCAGTAGGTAGTCGACTAGCCAGTTTTATGTTTCCATTGAACTCTGCAGAAATCTAACTACTCAAGATAGCTAACTAACTACCTGTGTTTACCAAAGACAAATCAATGTAGACTAGAGCAACTCAAACGATAAATTGGTCGAGTCCAATCGAATCGTGGGTCCAAAATAATTTCGTATCAATCAGTCAAATCTGTCTAACTGCTTACTATACTTGAAGAACATTCACTGTTTTTATTTGTTTGAGGGATTCCATTAAAATCTATATATTACGGAGTGAAATGTTATTGTACGAAAAAATAAAGACATACATACATCTTCATCATTGAGATTGTGAATGTGGAGATGTGCAGACGGTGAGACACATAGTGCAGAACTTCCATCTCAAAAAATTCAGCGGGGATCTGCAGGACATCCATAAAGCAGGACGACCGGAGGCGGTGAACTGGCTCTCAGCGCTGGAGCCAAGACTGTAGAGGACACGACGCAGCCCACATGGGCTAAGATTTATCAACACCGGGCCATACGAAAAGTAAAGTAAGTATTGAGATTTTCCACCTTTCCGGAATGTCTTAATTTTTGTTGGCACGGAGAAGTCGGCTTGCATGTTTGTTACCTGCGACTGGTCTGCTGACTACCCCAATTGTGGAATATTATGCCGTGATGGTAAAATAATCGTGGTAAAGTAATGTAACGTGTATTGTCTTGTTGTTGATTTTGGAACATGTTCCCTGAGAAAATTAGAACAGCATTTTTAGTCTATGATTTAAGTCGATGATTATATTATTGTTTATTATACTAACTAGCTTTTAAACTCATTAGCGGAATAATCGGCAGTATGACCAAAAATGTCAAGTGCAAATATAGCTTAAGTTTATTTAGAGAGTATTAGTTTTTTTGCTGTCGTGTAAACAGTCATAAGAATTGACTCAAATATTCGTTGGACATATTGAGTTACTTTGCTTTTTTAGAAACTTGATCACTGAATGATAGTCAGCATAGATGGTATTGTTTTATCTGACTCCATTTTTTTATTGATATTTACACCACTAGGTACATACGAATTAACTCACATGGTTGAACGGGGATTATGTTACAGTCTTAATGTCATTCTCACAGTACACTGCTATACACAGATCCTACGGCAATGATGACATTAGAGCGATGGGAATGTCGTTAGAAGACGTGTCTCAGTTGGCGTAATTAATCTCTGAGTTTTAGAGGCTGGTTTCTGTCCTGTGCTCCTGGGATGACTGTTGAGGGGGCTCAGATTGAATACTATGTACTCCTAATAAACTTGTTTTCGTTTGCGATTCTCATGCGGCCATAACTTCTGTTTACAAGACATACTTCTGTATATTATTATTATGTACACTCCATCTACTTTATTGTATTTATTTATTTACAAGTGCCATCTATTTGCGAACACAGCCGCCATAAAACATCCGTCTCAGTCCACGACAGGTTTGCTCCCATTTCTCATCATCATTAGACAGACTATATCACTATATTGTACTGTGTCTTATAGCAAATTTGTTATCATGTACTGCGTCCAACACTTTGTTGATTGTTGTTTGGACTTTGTTTTCTCTATTTGCTATCGTGTATAATTGTATAAAATTATTATTATTGTGTTAAGTATCACTATTCATCAATTTATTATTGACTTGTTCAACAACTTCGTTGTCTAATGCAAGTCTCTTGAGAACCAATTTTTCTTTTCTGTTAAATTATTTGATTTCTATGCCAAGTCCAAATTTAAAAAAGCTAGTTGATTCCAGATTCTTGAATAAATTGTCTTTTAGTGGGGTACAATCCATTAGATTGGTCTGCAACGAGTTTATATTTTCTTCTCCATTTCTCTCTATTTTCAGCTAGTCTCTTTTAATTCCACGTATTTTACCACAGTTTATGTCCTTCCTCACGTGATCCATATTAGTGTCTCTTGGTCGACCTCTACTATTTCTGCCTTTGGTCGTGTCCTCCACGATAGAAATGAGCAGGCCTGCGTGCCTGATGTTGTGGCCAATTCAGTTTGCTCGTTGTTGGCTGATCTTATTAAAGAATTGCCTACTTTCCGCTTACCCCAATCAATAATCAACATCTATTCGTTTTCGACACGCTCCAATCAATTGATCTTCAGCATGCGTCTATAGCATTCAATTATTATATTGTATTGAAAAATAATAAGTCCATTTTACTGGCGAGTGCTGCAGTCTGCATTATTGAATTGCGTTTATGTGTGCGTGCGCGATAAAGATGTGTAGTTGTTATTTAAAAAAAGAGTCTTGTTGTAAGGCATCAAACAGATTGTAATTTTTTTTTATATTTAAACTGATTTAGACTTAAATAAATACGAGTAGACGGGCTACGGGACGCGTTCTCTGGAATCTTCCATCACGTTACGAGAAGTAAAGAAAAACCTCATTAAAAACATTTCATTGCTTCTCATTCTGTCATACGTGACACTTTAAAACGCTTTCTTTTTTCTTTCTCGACGTTTTCTATCTATTCATTTCTTACACGTGTTTTTAGTTATTATTATTATTATAATTAGTTTGACCCTTAATTGGTTTGTTTTGCTTTATGCCATATATACAAAACGCACCCACTGATTATGATTATATTTTTGTTTTGATGACAACATACGGTTTATAATTTGTCATCAGTATTATTATTATTAATGAGGAACGTCACACACTTACTAAATAAATACCTATAATTCTTTTCATAATTGAGCGAATGTAGTGTGTGTCTGTGTATGTTTGTCCTTTATGAAAAATCACACTCTTTAACCCTTTAACCGATTCTCTTTAAAACAATTTATTTTTTTGAATGAAAAACATTCAAAATGTCTCGGAACTGTTACATAGTTAATCCTTCTAAAATAAACGACTTCTTTTTCGTTGTCGTTCCTTTAGTGGTGAGGATCGCGACCATCATTTGTATAGGTGTAAACAAAATGCTTTCAGTGATTCCGCTTCTCGGCCCTAAAGTAGCAGTAAAAGTAGAAAGAAAGAATTATAAAGATGAAAACTATTTATGGTTTTAATTGTGTTTATTTTAAAGTACGCAAAGAAGGCTGAATATTAAAGAAGAGTGGGAGACCAATTCTTCACCGGATGCTCCATGGGATAACATTTGGAAGACATCAGCAGCCTGAGTCAAAACACATTTTAGCGTTACGTTTTCGTGTTCCAATCGTTCGAGTACATACGGCGTTGCGCCAAAGTGACAATTTTCGGAACTATTGTGTATCTTAGCAACGAATTTGACACTTGCTTGCAACGTCGTCTACATTCGAATGTTAACGGAACGAAAACGTAACGTGAAAATGTGTTTTGACTCAGGCCACAGGGCCTTTAGTCAAAATACATTTTAGCGTTACGTTTTCGTTCGAATGTAGACGACGTTGCGAGAGCGTATCAATTTTATTTTCGTAGCTAAAATACACAAGTAGCTTTGAGTTCGTCGGTAGCCTGGAGGTAGAGTCTCGGCCTCGTGAACAAGGGGTCCGTGGTTCGATACCAGGTGCCGGCAAATTCCCTTTTCACGACACAAGCTTTTAGTAGCTTACCGTGAAAGGTGTATAAGGTTGTATTTGGGTTTATAACAAAACCCAGATATATCGTCGTTGCATATTCAAAAAGGGACATGTGAATTCATAAATCTTTTGACATTTCTAGAATAAACTGCTTATAATGACATCATAACCATTTTATAAAGTGCCATTTTATAAAATTCTTATATAACCATTTTATAAAATTCTTAGTATCAAATATTAAAATTCAATACTTAAAGAATAATATCACATGCCAATAGAAAGTCCAAACTACAATTTTAATGCCTTAATGAACAGTTTTAAAAGAGTATGCCCAAATAAAAATGTGTGCACATGTCTCTTTTTGAATATGCAACGACGATATCTTAATTCGATAAAAAAAAAGCTACGAAAATTGACACGTTCTCACAACGTCGTCTACATTCGAACGAAAACGTAACGCTAAAATGTGTTTTGACTAGGCCTACAGCTCTCCGTGTATTCACTTTGTCTTTCGCACTGGCAAGAAAACTAGTGTACTGTTTGTTACAAACAATAATAACGACTTTAATATATTATTATGTACCTACTACACTTATTATTCGTTCGGGAAACGATATGTGGATGGTTAATAATGTATATAATATTATATTTATTAGTTTGTTGAGGTTATGTCATTGTAAGTGATGGCGGCTGTGGTACATACAAACATACATATATTATGTACATATTACTTACACACTTTTTATATACATATATAATATGGTGTTTGGCCTCCACAATGAACTTTCATCATCATATATATTATTATTGTTATTACTGCCGTTACGTTTTGTTTGTTTGTTGTTATTTTTGCCGTTGATCGTTGCATAAGATCTTTATATTTATCAATACAATTATAGATGCTTGATGTTGTTATTATTATTTATCGTTTTATCAATTCGCTTCTGTTATTGGTTATTTATTTATTAATAACAAATCGACCGACACTATTTACATACTATTACAGAGTGCGTATCTATCGATTAATGACATTGTTTTTTCGATTATTTATTTTTTTAAATAATAATAAAAACTATGCGTTTTATTGAGATGCGCCGTTTTGTGGAAAAACCGCCACAAGGGCCAATTCGAGAATCATAACACTTCCTGAACAATAGGGTCTTTAACCCTGCCTTGAACACCTCCCATAATCAAGTCGAGAACTTCTGCATTGCTCCAAATGTTTTTTTCGCATAAAATATAATCTATCTTTTCGTACAGGCTTCGGCGGCACGTATTCTATAATTGGGATTGGTTAATCTATTTTGTCTATATGTACCGTTACGACGTCTCTCGCATATTTATTGAAGAAAGAACCACCTCACACTCGGAGATCTCAGTAGTCGTTAACTCCTATATAATTATCAGTACATTCAAACCAAAATTGTCCTCCCGGGCGGGCCATTAGCAGGCCTGAAGGGTAGCCTGTAAATTGACTGTATTTACTGAACAGATGTGCCATAGAAATAAGATATTCAAGATGGATGTAGGTATGTCTTATCACTGCTGATTTGAAGGTATTAAATAATTAACTTATACCTGATGTTACCTGCCTTTAATAAGACACTCAATAACTTGCAGGATACAGTGGAAGACTCTACTACTATTACTACTATACCATCACGGCATATCCCACAAGTGGGGTAGCCAGCAGATCAGCTGCATGTAAGAAACATGCAAACTGTCCTCTTCGTGCCAATATAAAATCAAGACATTCAGGATGGGTGGCGAACCTCATCGCAGAATTTAAGATGTACAATGTCTTAATTTTTTCGAACACCTGCCTTTTACAGGACACTCGAAAACTTACGCAGAAGAGTGGGAGACCGATTCTTTACCGGGTGCTCCACGTGGAAGACTCGTTGCATTTTATTTCTGATTTTGATTGCTTACATTCTTTTTTTCTCCATTCGTATTTATTTTAAATATTTATTGCTATGTTTGCTGAGATGGATATTTTTATGTCGTAATTCAAAACCAACTTTTATAGTACATCTGCTTTTTAAACTTTTTCTCTGGCAATTGTCGTTATTTTCCTCTCACACATCTGATAATACTTTTATTATACATAATTTATTATACATTTCTTCTCTGCTTGTTTTTATTAATACTATTCTACTGTTTCCGTTCGAGACGAGTTATCTTATATATCGAATTTATTTCTAGTTTCATAGGGGTTTGAAAAAATTACATCAATGATTGAATTACTAGACCATTAAACAAACTTGTTTGAAATATCTGCTGCAATATTATCATACATCATGAGAAGTAACGTGTCTTTTATAAGTATATGTCGCCGCTCGATAGTTAGATTTTAGCTAGTTAACTAAATGCCTAGGCTAAAATGCCGGCATTCAATTGAATGCATAGCCGTTTAGTTGACACACACAATGACGCGCCAAATATTCTACGTTCTGTTTGATTGAAGCTAGCCCGATTGTTGAATTTTAGTTCCTTTATTTGGCACTGTGGCGCTAGTATTGATAAACAATGCAGCTCACGTTGAAGACTCCCAACTCACTCCCGGATATTTCCGAAGTCGGGAGCCTTATATTTATCCGCACTTAATAAGTAAAAACTTTGCCCTCACGGGCGGGCCATAATGGGCAGCCTGAGGAGCTGGCCGTACAAAACCGCCTCGAGAGAATATTTTAGACCATATCTAAGTCTTCGATGCTCCTCTTATGAGGGTAAAATGCAGCTAGGCATTCGATTGAATGTCGGTGTTTAACTTACCGCCTGGCCATTCGGTTAGATGGCTAATTCAATTATCGGGCGACGATATACCGCACTATCTATCTACAAATCGTTTTCTCGGGGACAAAATAAAGTGTAGTAAAAACTCCACCATTAGAAATATTTCATATAACTATGCATAAGTAGGAATAACACCGCTATTCAAACTTTTATTCCTGTTTAAATAATCCCGATACCTTACTTATAAACAGATATTAGTGTTCTGAATTTATGTGTGATTAAAATGGTTCCTGTGACTAAAAATATTTTTGGAGTATAGATGATCGATAGAACGAGGCATGATGGTCATGATTCTGAAAATTGCGGGACCGACAGAGATGATGATTAAACAACAACTGCCATTCCACTATTTCAATAACAATATTTTGGAACAATGTTCATAGTGATTACACATCAGAATCCTCGGTACAATATTGACTAGAAACAATTGTTTTGTCAGGAAGATGAATTTTTATTTAACCAGGGATAACTATTTGTTTTGTGGGTTAAGTCAGTATTAAATTTAGACAAGTCTTGTTAGAATGGTCTAAGTGTACACTTTATTTGTGAGTATGTAGGCCTTTCAGTATAATTTAGTTTTATTAAAACTGGTCTTACAGTGTTGCTGTCATTACTCCATCCGCTTTCAATGTTTTTCTGCAGTGAATGACGTACTGACCGTACTATATTTTATTATGTACAATATCAAACGAGGACTCTGTTAACATAGGAGTTCAGCTAGTTTTTATCGGCCAGTGAATATATATTATGTATAAATAAATAAATAAGCAACGACATCTTTCACATCCTTCTTCCAGTGGCTTGTTTTCCAAAAAACTCCTCATGTCTACAATGGTGTTCTTTCCATACATACGTACAGAATTTCGACGCCTACAAACAATTTTTGCAACCAAAAACATTGCTCGTGCAAGATGTGAAGGAGATTTTTTAATGTAATAGGGCCTATTATGGCTTTTTCAGGTATATAGGACGTGCAATACTCAAGTATATTAGTAAAAAGTGAACGATTTGTTTGTTAATGCTATGGAGTGGAATAGCATAATAATAACATTAGTTTTGGAACATGTTTTTTGAGAAAATTAGTACTGCTTTACTAGTCTATACCATATAGGTCAATGCGCTTGGATTAGCAATTGCATGACTGCAAAATTTCTTGGACCTAATGTACTACTTATCATCGAATGCAAGCGACCCCTGTACATTTATAGTTATCTAAGAGATATAGCTCTGCGTTCAGTTTATGAATGTAGGTACTCACACCCGATTATAAAACGGCATCTTGAATTTCCAGCCTCTGTCACAAAATGTATTTGATGCAACTTGATTAATTATAATCACTACTATAAAGCATGCCTGATATCTGCAGTCTAGTCTCACTACTGCCTTGTACTCTGCTTTGGTCTTTCATTAACAATTCTCTAATCTCAAAGGAATACACTAATGAAGAAGATATTATTATTTGACGAAATTCGCAATGCCAGTAGATATTATTATTTGTGTTTTATGTATAAAGTACTATGTACGTAGCAAGAAGAGAACGTCGCTTTGCCGTTGAATAAAACTGTTTGCAGGTAGACTTATATAGTAATAATACCTAGTTCTTCTTTATACAATCGCCTTCTTTTCCAACTGATGCCGTAATCTCCTTTTCAGTTTTTTCTTTCTTCATTTTGCTTCCTTTTTCTGCTTAATTCTCCTCTTCTTTGTTAGTTCTGGAAGATTACGGGGAGCAAGCGAGGACTTTTATTAATGGACTTTTTTAACTGTCTTTTGCAAATATGCAAATTTTCACCCTTTTATAATTTTTTGTCGTCCTTGTTCCCAAGCTTTTTGAGAGATTTCCATCTTATCCGTTTTATGTTTTTCTTTCTTCGCAACTATTTCCTGAGGTTATTGTCTTAATTTTCTCATTTTTTTCCCTGCTCTTTTTTCTTACCTAGCGCTTCTATTAAGTTTTTAAAAGAGATTTTCTTCTCGTATTTATCAATGAAAATCTAAGTTAGGAACGGTTTCATTCCACTTCGGTAGAACCCATAAAAAGCACCATATACTCTGTTCTAAGCAAATATCTCCTCCGGTATCTATCGCGATTTCCTTCAGTTTTGTATATTTTTTGTAATTTTCGTCCCAACTTAGATCAAAAAGAACTATTTTTCATCGCAATACAAAAATATTCTACCATGGTTTTTTACTCGGTCTGGCGTTTTTTTTTATTAACATTTGTGATATTAGTTTTTTTCCCATAATGTTCTAATTTAAAAGTTTTTTTGACGTTTTTACAGCTCTTATCATTTCATTCCATTTCAAGTTTATTTTTAGCCATATATAATCTTATCGTTTCGTTCACGTGATTTGATATTAAAATTGTCTCGATCATTTTCGAGTCGTGCCTCGATAACGTCTCGCTCGTATAGATCGTTACGACGACGATGCAACGCAAGGGCAAGTTGGTATTTTTACTGGTTGTTGTTTTATCTTTTCAATCGGCATTTTTTAAAATATTATTATTAATATTATGCATTACGTTATATTGTACTATGCTACGTATGTATGATACAGAGGTTGTTAATAATGTATTATTATATTATTTACTGCGTGGAACGCCGAAGCAGTTAATGCGAAAACCAGTTTTCGTGTTCAAATTTAGATTGAGATTTGGTGTAGGCGTGCGGGGCATATTTATCAATAAACCAGCGAGCAACAACATGCTAGTACTGTAATAATAATAATAATACATATCGGGCAGGTTTACTAACAACCCACCGCATTTGAATTATAATACTTTATGTATTGTGATTTAATGTGGTAGACCAATAATTCTGATTCGATCCCCGACTCGATCGAATTTATTGGGTCTTAAATTTGTCTTCCCTTGTGGAGTGAGATTCAGAAGAGGGCAACTCTTGATTATTTTCTCGTATTTTCGAGCTGTGTGGATATGAGTACATATGTCGATCGATTTTTATCCATTGTAGGGGTTCAAGACCCCCCATTGTTTTCTAGGTGTTTTGGGATCTGAAAAAACATACATCCCCAAGTTCGTATTAATTTTTTTTATATTTTATATTTGGATATTGTGTGTATAGTTATTTTCTTTGACATATTCATTTGTTGTTTTCTCATTCTCTGTATCCATTTTTTTTCTGTCAAAAACTTTTTTCCTACATTCTTTTTCTTATTTCACCTCGAGATTTCATCATAAAAATTGATGTCACTCCCTTCGAAATGGTCGAATTTCTTCTGCTCAATATAAACCTGCGCCACCTATTTGAAACCTATAATGTTCTGTACATACTGCTATGTATTATCGTTTTCCCAATGGGACATTATGGCGGAGATTGGATTAGCAGCATGCTACAAGGTTACATTGTGCGCTCGATATATTATTATTATTATTATATCTTTGTATTTGAAATTCTCAGGGTGCGGTCCTGCTGATAAAGCAGTCGTCTAGATAGACGCTGGGTACCGTTCTTGGGTGGAGCAGAAGTGTAATATTGGTACAACTAGTACCTACCTACAGTCCTACATCACTCCATGCTACCTACCGCAAACGGTTTGGCGCTGGTTGGTCTCTGATCCCTTTAACTCATATACTCGTACTGCTACTACTATTCGTTATCTTCGTATATCTATTTGTTTGTCTATCTCTCCTATCTATCTGCGGTCCCGCGGCGGTTAATGTCGAATTAAAACGCGATTTGGTGCTTTCGCTTATCACAAAATTGATGGTGGATCGGCTTGCCTATATGGATTAATAATGTTATAAGACGTGGTTGTAAAATAACAATCGCTGCTATTTCGTTTCGGAACAAAAATGCTGAATTTTGCTGTACATCTAACCGACGTGTCACCTACTTTAGCATGACGTAAATAGAAATAAGTTTTCTTTACAAAGCATACTTACGATGGCTACATTGTCAATACCATTTGTCTATATTGTGCCATCAACAAAATTTCATTACGGAAAATGTTTTTGAAATGATATATATACTTGACAGTTACTCTTGGGAATGTAGATATATTTTTTCTTAATGCATTATACTTTTTATATTGCTTCATACTGTTTGTAAAAATGATAACAACATGTCTCTCGAGTAAGTATATTTCTATTAAAAACTATATAACTTACTCTGTCCCAAGAAGATAAATTGGGCTTTTCTATTGACATAAATCAACTGGTACGTATATTGAAATACACTAGCGATTCGTTCGATCTAATAAAATCTAGATTATTCAGATCTTTCTTTACGTAGGTGTTAATCAAGCGAATAATTAAAGTGAATGACGGCTTTCAAATAACCTATATGTGCTATTCTGGCATTATTCATTATTTTCTATTTGACAGATTCTGATAATATTTATTAATGTGTATTACGGCAAATGTAAAGCCGCACGGAGAAGACATACATTTGTATTTTTCCCTCATAAAACTGGTTGGTTGTCAGAAATTGCCTTACCCCTGTCATTTGTGCTTTGTTATTTTTTATTCAAATTCGTTTATATTTCCTCAAATAAGCATGTACAATCAAATACAGTTCAAATATCCATAATATGCCAATAAATATAATTCCACTTTGCCACCTCACTAGGCTAAAGCCTGTGTCGAGGCTGACAGTAGTAATTTAATTATGTTATTTTATTTAACTCCTTATTAATAATTTAAATGCCTAATCTACTTACGATAATAATATATTAGATATTTCTTTATATACCTATAAAGATGAATCTGGATTTAAAATACACCCCAGAAACCCTCACAGAATGGTTGTTTCGTGAAGATAGAGTTAGTCGTCAGCGTGATGAATCGAATCCGGGTCTCACAAATATATCATACCTGTTGTGCATTAGCAAAATGTTTTGGCTGGAAATCATTAAAAAAAATTCGCAACACATTCAGCGAAGAATTGGTTTACTACTCTTTTCCGTAAGTTTTCTAGCGTCCTGCAAAAGGCAGGCGTTGAAAAATAAAAACATTCTATATCTTAAATTCAGCAATGAGATTTGCCATCCACCTTGAATGAATGTCTTAATTTTGACAGTTTGCTTGTTTATTGCATGGAGCTGGTCCGCTGGCTACCCCACTTGTGGGATATATTGTGATGGTTAAGTAATGTTTTACGAATATTTTATCACACACACAGAAAAGTGTTGGAGACCATTCTATTTCAGGGAATGCATTGGATTATACATTTTTTTTATTTACGATAATTATACAGTAGTACACTAAAATATCGATTAATCAACCGGGTAGATAAATTGATTGATTTCACCCCTTAACATCCGTCTAATCCCACGCGAGGGAGGGCGTATTTCTGATAGAACAGGATTATGCTTTTAAATGAAATATTTCGCCTTCATTATTATTATTTTAATGTTGTTTTATTTATTTTCTTGGGAATTCTTTGCTTAAACTTTTTTTGAGGTTTGCCGAAATGTTTCGATTATTAAAATTTCAACAAACTTTAAATTCCTCTCGAAATCGTAAACTATTAAGAAATCATTGAATTTAGGATTTCCAATGTTTAAGTGGAGTCTCAGGTAAAGAATGGGTCTTCCGCTGTTTTCTGCAAGTTTTCGAGTGTTCTGTAATAGGTAGTAGTTCTGTGTTCGTTAAACCTTACGTGTAAGACAAATACCATCTACAATTCAGATTGAAGTTTGCTTCCAATCCTGGATATCTTATATTTTTATTGATACGGAAAGTAATTAGAATACAGTTGGTCCGCTGGCTACCCAACTTGTGGGAGATGCAGTGATGATAAAGTATATAGTAAGCAGTTGATGTTTCAAGTCACAAAATTTTACGAATTTGTCTTTTTTTGTATGATACTTTCAACTATTGATTAAAAAATAGTGTGTATGATACTCGCACTCATCGATAAAAAAAAATAGTGTGATATGAAAAAAGATCATTTAGGCCACCTTGTGGACGGGATATTAGAAGAGGGGTCGGTAGTTTGATAGGAGAATGGAGAAATTTCAGTTGAGAAATTTCCGGTTTAATTCCACCTGCTACCAACCTACTTCCAACTTACTCCATCTTCACGACCACGTCCAAGAATATTGCTTATGTGAGAGCGTTAGGGGATGCATTTGGGTTTATTTTTAACCTATATTCCTACAACAACAATAAAGTGTATCATTGGAAAATATTGAGTTTCTACTAAACTACGTATTACTTTATTTCCAAGAGGACGCATTGCGACACTCCTCTGTATTTATATTTGAATCTATAATAATAATTTATTTAAAATGATGGACATTATTTGATTGATGCGGTATAGAGCAGAGTACGCAGCGAAGTTATCTCAGACGTTTGACGTGTCCGAAAACACCTAAGAATAATTTTTCATGAAGCGTCGTTTTGAGAAAAACTGACTAAGGAATTTTTGGGTATTATTCTTGTATGTGAACGAACCAATGAAGATCATAATATATTTTAGAATTATATAATATTATGTTATCAACCATACTTACAAACAACGAATATCCGCTATCCCACCGTTAGCTTTGACTTCGTAAAACCTTATTCGCAGATCTTAGTACTGTACTCCAACTTATCTCGTATTTATATTATTTCAAAATATAAATTCAAAATTTTCCGCATAATATTTAGTAGGTACACCATATTTTATCGTAAGGTTTTGATATAACAAGGGATAGCAAATTTATATATGGAAAAAAAACAGAATTGCTTTTAGTTTTACTTAAAAATATGTATTGAGTAGTGACCTGGTTTCGACTTATAAAGTCATTGTCAATCTAACAATACATTAGTTTGACAATGACTTCATTAGTCGAAACCAGGGGGCCTAAAATGGCCACATTGATGGTGATGGATACGATTAAATAAATGGATAGCAAATTGTTTTTCATTTAGTCAGGTTTAACTTTATACATGTCTAGTTAACCAGATATAAATTTATGATATTTATTTACGAGTTCGGCTATATGTATTATATAATAATTTTAAATACTCCTGGGTGTTCGTAATATCGTGTTTTGAAATCAATTAGCGTTACTCTATGGGGAAATAATTCGTGGTAGTGAAGTTTGTTTTGGTGTACCCATCAATAATACCGTGATATCGATTTTTATATTCACTGTTTACACATTTTCCCCTCGAATCAAAAATAATTAATTATTTATTCAAATTCCTCCTCATTGTGGTTTCCAAAAACAATTCTGCGGTTGTTTTGTGTTTTATATATTTATTTTTAAAATTTGTGATTAATTGATTTGTTTTTTTTTTCATTTACCTCCCTAAAAATTGTTTTTGTTTACGTTTTTTTTTTGTTTTATGTATCTATCTATTGTTGTTAGCCCCAATACTAGTTACTACTTACTAGTACCAACACTTAGTTAATTAATATGATAATGTATTTTTTTTCATGTTTAAATTTTTTTTTATGAATATAAATTTGAATTTTGAATCTACTTGTCACATTTTTCATACGTGAATTTTTTTATTTTTTTATCCAATATCAGTTTGGTCGTCAAAATCGTATGAAGACTCAAAAGGTGTTTGTATTTTTCAGTGATTTGAGTATTTCCATACGTTCACGTTTTATACTATCTACCTACGGTACTGCCTCAGAACTCAGAACAGTCATAAGTCAAGTGAGACAGTAAATTCCATTTTTTATTATGTTTTTTTTTTAGAACGCATGTTATTAGGTTGAAAATACTGATTTTTGTAGTTCAGTAGTTAGGTTTGATATTGTTGTAAATAAATAAAACTATAAAACTACAACAAGTGGGGCAGCCAAAAATCCTGCTGCATGTAATAAACATCCAAGCTGTCCTATGCGTTCCAACATTCAGAATGGGTGACGAAACATCATCGCTGAATTTAAATTGTAAAATGTTTTTTTTATTTTTTCGAACACCCGCCTTTTACAGTACCTACACTCGAAAACTTACGGAAAAGAGTGGGGTACCAAATCTTTGCTGGATGCTTCACGGAATCATAATTAAAAAAAATGAGATTATGAGGCTCTTTAATTTTAAGAATCTGTCCAAAAAGATGTTTTTTTTTATCGTAGAGCCCAGACTGGGTAAATCGCTCGTACCGGGATGAATGCTATAAGTGGAATCAGACTCGGATAAAATCATGAAATTTTGTACAATTTCTTGGCTGACCTAGTTTTATGAATCTGTGTTAATATAACGATGTGATTCAGAATGGGTGATACTCTTCATGTTGTGTATTTTATGTTTAATAAGAAGAAGAAGTACCTTTTTACAGAAGTACACTGGAAAACTTAATAGAAGCTCTGTACTGTAGCCAAGACTTTAGAATTTTGGAATATTGGTTGGAGAAGAAGTAGGTAGTACTGTTTCTGTAGTTTGTATACCTACATATATTCGCAGTGTCTTGCTTTTTCTGCACTAGTACATATCGAGCGAACTAGCAACGTTGCCGGTTCCGGCGTACTGCCGCGTCCTTCCTCGTCCCTCTCATCCACCTACACCACGTGCCCTCTGTAGTAGGTACCTCTACAACATCGCACTATCCCCTCAGACCCTCCCCAGAACCTCGCACCTCTGGAGTATCACTGCTGCCACTACTTCTATTACTAATGCAAACAGTTGAGACAGCTTAATTAGGTAAGACAGAAAAAATAATAAACTCTATACGGTGTCTCATCATTTAGGCATGATTCAGGGGAAAAAAAACATCTGTACTACTGAGACATAACCCACAAATGGTGTAGAGATTTGATTAATGGGCATTATCTCTGTGCCAATAAAAAAATGAGACATTCAAAATAGGTGGCATACCACGTATCACTGCTGAATCGAAGATATTAAATGTGCAAATGTTTCAATGACAGGGCTTTCGTAGTCGCAGGACCCGTCACCTGGAACCGACTCGCCGAGGACGTTTGTAAAAACCAACCAATAACAATATAGTTCATCATAGTTTCCCGTGCCCTTGAGATGGATGCTCCATTAAACGGCGCTGAATAAATCATCCAACATACATAATATTTACTGTGTTTTTTTACGAACAGGATACTTGAAAACTTATAGAAAAGTGTGGAAACACTCTTCTTCACCGGGGATTCTACCATATAAGTTCATATATATGTCAATTTGGGTAAAAATCTGTATAGTCGAGTTTCTCGCCGATATAAAGTATTTGTGTCGTGTACCTATATTTTGTTACGTACCACTACATACTAGGTTGAGTAGTTTTTCAGGTCGATCGTTGTACGTGTGTTGTTTACATGACTATATATTATAATGTTATGTGTAGTTTTTCATTTCATTAGCAAGACCGAACAACAAACACTATTATTTTCTTTTACTTACAAACTGCTATATAACGTACCTACCTCCTACTAAAACCGACGACACAATTTATTTATGGAAACATATCCAATTATTTATTACTGTACATATATATTTTGCTCTTGTGCCGGACTGTGAGTGTGGCATAGATTACAAGACTCTCGAACATGTTTTTTTTCGACTGCCCACTTCGGGATAGCGGTGATTTATATTTTTCCTCGCGAGTCTTACAATATCGCCTAAGCATCGTTAATTTGCTTGGTTCCGGTAACGAAAAAAATCACTGCAGCATATTACATTTTGCTTATAACAATATTTTACTTCCATCCCATTACGCCATGGACGGAAATGGATCCACCAACTAACTTAACTTCGCGTTTAATGTAGTTTTCGTATTTTACTGTTTTTTTTTTCACCTGTGTGGGTGAAGATATTAAAAATATTACTCAACACTTGAGACGTCGTCTGCACAACCAAAAGATTGTGCACAACGAAGTTCCTTTAGCACGAAACAGGAAAGGTGTCCCGACACTACGAACCGGTTTAGGCTGGTCTCTCTTGTTAATACTAATGAAATTTTACACTATCAGTTGGTTGTGCAGATGAGATTAGTAATATTTTTAATATTTAGTTCCTTTTACACTATCTCTTTTTTCCTTCATTTTGTGAATTTGCTCTTTTCGTGTAGGTAAGTTGTTTGTTTTTTTGTGTTGATTGGTTTGCATTGTGTTCAGTCGTTTGGGTCTTCTCCGGATCTTCGTAACTTCGAATTCAGATTAAATCGTGAGATAGAGTTCAGCATTGGAGTTAAAACCGGTAAAATACATTTTTTTTTGTTTTATCATTATTGTTTTGTTTTTATAAATGCATTTCAGCTTTTCATAAAATATACCCTAATGCACTGAATGTGAAACTAAATGACATTTAAGGAAAAAAATATTAAGGGTTAATATTGGAACAATGTCAATATCTGCATGTGAGCAGATATTAACAAGAAAATTAACAGTTATTCCTGGTTTATGAATACGCACTTATATGTGTGATTAGGTGAATGTCCCTATTTCGAGTCTTAAGACGTTTAAGTATGTTGTTTCAACTTCAGAATTTCGAATTTCCGAAGCTCAACGTCGAAATTTAACCGATCATGCTCCGGAGTTGGAAATAATCCAAGCTTCGTTGGAGGCAACTCCTCTCTATTAACTGAATAAATAACTTCTTTTCTTATATATTTTTTTCCACGAGTGATAAAGTTTTCCTTTAGCGCTAATGAGTTGGTATTTTTAAATAACACCACAGCTGAATGGCTACCTAACTTTTGGACCCTGATTATACCCTCTTGTTTTGATCCATTGAAAGGCTCTTTGAGGAGAAATACTTTCTGAGGATGCTTAATGAAATAAATGTTCAATTCTTCCTTTAAGATTTTTTTCTTACAAATATTTCGAAAGTCATTATTCCGTTCCTAATTTCAGATTTTTGTTTATTATATTACTTGTTCTTGTTTTTCTTTTTCCATGTCAGGTCTCCTCAACGTCTGAGAGTCTATTTACATCTAATGACAACACTAACATTCCAGTCTTTGATGTTTCGTGTTCTTAAACGTGAATCTCTCGAATTATGATATATCTGGACGCTAGATGGGATTCTTCAATATGTCTCACATGTAGGGGATTCGATCCCGACCCTTTTTTCTAATCCCGGGATTTCGGGATTATCTATAGTTGATCCCGGGATCCCGGGACTAGTCCCGGGATTGTATTGGTAATGTAAAGTGGTAACAAAAAGTCAGTAGGCCATGTCAAAATCACTTTTTTTTTACTTATCTGGCAATGAATTTAAGTTTTGAATCTGTAAAAAGTCGGTTAAACAAAATTACAATTCAAACTTATTCTAAAATAAACAAACAAGGCACATTCTGTTTATGATTTATAAAAGTAACAATTTAACTTTTTTATTTTCTTAAATAGAAATCTTGCATTTGTATTTATTTCATAGTTTTAACCAGAGATGTGACGTATTTGAAATTAAAGTACTTAAAACACAAGTACAAAATACAAAGTACGTATTTTCATTTTGTATTTCAGATACGTTTTCGTGAAAAGTATTTTGTATTTTATTTGAAATACTTTTTTTGAGTATTTTGTATTTTATTTGAAATACTTTTTTTGAGTATTTTGTATTTTATTTGAAATACTTTTTTTGAGTATTTTGTATTTTACAAAAAATACTTTTACAAAATACCTTTTTATTTGTTTGAAATAAAATTCTGCCATATATGATATGCGCGTATGCAAGCTTTTTTTTTGTCAATTTGTTGAATTACGAATACAACGTTTCCATTAGAGTACTCCATATTTGAGATATACACACATAATAATGATGATTGAACTAATTATACATGACGCCGTTGAATGATCCATGACCATTCCAAGGGCGCTGTGATTTCTTCTGAACTGCAGCGTTTTCAACTTTGTCTGCAGGCAATCTGTTCCAGGCAATAGACGCTGAGACTCTGGTTCTCCTTTCTGTAAATTTAGATGTATTTGCAATATTGAACTCTACGAGTTTGTTCACGGCATTAGAAGCTGAGCACGGTCTTCAATCGTGGTGTGCTACCTTGTGGACAGTGAGACACAGTTTAAACTCCACTCTCTCCGAGACTCTCAGCTAGACTTCTTAGTAGTGAAGTGATGTGGCAGCTCTGATTCTCTCTGTAAATGATTCGGAGGCAACATTAAAAACCATCTGAAAACGATCGAGAAAGGTCTGGAGTAGTCCTGTATATAATATGATGTTACAGTAGTCCGTAGTAGTCCGTACGATTTCAGATTCGGAGTGTCCATCCTGATTTATTCTGCAGCCCAAGTTCAGGAATTCTGTAACCTGCTTGATACTCACTCCATTTATGACTATTTTCGCAGTCGCCTCATCTCTTCGAATGACCATACATTTTGTATTGTCTTTATTTATTTTTTATGTTGTATTTTGATAGTTCTTCCTAAGACTTTATTCAACTCATCTTCATTATCTGCAAGCAATGCTATATCGAATCATGTCAACCCTTTCTCCATTTATCTATACTCTTGTCCAGTTATTCATTTCTTCTATCTATTCATCAATGGCTCGCTGTATATAATAGTTAAAGAGTGCTGAAAATATTGAATACCCCTGTCTTACACCTTGTTCGACTATTTGTAAAAGGTATTTTAAATAAGTATTTTAAAATACGTATTTTGTACTTAAATACCATTTGAAAAAGTATTTTGTATTTGAAATACAAAAATTCAAAAGTATTTGTATTTAAATACTTTTTTGAAAGTATTTTGCACATCTCTGGTTTTAACCCAGAACAGTTTTAGTTTAGTGGGGCAATATATTCTAGAATGTTGTTATTTATGTTTGTTCGTATGTACTATTTTGGAATATTTTTTTTTTAAAAAATCAACTTAGACTTATTTAGCTTAACCCATAACAAAAAAATACATACTACAGGGATCAATGTTAAAACTCGTATTTTTAAATCAAATTGACCAGACTTTATGAATTATTTATTCGAATTAGGTCGATGAGTGATTTTTTGATGCTATTTTTTAAAATATCAAATCACTCAAGCATTGTTAAAAGACTATTCCAACGCGATTTGCAGCTAAACAATAAATTAAGCTCTCTTCCATGTTCCTTTTCAATAAAGTTTTGAAGCGTAGTATCATTCTTCAAAGATGCTCTTTTAAAAATAAGAACCACTACGAACTTTTTTTACGACTTCATTAATATTCCGGTCATTGGTCAAACTCACCATTACCGATTTTAATGACTAATCCTGAGTCCAGTTTTTCATTATCACCATCCAAATCATCAATAAAAGGCGATAGCAGTTTATGTATTAAATAAATAAATAAATAAAATGTCATCACTGATAGGTTCATTTGCAGGTATTTTTCTATACAATAAATCACAAACAGCTAAGTGAATACCGTGTGCAAAACAAACTAGGTGCTTTGCATTAACAAGTTTTCCAACTGTAATTTGGACCATCAGTAACTATGGCCACAATATCGTATCTAGTGAGATATCGAACACAGAATAACGCTCTTTTAAGATACTAACACAAGTTTCGGCTGTCAGTGATTCATTGATGTGCTTGAGTACCAAATATTTGACTTATTGTATAATTGTATTAATCCCGAAAATCCCGGGATTTCTTAAATTTAATCCCGAAAATTTCTGGACTAAAATACGACCGGGATCCCGGGATTCGGGATCCCGGGATCGAATCCCCTACTCACATGTCACAATCTACACTGAGAAAAATACTAACGAAATTTCACAACGAATCATTGGTACGTACTATCAGATTAGGACCAGAGATAGTGCAAACGATTCATTAGTAAGAATCTATATTAACTTTTCGCAAACAAATTGTTGGTAAATTTACGATTTGTTTGCGAAAAGTTAATATTATAGATTCTTACTAATGAATCGTTTGCACTATCTCTGGTCCTAATCTGATAGTACGTACCAATGATTCGTTGTGAAATTTCGTTAGTATTTTTCTCAGTGTAGTTTCTTCCAGGTTGTCCTGAATAATGAACCTAATTGGAATATATTTAATTTATAAAAAAGCCAAAATTTAAAAGCAAACGTTTTCTTTTAGTATATGTTTTATTATTAAGAGAGACATATTTCGTCTTGTAAGAATATTATTAATTAAACATATAGTAGAAGAAAACATTTGCTTTGTAATTTCTTTATAGAATTCTACTATCTAAACATCGACACAATGAATATAAAAATCCCATCGCTCGTTTCGTAATCGGATCCAGGACCATCCGCCATTTTGTTGATCATTTCTTTACACTTATCGATCTTAATTATTCATTGTCTTGTTGGTGTTGTCAGTAATGATGAATAATGACAAAGATATATTAGTTTGTATTAGATACGATACGTCTTACTGTTTCTCTATGAATTTATTATCTCTTTTGTATGTATTTGAAATAAAAATCAATCTTGCTGGTCATCATTTTGTTTTACTCGAGTTATTTTTTATTTATTTTATTTTTCATCTTTGGTCATCTTGTTGAAGTTATTTTGATGTAGTGGTTTCACTTGTGCCGCATTTTTTTTTTGTTATTGACCAAACGAGTGCCTTTCACATTTTACGCATTTCCATCGGATGCTATTGTTTAGGAGAGACGCATGCTGAAGATTCATTGGTCGGAACACGTCGAAAACGAAGAAGTGTTGGCGAAAAAAGGCAACTTCTCAAAAGAATCTGCCAACAACGAGCTAACTGGATTGGCCACAACATCAGGCACCTAGGACTGCTCATCGCAATCGCAGAGGGTAGACCCAAGGCACAAATGGCATAGGCCGACCGAGAGACGCCTATATGGACCAACTGAAGAGGGACATGACCTGTGGCTCATACATGGAGTTGAAGAGACTGGCGGAGAATAGGGAGGAGTGGAGAAGAAAGTCCAAACTCGTTGCAGACCAATCCAATGGATTGTAACTCATTATATATATCAGAGTGTTCCTTACAAATGGACTTTCCTGTGAAGTCACTGTACATATTGAACTGGAGAAATATCATATCTGTAGCGAAGCTTTTCATTATTTTACGGACTTATCGACGAAATTTATTTGGCGTGCATATATTTTTTAACGGTGACGAAAGATCGAATTTCATGTAGATATTTTTATTGATGTATCACTAGTTCATTTCCGTAGATTCTTTCTTACAGTTAGTCTCCAAATTTGCAAAAAGCAGTGGGAGACCTTCTCTTTACCGTAGACTCCAGTATATACTTCACAATCATATAATGGGGTTGTCTATGGGACTTTTGGCTTTATAAAAGAATAAGATATTGTAGATAGTACATTGATCATTGGGATTTAAAAAATGCTCTTCTGAATGTTCTGTAGGATGTATTATTTTTATGATAGTACATACATATACACTAAGCCGTTGTTTGTCGTATTCGCCATCGCCTTCGCACCTTTCACGTTTACATAAAATGTGCTTTATTTAAATAAATTAATTTTAATTGATGCCCCGACTACCGTTATACGGACATTGGATGTTTCTTGTTGACGATTTTATCTTATTACCACTACTACTACTACTAGTTCTTAGCTCTTAAACCCGATGTTGTACGGAGAGTAATCAAAACGAATAAAAAAATATTATCAGGGAATTCGATATTTATTGCTGGTTTATTAATTGTAATTGATTTGTCTGTGTATTGTCATTTGTGTTATAACTGTTTGTTTGTGAAAGAAAATAAAATTTAAAAAAAAATATATATAAAAAAAAGAATCTAGGATTTTATTAAACTCAAATATACTCAAAACGTGCTCACAGATATTAATCAATATACTCGCGTCGTAAAAGTGGAGTTGTAGGTCGCGAACGGGAGAAATCGAATCCGGGATCTCTCGTTTGTAAGTCCGAGACTCTACCATTAGGCTGTCGGTCACTTCATGAATATTTTGCTGTTAATTTGGAGTCAAAGTAAAATGAGTGAATAAAAGATTTAAGTACTGAAAGACCTCAGGCTTCGGGATGATGTCAGGAATATGACTGGAAGGAAGTTGATACAGAATGCTTCCGATTCATATAAGCAAATTCCACCAACTGAGTTTGAATAGCAGTTTCTGAAATCAACTCACTAAGTGGAAATCGCTCATCGACTAAACTCAATTGGTGAAAATTGCGAAGTCTTTTATAGGTAGATTACACCTCGAGAATTGATTCCAGCAAATCAGGGTTCGCTATTTAAACTCAGTTGATGATTTTTTTTATTATATGTGCCCAGGACAGAGAGAATTGGAAGCATGTGACCAAAAATGGACCCAAAATGGATGAAAAGCAGATGAACATTCAATCAATCATAAGAACGAACAAATAACCAGAATTATAATTATATGTATTTATTTTGGACATTCTACCCAACATGGTGGTTGGTATGTATTAAGTTGAATGACTGGCGTTGGTGGCGATTATACGAGAACATATTATATAATTCGCATTGTGTGCCCAATGTGACGAGATGACTTTTGACGTTAATCGAAATTTTATCTCGGAGTTTTTTTTTCTACCAGTTTGATTGGTTCCTTGCCTAGCCATGTGTGGATTAAATAATAATTTATTCCATTGTGTCGAATTTTATTTATTTTTTATTTCAAATATTCGATTTTTTTTCTGCATTAAATTACATCTCAAGTCCGAGTAACTGGACGCTTTTTTTACTACTCATTTTTTGTCATCAACATCTACAATAGTATACCGTAAAGGTAAAATGTAACTTCTTAATGGTAGGTACCTACTTGAAAAAACTACGTATTGTACATTGCCTGGAATGTATTATGGGCAGTTTTTTCTTGTTTATGTATTTATTTTATTTTACATAAACTTACGGCATAAGCCTATATTTGTATATATATATATATACAAATACTAACAAATTAAACAGTGACAAATATCATAAAATACTACAACATTAAAATTACGAAATCAAATGATCAACAGTAAGCAGAGAACCAATTTTGTGTGATTTATATATGTATATTTTTTTTTAATTTATTTATTTATTAAAATACTTATAATTATTATACAAATGTTACATTATATATTATCTATACATATATTTAATTCAACCTCGAAAAGAGTGTGACTCGTGCTTCGAGGAGGGTTGCATTATTTCTATTTATAATTAAATTACTTAACAATATATTTAAACTAGTTAGATTCTAACTTAAATTAAGTTGTAAGTTATTTACAACATTTGTTCATGACATATATTATTAAGCTTACACTACAAGATTCTTATTAATATTTTTAATCTGATTAACATATTAAATTTTATATTTATTTATTTACTTTACATTGGTTACAAACGATTCTTTAAAAAATATAGAGGGCAAGTAAATCACAATTTCCGTGGATTAAGTTTGCCATTCTTACTATATTATACCCTCACGCCATATCCCAAGTGGGGTAGGCAGAGTGGATGGAACGTTATATAATTTCAACCTCTACATAGGTTGGAGCAAAACTCCATACACTATAGGTATTTTTTTTTGTCTGACGATGAGAGCGAAAGCTCTTGAAAGCCGGCTCTCAAAATGAATATAGTCAGCAGTGAAATAATTATATATCTTGCTTTATTAATTAATTATTTACTTTTCTCTCTTTCTTTTCGCCAGCCTGATGATGAGAGCGGAAGCTCTTGAAAGCCGGCTCGCGTCCAATAAAAAGTCACCGTGGATATACTACAAATAAGTGTTTTATTTTAATTATTTATATGAACTTAATAAATTAAACTTTTTCATTTATTTTAGAGGTATTAACTATGTAGTAACAAATAAACATGGAAATTCAAGTTATTTTTTTTTAATTAAACTTTATCTAATCACTATTTCCAGTGTTGGCTTAAGTGACGATGATATAATCTTGTAATGTTCGTTACGCTATTTTTGATGGCATATTTTACCAACTTTAAAAACGCGTTATATTTGTGAAATCCATACATAAAAAAAGAATAACACATTTTTGATAAAAAAAAAATTGCGAGAGTAATAGTTATTAGCAATAATGAACCACCACCATGATATAAATGACAGTAACTTCGTGTTAACAAACAACATATTGTGAGAAGCAAATGTAATTAATTACGTTCGAAACTTTTGAAGGACCATGATGAAAAATGACGTCTCGTTGCGTAGTTTAGTTTCGCTTTGACACAAGATTATATTATATAATACACTTAGATATATTATATTATATTGCTTATCTTATTTACACCCCTACTTTCGTAAAAAGCGCCGGCACACATAAATTTGGCTCAGTTTTTCCTGAATCTGAAATTTCCATAATGGGGTGTTCACATTTGGCGAATATCGCCAGCCGAATTTCAAAATATAACGCCAGGCGAAAAAACAAAATTCGCCGTACACCCATTGATCGTCACACCTGTTCACACAAGTCCACCGATATAGAAACGATCTGTCAGATGCGCTTTGATTTTGACACTGTTTTCAAAATGGCGTCGAGATGGAGATCGCGAAGTGTTTATTTTTAGTCGAAAATGTTATAGTAGAGGTTATAAGGCGCCTTTTAATTAAGGAAACAAACGCCACAAACCAACAAAAAAGATAACAGCTGTCACGAAGCGGGAAACATTATAAAATTTATAGGTTATAAAGCTTTTACCATAGACACAAACGCCGCGCATATCTGCGCATGTGCAAATCGTTCGATCGCCCGAGAAAGTTGGAAGGTGGTCAACTCGAGACGATATCGTTTCTACTGGTTTTTATCGTTTCAGACTAGCTGTCATTTTGTTCACACGGTTCAAATGGCTGGCGATATTTTGGTGCCCTAGCGATATTCGCCAAAGTGAGAACACCACATAACAGAAAGACGCCAGCCGACATAACAATCGAGTATAAAAATGTAGAATGTTCCTCCCTAATATAATAAACGTTTGCGCCTCTTCTTCAATATGTAGGAATGTTTGTTTATGTAGCTGCTTCTAGCAGCTAAACTGCTGCTGCATTTTTTGAAAACTGATATCTTTTGAGTGTCATCCTGGATAATGAAAAAGTTTTTATTTATTTCTAAGCGAAAATGTGAAGACATCTTAATTCTTTTACATTTCCGTCATTTTTTGTTAAAAATATATTTTTGTGAGAGTTTAAGGTAATTTTGGTATGAAAGTTTAGCTATAAGGGAAAATATAAATATGTAAAAATATAAATGCACCGGTTGGTATTTCTTAAATGTTTTCGCCACTTATTTTCCGGGATCGGAAAATATCAAGAATAAAACCCTCAACATCTTTAATTCAGCGATAAGGTGTTGCACTAACACTGAATATATAATTTTTCGAGGACGATCCGCATGATTGGTTAACCGTTTGATTGTTAGAAATTGCCTGCAGGCAATAAATTCACCATCTGTACCACGAAAATATACAATAAAGGTTATTTTATTTTATGTTTGTAACAGGCAGTAGTGATAGGTTTTTCGACAAGGCATTTTCTGATGTTAGCCAATATAATCCGTGTTGTATTTTTTCTACCCCTTGTTTATTCCCTGTACGAAGCCGGGTACAGAGCTAGTACGTATAACAGGACGGAAGAAGTTTTTAGGCTTTCTGCCAAGTGTTTACTGCCGACTGACTACTGGAGAAGTAATTTTATACATATATACTTACACATAAATATAATAAATGTACTACATAAAGATTCATAGTTTGTTATTGTTGTGAGAAAATCCCGTTTTATTTTGAATAATTTTGTTGTTTGCTACTTATCTACTATTTTTTTCCTTTTATCTCGACACTCTCTTTTTCTTCTACATCCAATATTACAATTTATCTACTTCTTCATTAGTGTCTACTTAATCTTGTTTCGCTAGGAAATGTTTGTCGTTCTGTTCGAAGTTAATTTACTTAATGCCTGTTGTAGAAGACGGCTTTGTCGTGGATGCCGAAACGTCGAAGTTATTTAAAAAAATAACCGACGACTTTTTTTGTTTAGAATATTTACTAATTTTTTTATTGATTAACCGGATTTGGGTGCAATGACGAAACCAATCAGAAATCTCGATTGGAGAACCATGTCTACACAATGCAACATTGCGTAAAATTGTGTAAAAAAAAAAACAGCGCCATTTAGACGGGAGATCGCGATCCATTTGAGATCTGAAAAATGAGATCCCATTAAGATGGTTGCTTCTAAGGTTTGCATAATGCGTCTCTCGATTGGTGGACTTTACATCGTGACAGTGAGAATGGTGGAATTGGTGAACGTTGTCCATGGACACCGAAAGTGATCACTTAAGCCAGCCTAGAGCCAATTCGTAAGCGTTGGAACACCTTTCTCACTTCTTCCGATCAGATTTTACACAATGTTACATTGTGTAGACATGGTTCTCCAATCGAGATTTCTAACCGATGACTTATAATAATGTTTATTAGAGAAAATGATTTTCTCAATTTTGATGGATAAATATACACGCCAAAGACTACATAGTGACAATGTCCTTGTAAGACGAAAGACGTCTCTCTCGATGAAAAACAATATAGCCGAAAAAACATTTGTTTTATTTTATTTTTATTATGGAATTTTTCAACCTAACAACTGACAGAAAATGCTACATATTATTTCACTTATTTTAGAGGCATTAACTATGTAACAATTTCTAGACATTTTTAAATAAAATATTTAAACATGAATTACTATGTTTATTTGATACATTAATTTAAATTTAAAGACATGTCTTGAAAAGTTCGTCAATGGTGCCAGTGCACTGAAATCGCGATAGCGTAATTTAAATTAATGTAACAAATAGGTAAACATAGTAATTCAAGTTTAAATATTTTATTTAAAAATGGCTACATATTATGTTAGGTTATTTTTTTTACTCATTTTGTGCTATCGTGAAATTTAATATGTTGCGTACGCAAAGATAAACGTTTTTTAATTGATACTTCCTTCGAAGATATATTACTACGTGCTTTTTTAAGTTTACGTATCTACTACGTCAAAGATGAACCTTATGTCCGACCAAATACCGGATACTGGATAGTAATCCAATACTCTCCCATATATTGTATACTGAACTCTGTCCCCTCGATGAAACTCTGTCCCCTCGATGAAACTCTGAGGCGACCACTGCGATCAGCTTCCACCGCTGTCAACAAACTTGTGGAGCCCAACAGGGCAAACACTTCCAAATTCGCAGAGAGGAGCTTTAGCGTTGCGGGGCCAACTGCCTGGAACCGATTGCCAGCGGACTTAAGACAGAACCAACCCACTGCAACGTTCAGGAGTAAACTGAAAACACTGCTTTTCAAGAAAAGCCATGGCGCCCTTGAGATGGTCACGGATCATTAAACGGCGCCAAATACAAATTATCTTTATTATTATTATTATTAGTTATCGAATTCCAAAAACGTGGAATCGACGACGCTCTTCAAAATTTTACCAATTGTTTTTTACGTATTGAATCTCAATATTTGATTGATAATGAAACAAAAGGCATATTAAATCTATGCCTATAAAATACTCACTGACTCTTAGCCTTCTTCTCTGCACTATATACATTGAAGGACCCACCGACCACCCGGATAGCGCAGAAGTCTGAGGACTTCCATTTATCCGAAATTCTACACTTAACAAATCTTGTCCACAACGGAGGCGCCATAGTGGGCAGCCTGAAGGGCTGGCCGGCCAAAACCTCCGTGTGAAATCTTTTGACTAAACTCCTTCGATGTACCTCTATACGAGAGAAGCAAACAACATATATGAAACAAAACAAAATAAAAGTATACAAAAAAATTCTTAGCCAATTTTACAAACCATACAATAACAATTAAACAGAAATAAAATAAAATAAGAAAAACAAATTTATATACATATTTGAGCACAAGGCTGAATTGAGGTGTCCAGAAACTTTTCCAGGTTTTTAGGTCGGCGAGCACGCGAGTCGCCGATACCGTCAACGCTGCAGAGACGCTTCCCTCCCTAGGGGACATCCCACCCAGACCTAAGACTCTCCACCAAGGGAGACAGGACAGCACAAAAACAAATAAACGAGTTCGCTCGCGACAACCATGATCACACTAGACCAAATCAACCATGTAACTCTCCAGGTGAGCCCGGCTCACGTAAGAGATCCCATCGAGTTACCCAGACATCTGCAAACTTCAAGAAGGCCCTGAAGTTCCCTGGACAAATCATCAGTTCTCCAGACCAAATGGGTCTGGGGGTGTCATCACTCATACTATCAATCATTACGTCTCTAGCATCCGTCATCATTGGGCACTCCCACAGGATATGCCTAGCAGACTGAGTTCCCGTCCCACAAGCACACCACGGATCATTCACCAGTCCAAGCTCAAAGAGCTTGGCTTTAAATTCCCCATGGCCTGTTACCAACAGAACGGCAAAGTGATTGAAGGACAGGAAGCCCCTTTTAATCCTCTCTCTTACATCCGGGAGAAAACTGTAGACAAGTCTAGCAGTTCTCCCCCGGTCCCATCTTTCTTGCCACACTTCAAATGTTCTGTCTCTGATTCGGCTGAATGCCCTACTAATCCCCCCATTCCCGGGTTCCGCTTGAACAGAAATTCCGAGATGTTCAACTCTACCGTCCGCCTTGATCTTACGCCTGGCTACACTATCTAGGACTTCCAAATCGGCAGGCAACACTCCAGCGATGACAGGAAGACCATCGCTGGCGGCAGTACGATACGCACCTGTGACGGCGAGCAGCGGGAGTCTTTGTCCCCTCAAGACTGCCGCGGACACAGAGCCCACCGAGAGTCTGTGAGACCAAACACGTGCAGCATAAGTGACTTGCGCCACGTATGTGGCCCGATATATGGTCCTCACAGTTCCCGACCTCAGGCCCCATGTTCCACGGCTAAGTCTGCGTAAAGTGAAGAAAAGCACCTTCGCTCTCTCAGCAGTCGCTCTCACGTTGTTCTGGACAGGGGCCTCTCCTTTCTCCCTCTTCTCTGCACTGCTGGATATAGGCCTCTTCAAAACTTTTCTTCTATCCTAAACAACGTGAACTCACTTCATTCCCACCACTTGGATAATATCATCCGCCCATCTTTTTAGGGGTTTCCTATGCTTTTCTTATCCTTTCACGGTCTCCATTCCAGGATTTTAAGCGTTCATCTGCCATCCTCTCTTCTAACTATGTGACCAGCCAGTTGCCACTTCAGCTTGAATACTGTATCAATAACATCCACAATCATTGTTCTATTACGGATTGTTTCATTTCTTATTCTGTCTCTCAAGTTGATACCTAGCATCTGCCTTTCCATAGCTCGCTGCACACATCTCAATTAAAATATACTATTTAACTATACAATTAACATTGTTGTACTTAATGTTATATCAATAATATGTCCAAGTTTGAAGGCTTCTACTAATCATAAACTAACTTATCAAAAAAATGCTCTCATAGAGAAGCTTTTAAAATAAACAAGTAAAGGTGGTGACCGGATCCTCAGTAGTAGGTATAGTAGCTATTTATTTCCTTATCCGGCATGAGGTTCATGATCTCGCCGAATATCTAGTATCCGACCAAATCGCTAAATTCTAAATGCCGTACATTTCTCTCGTTTTAAGTATGGAGGTTGGAGATTCTAAAACGCTGTAATGTTTCATTACGTCGCACATCCATGATGTCGCTTTAAGGTTTTATCGCAGGTTTTTAGTGAGCAGTCTGGAATTTATGGCAATCCCTACGTGTAATTCAAAGATAGCTAAAAATACGTTTTTTTCGAGTATAAAACTTCATAAATAATGTGATTCATAATAGTGTTTAGTCGTTGTAAACTGATTCGAAAATGGCGATGTAATCGTATTGATTTCGATTCAATTACAAGTATTTATTTAATTTTTTTAACATCATTTTTTTTCGAGTATAATTGTGTCTCAAAGTTGTGCAACTAGTTTGCTCGAATTCGAATGGTTCGAAAAATACATTATTGTAGTAGGTATTGTTCAAATATTCAGTAGTGTTTATTTTAATTTATGTATTTTATATGTGTAGTCCAAAGATCAACTAAGTATTATTACTTACTCTATGGTGTAGTCATTGTAAAAGATATACACCTTTTCCAAACTATAATGTTGCTCAAAAGTAGGGTTTTTGCATACTAATAAACGAATATAATAAAAAAAAAGTGTTCGTTTAAACGTAGTTTAGAAATTAAAACTACTAAAACTATGTACATATCTTGTATAGGAAGTTATTTAAGACAGCCAATTGGCTGAAAAATCTTTATGGCCAGATTTTAATCAAATTCATAATGCATTATAAAAATCGTGCAAGTCATGCTCGATGCTCGAATTTCGTATAATTCGACCATGTCTATGTGAACTCTCTTATCATTTCATTGCGAATTTTATCTAACATTAGTAACAAGCCAAGTTTTAAGTGCAACATATATCTATCTATCTATACACACACCCACGCATTATATAGCGTACGTAATATGGGACACAAATAAAAGAAGCGTACATAATTTGTTTTTATTCGTTATTCATTTGTTTTTGTGTAAAACTTGGTTTATGTACGTGGACCTTTAATTTTATGGAGGTCTTTCTTTCACTATTATTATTATTTAGATTCGTGAATAATTTTATCTATAAATAGAAATATCTCAAACCTCATTGCTGGGTACAAATCCTTACACTATTATTTTATTCTACTTTTTTATTTACTTTTTCGTTCGAACATTTTTCTACTACTATCGGAAATTTGATGTTATAAAATGATATTTTTTTCAAGGCAATGTTAAATCAATGTGCTATAATAGAAATGTTGATGAGTTTTTGAAATTGCAAAAATTGGATGAGATTTAGAATAGATAACAAAAATACCAACGCTATTCAGATTCTCATTGATCAAAACCTATCAGATATCTCAATTAGAGAACCATGTTTACGCATTGTAACATTCATTGCGCATAATCTAATTGGAAGAACTGAGAAAGGCGTTCCAACGCTTACGAATTGGTTCTAGGCTGGCTTAAGTGACCATTTTCGGTATTTGATTGGTTTTGTCATTTTGCCCAAATCCAGTAAAACAATAAAAAAGTAAAAGTAAACATTCTTAATGTCTCTTTGATCAATTTATTATATATATTGATTTTACGAGAAATCATCAAATATGTAGGAATGTTGAATTGGATGAATTGAATTGATGCACTAAATAAAACCTGCACCGAGAGGACAACCTGCATGTTTATCACATACAGTTAGTCTACTGACTGTCCCACTTGTTGAATATGCCGTAATAATATGGACAAATATAATAAAACATATGCCCCACAAAAAAGCGCATACTAAGAACATGGATTATTAGATGAAAACATGTTTGTGCCTTGTATGTGAAAATATTAGTCTGTTCTACAAATCTTCGACCCTACACTATTTAATTTGGTTCAACGAAACACTACAAGTGTCATACGTGTATGCAAAAATATCCGCATACTGCTTCTCGACCTCGTCACACATAATAATATCATTCTATCACCACAAAATCCAATATTCCTATTTGCTGCGTAATATTTCGTAGGCTGAATATATCACCGACTTAATAAGATATCACATTATAGTGCGTGTATTGATATTGTTATATTTATGTATGATAGATGCGTAGAAATATGTATTAGTTATTGCTATGTAATAATGTATTGGGTCTGATAGCAGTTTTATCGATTTTACGAAAATCCCCAGCGAATAAGGCGACCCTTTCCATCATACTTTTACGCCATCAATCTTGCACCTACCCACACACAAGTTACAACACTGTTGTACGTATGAGAAATATTCTGATAAATATTTGAGTTGCGTTCGTTAATATGTGTGTACCCGCGTTTGTTTATTATTTATTATGTTTGTTTATCTTAATTCAGCGATGAGGTGTTGAACCTACCACCCATCCTGAACATCTATTTTTTTAATGGCTCAGAGGCGTCGAACTGTTTGTTCATTAAATACACTTATTTTGCTGCTTACCTCAGATGTCGGACATGCCGTGATGGTAAAGAGAGGTAATATTATTCTCTAGAACCGCTTTTAAAACCAGCCAGGAATGAGAAATCGTTCTTATAACTTTTGTCACAATAAAATTCGTACCTATTTAAGTTTTTAAAATGATTCGCAGCTGTTAGATTTTTACAAAATAGGCGATTAAATATAAAAGTGAAACAGTCATTCAGCAGACAAATTGCAAGTAAAAAACATGCGAGATGCGTCAATAAGAGTTCAGACGTTCAGGATAGGTAGCATTCCTCATCGCTAAATTAAAGATTAGAGAAGCTAATGGCCTCAGTACGAACTCTCATTTATGGAGTTATGAAATATACCTATATCTTGCTATCTTCTATTTTTTTTTTAATTTTTACAATGTTTATAGGATTTAACAGTCGTTATACAAAATATTTCATGAAATATATGAACTAGCAAAGACCCCAACAGTAAAAGACAAGTTTACACTGAGTAAAAAAATGTATCAAAATACTCGAATTAATAATAACACAACAATATAGGATTTGTTATCGAATCGATCACAAAACAATCAAAATCAATAAAACAAGACAAACAGGTTGATAAAAAAAAAGACAGACACAATAAAACAAATAAACGAATCTTAAAAATACACGTACTGTAGATACTAGCTATATATTATATTGCAGCTGGTGAATAATATTTTATTATTATGATATACTTTGTAGGTTAAAGGTATGATTAGTTCGTGGAACTACCACTATGGCGCTCTCTATTATGTCTATATAATGTACCTATGTAATAATGTAATTCTGCTGCATGACGGTATTACACTATGTAGGTTGTGTTGTAGCCTGTAGGCCGCACTCCGCAGTAATTCTCGATAAATCTTTTGCACCTGTCACTCTCTACATATTATTACTATATTATATTATAGTCTATGGTGTTGTGTGTTATACAAATTTACCTACTTACTTGTGTTATTGTTGTTGGCGATTTTTTTTAATTTTTTTTTCTACATCCACACGACGTCATCGCACGTACGGCCTCAATAAACACAATATTATAATTATATCAGTATGTTTCCTACTATTGCCACCTTCTATTAATACTAGCTATATATCCACCTTCGCTAAGAGAATCTCAAATGTTAGCTGCCGCCGTCTATCGGAAAAATATTAGAGTTTGTTTTTTTTCGCAATTTACACAGCATCAGACAGACAGTCAATTATAGAACAACTGCAAAGTCAAAAGGTGGACCAGCGAAGATCCTAAATTTAGCTGAGAATTCTTAAAAATAAATAAATGAATCTTTTTCAAAAAACAGTGAATTCAGTACCGAATAACTCACAATTCTCTTATTTAACATTAACATGTATAGACAATTCACACAGACCGAGCTAGTCCCAAACTAAGATTAAGATATGAATCTTGTATTATGGGTACACGACGATACACATATACAAACCACTGCACACATGAAATGAAATGAAATTCTTTATTTCCCTTCTTACATATACATGTAACACCCAGACCCAGGACAATTTGAAAAAGGTCATTCTTCATTTTGCCTTGGCCGGGAATCGAACCCGGGACCTCGTGACTCAAGGCAAGTGCTTTAGCCTCCGCGCCACACCGGTCGTCAAATTATTATTATTCAATTAGCAATTAGATTAAAGACATTTTCGAACTTCGCGTAGAACGGTTGTATGTAAAATTGCAAAAAAAGAAGAAAATGTCTCGATAAGTCTGGATGAGGAGCTTGGCTTTAGAAACATCCAGGAGAAAGTGGTAGGAAACCTTTTAATGTACGCTTCTAATATACTAGTGTATACGCTTCTAATATACTAGTGTATACGCTTCTAATAGAAATTATAAATTTTAGAATATTTGGTTTTTGGATTTGAAAGAATATCACTTTCTTCATGTAATAATTTTATATCCAGACTTATGGAACTGAATCATACATGCGAACGGCTTCATATAATATTTTATTATATTATAACCCGAGACAGCTCCTATAACTGTAATAGCATAGTATAGAGTATGCACAGCATGTTATTGCTCTTATTTACTATACAGTAGGTACTGCATCTATTATTATATGTTATGTACTTTATTATTAACTATATGTCAGTGCAACAGAAATGGAACAAGCCGTAGGTGCACTTGTCGTTTGCTGTTAAGTGGCCGAGTCACAATTTATTGTCATATCTACTACCTACGATTCACTCACATCAATCGCTCCTCTCGAGAGCACAGGGCAGATACAAGCCTCATCAACTTTGATTCATCCCTTATCTTGACATTCCTGACGTCCTGATATCGTTGTCTTACTAGAGACAGTGTATTGTGAAATGGGGACTTCCAGGCCACCGAAAAGCCGAAACGAAACCGGACGAAAGAACACTACTATTTTGGGTAAACTATCATGAAGGGCATGAGTCTCAGAAACAAAATGTGACTCAACCAGGACCATTCTGTTCTCAGCGATTTTGCATACACATTATTATCTTGCCGTGGAGCACACCCAGTAGAGGATTGGTCCCCCACTTTTTTCCTTAAGTTTTCGAGTGTCCTCTAAAAAGCAGGTGTTCGAAAAATAAAGACATATTACACCTCAAATTCAGCGATGAGGTTTGCCACCCATCCTGAATGCCCTTAACTTTTTGTTGCCACGCAGAAGACAGTTTGCACGTTAATTACATGCAGTTGGTCTGCTGACTATCTTACACTTGTGGGATATACGAATAGTCTTGTCCGGCTTCCAACAAACCATATTTTTTAGATAGTAAAATCTATGGCATCACCTAGAAGTAGGGTAACCAGAAGACTACTGCATAATGTATAACCAGTAAATCCTCCCCGTGTGAGCCTTGGTCTCATCCAGCAATCGTCAGGATCATCGAAACAACGTGTGGATGTAATAGTGCAAGAAGAATTTTCTATTTCGAAGTTATTTCCTGAATCAGATTGGAAGCGATACGTATATTTTTCTTGGCGTATAATATTGAACATGGTATATAAATTATTGTAGTATATGTAGGTATGTGTTTATAGTATTGTGTTTATAGTCCGTAAGCTGAGCGACCTTCGTATTATGTAATACCTACACTATTACAGAATGTATAATACATATAATTAAATGCATAAATAAGTACACAATTATCCAGTCATATATATATTTTTTTTGTATATTATATACGGATTTGTTATGAGTATCTATAAAATAATATCGTGTTAGACATTATTGTAGCCTCTTTCTAACACTTCCGCGACGATACTCTATTCTATACACGGCTGCTGTGCTTATTATAGTCTACAAAACCTGCTGCTAGCAATGACCTTTAGTATAGACTGGAAATTCAAAGGAAAAGTTGGTAATGCGACCAATCTTATTTTGCGACCAATATGAATTCATAGGTATCAATATGGTTGGGGGTCATTGCTGCCAAGTATTTCTGTCACTGAAATATACATGATATCGAGTTCAAAATGTCGTTTTTGTTATCTATAGATAAAATAAAATAATTGAAATAGGGGTTGTGGAAAAGCGCGTACCTACTTAGCGTGCTTGTGGTATAACGTTGTGTACACTTTTTAGAAACAAAAAACAGCGTATTTCATTTTTTTATTTTATTCTTCTCAATGGATCTAGTAACCAAAGTTTAAAAATCGTTTCACAATGTTGACACTGAAACATTAAATTCAAGATAATATTATAGTTAAGTTACATGCAGTTATTCCGCTGGCTACCCCACTTGTGGGATAATAATAATAATAAACTATATTTTACAATAAGCAGGAATGTGTTGGTGTAATAAAAAGGATGAATGTAAATAAGTTAAGATGGTTTGGGCACGTGGAAAGAATGAATGAGGACAGAATGACTAAGAAGATATATTTGGCTGAGAGGAATGGTGCTCGGAGACGTGGACGTCCGAGGATTAAATGGCAAGATCATTTAAATCAAATCCTACAGGACGGTCACGTGTTGAGCACGTTGAACAGGAGAGCATGCATGAGGAATTGTATGACAGTGACGGAAGCGAAAGATGTATGCAAGGATAGAAGGAAGTGGCGCTCGATCCTTTCTGCCTACCCCGCGAGGGAAGCGGCGTGATGGTATGTATGTATGTATGTATACAATAAGCAGCATAAATAATTACAAAGTTACAAAAATAATGTGATACAAATAAATGAAATAGTGCAATGGGCGAGTTTATCGCAGAAGCGATATCTTTCAACTAACCCATATGGGATTGGATATTGTATAATAGTAGTAGTTATAGTATAGTTATTAATTGTGTCGGTGTACACGTAGTAAAATTCCATAATTAGCGAAATTACAACAAGTAGTGTCATTATCAATCTGGTTTGATGGTGACATGATAAGTAGAAAGACGTCTCTCTCGTGGTTTATAATCTACAATAGAAAGAAACACTTGTTTCAATTTACCTAATACTGTATTACCTATAGTTGCTGCTATTTAATATGGTGTGTTGTTATTTTTTAATTAAATCTCTTTCATTCTCAGCCATTAATTAATACTAAATCATCTGCGTAAAGCATTCATCCGGTTTCCAACATCCATCTCTTCCTGGGTGTGCGGGACAGGAGCCGACTCAGCTCGCCGCGGACCACAAGTGAACTGTAACTCCGGATGGTGGGAGTCGGGGGGTGAGTGGGGGTTACTGGAGCAACCACAGTCGCCGCTTCGATGTCGTATGCAACGTAGAGGACGGGTATGTCCGAGTGCGTCTTCAGTAGGGCGGCCCAGCTGCCGTTGCCCTCGACAACACGTCGGAGACTCCCTTCGTTCGTCGACCTGGGGATGTTTACTTCCACCGGGCACGACTCCGCCGTAACACCTAGGCGCAGCTAACCTGTGTTCTCGCAAGCACTCACTACCGGGCAATGATCCCAATAGCACAGACTATCTAGAGAACACAAGAAGCCACACGGCGGCGTATTGACGAAGAAGTACTCGGCTCACGGTAACCACCTCAGTATCAAGTCACTCGGAAGCCCTTCGGTGAAGCGAAGAGCGATGGACAGCTGAAGCCTGGAGATCCGTTCCGTAGTCAAGGTTGAGAGCGGTGGTCAGCGATGGTGGTCCAAATCCGAAGCGAAGAGAAGGCAGAGGTAGTACAGGTGATCAAGAGAAACGCACAGTGTCGAGGTTGTAGATAGAGTAATTTATTAGGCAAAATGGTACGGTTTATTAAGCGGTCGATCCCCGCCGGCCGCACCCCAGCCGACAATGGCTGGGAGTGGGGCGCGCGCGGTCATCGACCGACGTAAGTAACTCCCACCCCTGCGCGAGCGTGTCATTCACATACCGACCGCCGCACAGGGAGGAGCTCTCACCACACATGACATGATACAATAATGATTACAGCAATGAGTTACACTATGACAGCGGGCACCGCGCGGGTAGGTAGACAGGCATGATAACTTTATTGTACCTACGCCGCGCGGACCATATCTTACAATACTACTTTATATATTTCACACTTACATACTACATTATAAGACGATGAAGGGAGCAATCTATGCGGGGTGCATTCTGTGCGATACACTCCCCACCCGTGAGGCTACGCCTTACTCAACCGGAAGCACTGATGCACCATAACGTGGTGGTAGGTCCTCTACTGCTTCGGTCGTCGTAGTGGTAGGTGTTGCCCTCAGCGTCCTGTCTTTCAAGGTAGCACTGAGGGAAGATCTCGATCCGACCTTGTTGATGCTGTTCGGTTGCGTTGCTGGCATTCTTGTACGTCTCGTACCTTTTCGCTGGCGACGCCGCTCACTGGCCGGCGTTGCATGGTTTCGACGAACCATAACCCTACGGGAGCCAGGGTGTACTTCTTTCTCGTCTTCCTGGGGCCCGTGTCTTCTGGGTTGTGACCCGTGGCTTGTGTCGTCCACGGATCCGGTGGATGAAGACATCCTGTAGCTTGGCAGCATTCCTGCCCCACCCGTCTTAGACTCCAAATTCCAATGACGAGGGCTCAGATTTTCATCTGTAGCGTAGCCGTCATCCGTGAGGTGAGTGTTCACAGATGAGGGTGCGCAGATCTGGCCATCGACTGGGTCTGCGATGGCAACTGCGCGGCCGGGACACTCTTCCTTCCGGCCAAAGCTGCAGGCTGTTGAGAAGGCTGCAGCGGGGGGTGCGATGGTGGATACCATCCAGCATGGTGCGCAGGTCTGGCCATCGGCTGGGTCTGCGATGGCAACTGCGCGGCCGGGACACTCTTCCTTCCGGCCGTAGCTGCAGGCTGTTGAGAAGGCTGCAGCGGGGACGATGTCCCGTTTTATCTGTCTGGGAACATGCTCTGATCGCGTTTCAAGCCTGTTCCGCTGTTGCTTCTTCAGCACTGGAGATGAGTTGTAAAGTCCTCTCCAGGGTGCGCGGATCTGGCCATCGGCTGTGGATCCAATGGCGACTGCGCGGCCGGGACAATCTTCCTTCCGGCCAAAGCTGCAAGCTGCAGCAAGGGCTGCGATGGCGTCCGCCATCCAGCATGGTGCGCAGATCTGGCCATCGACTGGGTCTGCGATGGCGGCTGCGCGGCCGGGACACTCTTCCTTCCGGCCAAAGCTGCAAGCTGTTGCGGGGGCTGCGATGGTGGATACCATCCAGCATGTTGCGCAGGTCTGGCCATCGACTGGGTCTGCGATGGCGGCTGCGCGGCCGGGACACTCTTCCTTCCGGCCAAAGCTGCAAGCTGCAGCGGAGGCTGCGATGGCGTCTGCCATCCAGCATGGTGCGCAGATCTGGCCATCGACTGGGTCTGCGATGACAACTGCGCGGCCGGGACATTCCTCCTTCCGGCCAAAGCTGCAAGCTGCAGCGGGGGCTGCGATGGTGGATACCATCCAGCATGGTGCGCAGATCTGGCCATCGACTTGGTCTGCGTTGGCGACTGCGCGGCCGGGACATTCCTCCTTCCGGCCAAAGCTGCAGGCTGTTGAGGAGGCTGCAGCGGGGGCTACGATGGTGGATACCATCCAGCATGTTGCGCAGGTCTGGCCATCGACTGGGTCTGCGATGGCAACTGCGCGGCCGGGACTTCCCTCCTTCCGGCCAAAGCTGCAGGCTGTTGAGAAGACTGCAGCGGGGGCTGCGATGGCGTCTGCCATCCAGCATGGTGCGCAGATTTGGCCATCGACTGGGTCTGCGATGACAACTGCGCGGCCGGGACATTCTTCCTTCCGGCCAAAGCTGCAGGCTGTTGAGAAGGCTGCAGCGGGGACGACGCCCCGAGTGAAAGAGTTAGCGATGCAAATGATTTGTTTGGGAACATGCTCCGATCTTGCTACAGGCCTGTTCCGCTGTTGCTGCTTCGGTAGCGGAGACGAGTTGTAAGGTCTTCTCCGAAAAAGCTTCAGCATGCATCGTAAGTGAACTCCTTTGCTTCTTGGGTAATTGGCACGACCGCTCTTGCTCACGGTCGTCCAGGCAAACAACGCATCTTGCTTCCAAGGGCCGTTTACTTGCGACGTCTCCTCCTGCGAGGGACTTACGGCACGACCGCTCCTCAACTGGGTCGTCCGGACAAGTAGTTTATCGCGGACCCAAGGGTTGGTTGCTTGCAGGGTTGGTGACGAGAAACTGCACACTTGGCTGTCACTGGGTAGAGGCATCACCTCTGTCTTCAACAACACTTGATGGTTGGTGAAGAATTCCTCCTTCTTGCTGGCCTCCTGCCACAAGAGGAAATGCTGCTGCGTCTCCTGGTCACTGCGTCTTAGCCTCATATGCAGCGACACCTCAGGAAACATTGTGAGTGCTGAAGCCGGTTTCCCCTCGGCCAGCACTCTACGCCAGGTGGTGAAGTGGCCCCGTATCAATCCTTCTAACGGGTTGCACAGGAGTAGGGGCTTGGCTTGCTCCTCCAGTTCTCCTGATCTGCCTCCATCTTCCATTTTCTCTGGCACTGTATTGGTGCCGCCAGCCTCTTCTATTCTCTCCAGGCTGACGATCGGCACCTTATACTGACCCGCTTCCTCGGGTACGAGTGGTGCATGTAGCGTGTCGTGATGTGGACCATCGCACTGTTCGTTACTACAGCGGTGGCCTGGACATCTTCTGCATTTCTCATGGCGGGGAACGAGGCATATCTCACACAGAGCCTCTTTCCTTACTACTCTCCATTTATCCTCGTAGGAGAGTGCCATAAATCCTCTACACGAAGATAGATCATGTGATCCGTAGCACAGGGCACATCGCACCTTCTTCCTATCGCCAACACGAACACTAACGCGATTATGTCTTCGACGGCTCCTACCGCCGACACGGCCACTGCTACTTCCACTACCGCATAAGCGGTTGTTGTCGGCGCTCACACCTTGGCACCTATTCTTGTATCGACCGCGTGAGCGATCTCTAGCTTGGCCGACTCCCTCTTCTTCGGACAGAGACTTGTGTGGAATGGTCTTGCGTGGACGAACGTACTGCACCGTCTTCTTCCCGTCACTTACACTCACACGGGCACAAACACGATCACCGCCCGAACGGTTCTTACCGTCGGCGCGGCCACTGCCACTTACACGACCGCCTGAGCGGTAACTGTCTCTGCCTTTATTTCGGCAAGCACTTGTGCGGTTTACACTAGCGGCATTCACACGGCCACTATCACTTGTATCACTCGCACTTGATCTCCAGTGTGGGAGATGGTTAACACTGACACAGACACTTTTGTCACTAACACGGCGGTTACGTCGCCTTACAGTCGGTAACGGCTTCATACGTGTTGACACTACTGCATCAGGATGCGCAGATTTTACCATCGTTTGAGGCTGAGATGGAATCTGCGCGGCCGGGACATTCTTCCTTCCGGCCGTTGCTGCAGGCTCTTGCGAAGGCTGCAGCGGTGGCTGCGATGGCGGGTGCCATCCAGCGGGGTGCGCAGATCTGGCCATCATCCAAGATGGCGGCTGCGCGGCCGGGACACTCCATCCGGCCGTAACTGCAGGCTTCTGGGCGGCTAGGGTAAGGTTCCACCCGGCGTAGACTGCTTCGGACTGCATGTATGGCGAATGACCTAGCTGATGGTCACTGTCCACGAGATGCATCCCTTGGTAGGCGACATCGTAGTTCCACTTGCTCGTTGGAGGCTGCTGTGTTGCGCCGTGGTAGGCGACATCGTAACTCCACTTGCTTGTTGGAGGCTGTGATGTCTGCATGGCCGGAGGATTGCTCCATCCGGCGACAGCTGCATACTGCTGCGTTGACTGCTGGACGGCCGGGGTAAGGTTCCATCCGGCGGCTGATGCAGACTGTGGGTGACCTTGCTGATCACCGTCCTCTGGTTGCACGTCATCTGAGGCCGTAGCGCCGGCCGACGTGCTTCTGGTTGATGCTGCTGCTTCAGGGTGCGCAGCTCTGGCCATCGTTAGAGGCTGCGATGGCTGCTGCGCGATCGGGACACTCCATCCGACCGTAGTTGCAAGCTGCAGCGGGTGCGCAGAGCCGACCATCGGCTGAGGATCTGATGGTGGTTGCGCGGCCGGGACACTCCATCCGGCCGTAGTTGCATGTTGCAGCGGGTGCTGCGATGGCGGGTGCCATCCAGCGAGGTGCGCAGATCTGGCCATCACCCAAGATGGCGGCTGCGCGGCCGGGACACTCCATCCGGCCGTTGCTGCAGAATGCAGATGTGAAAAATGACCTGGCTGATGGTCACTTTCCACGGGATGCACGCGGGCCGTAGCGCCGGCCGTCGTGCTGCTGGTTGATGCTGCTGCTAGCTGTTGATGTAGCTCTGCCAACTCTCGTTCTTGCTCTGCTAACAGGTGAACTAGCTCCGCAAACTCGCGTCGCCTATGTTCGCGGGCCTCATCCAATGATGAGTGTGATGCAGCATCAAGGTCCTCAGGAGACTCTGGGTGGTACAGAGTCGTTGACATCGACATCTTGGCAGGTCAGTGGTAGATCCGGCTCTCGAAGGACCAACTTGTGCGGGACAGGAGCCGACTCAGCTCGCCGCGGACCACAAGTGAACTGTAACTCCGGATGGTGGGAGTCGGGGGGTGAGTGGGGGTTACTGGAGCAACCACAGTCGCCGCTTCGATGTCGTATGCAACGTAGAGGACGGGTATGTCCGAGTGCGTCTTCAGTAGGGCGGCCCAGCTGCCGTTGCCCTCGACAACACGTCGGAGACTCCCTTCGTTCGTCGACCTGGGGATGTTTACTTCCACCGGGCACGACTCCGCCGTAACACCTAGGCGCAGCTAACCTGTGTTCTCGCAAGCACTCACTACCGGGCAATGATCCCAATAGCACAGACTATCTAGAGAACACAAGAAGCCACACGGCGGCGTATTGACGAAGAAGTACTCGGCTCACGGTAACCACCTCAGTATCAAGTCACTCGGAAGCCCTTCGGTGAAGCGAAGAGCGATGGACAGCTGAAGCCTGGAGATCCGTTCCGTAGTCAAGGTTGAGAGCGGTGGTCAGCGATGGTGGTCCAAATCCGAAGCGAAGAGAAGGCAGAGGTAGTACAGGTGATCAAGAGAAACGCACAGTGTCGAGGTTGTAGATAGAGTAATTTATTAGGCAAAATGGTACGGTTTATTAAGCGGTCGATCCCCGCCGGCCGCACCCCAGCCGACAATGGCTGGGAGTGGGGCGCGCGCGGTCATCGACCGACGTAAGTAACTCCCACCCCTGCGCGAGCGTGTCATTCACATACCGACCGCCGCACAGGGAGGAGCTCTCACCACACATGACATGATACAATAATGATTACAGCAATGAGTTACACTATGACAGCGGGCACCGCGCGGGTAGGTAGACAGGCATGATAACTTTATTGTACCTACGCCGCGCGGACCATATCTTACAATACTACTTTATATATTTCACACTTACATACTACATTATAAGACGATGAAGGGAGCAATCTATGCGGGGTGCATTCTGTGCGATACACTGGGGTCACATGCAGTAGTCATAGATAAGATTGAACAGCCATGGAGATTTAACACAACCTTGTTTCACTCCTTAAGTGAGAATAAACCACTTCGAAAGGGGATTATTAACCCTCACACAAGCGGAACTCTCCACGAAGAGTGAAGTAATTGCGTGTACAACTGGCTGCTCACTAAATATTCTAACAGCATGTGCCACAATCTTTCTCGTTTCACGCGATCATATACCTTCTCCAAGTCCACAAATGTGCAGAAAAGCTTCTGGTGTATACCCAAAACTTCTCTATTAACAAAATAAATAAAAAAATGTTTAATTCTACGAGAGAGACATTTTTCGTCTTGTTAAGTCATTGTCAATCCTCTCAATTCTCTACTTTTATTCACAGAGATGCACTCTCTAGCATTCAAAAAGTTCCAGTCCTCTAATGGGTTCATGATGGGTTAACTTGTAAATTATTTATGTTTGTAATTTCAGTCCATTAAATACAAACATAAGTCCATTAATTTATAAATCCCGTGGAGCACCCGGTAAAGAATTGGTCTCCTACTCTTCTGCGTAAGTTTTCGAGTGTCCTGTAAAAAGGTCTTCGAACTAATTAAGACATTTTACATCTTAAATTCAGCGATGAGGCTTGCCACCCATCCTGAATGTCTTGATTTTATATTGGCACAAAGAGGACAGTTTGCATGTTTCTTACATGCAGCTGATCTGCTGGCTACCCCACTTGTGGGATATGCCGTGATGGTATAGTAGTAATAGTAGTAGTATAGTAGTATTTTTTCTAGTCTTCGCCATAGTAAACTAGTTTTCGACTCGTCTATGATTTTCTTTATTACTATCATACTTACCTATCTGCTTGCTTGCTTGCTTGATGCTTCATAATTATTATAATTATCTACGGCATTTGTTTCACGTTTATACATATTATGTATCTAGGTACTTTATTTATATTATTTTTATCAAATGTCTTCTGCGGGTATTTTTACTATCGTGGCGATAATAACCATTATTTATTAGGTATTATCAGTATAATATTATGCTTGGTTAGGAAGGTCGTCTTCCGTGGGTATCGAAATGAGATTTATCGTTGGTTTTGACTGACTACTCCACTTGAGAAATACGTGACGTTGTGATTTATGTACATGTTAGAATCAATAATACTCACGCAGTATCTCAGATGGGGTAGGCAGAGAGCAGCCGCATGCCTTCCATACAACCAAACATGCAATGCATGACCTAAAATAAATAAATAATTTCGTTTATATTTTCGGCATTAACTATATAATAATTTCTAGACATATTAGTATTATTTTAGTAACTACGTATAATTATTATATTTTTATGAGCTTTTCGGTAGAGCGTCCAACATTTACGAGCGATTATCTAAAACTTTTAAAGAAATAATCTTAAAAATTATTTACTCATGAGAGTCTTAAAATGATGTTCTACACTACTATATTAAACAATTTTTAAAATGATTAATATATTGTAGGGCATGCGTTGCATATTTGCTTGTATGGAAGGCACGCCGCTTGCAGAGAGAACTATTACATATATTTCTTTTGCTTCCTCCACATACATACAATTTCTCTTAATATACATTATTATGCACGACGATTTCTTTACTCAACACACGGTTGTTCTTGAGAAAGCGATCCACGTGGTGAAGTCACGTAGTTCTCTGACGTCACTTACCTAAACCCCTTATTTTAAATCGGGTTTGCACACCAAGTACGCTTCCAAGTGAATTTGAATCCTGTGAACCCGACATGAGATATAATTTATACTTTGTCATCTTTTCATCATTCATTCGCTCCACATGTCCGAATAGAAATAATAATTTTGCCATGTCGCTTTGATTCGCCACACATAATATTATCATACTGCTCTTATAGTAGTAAAATTTTATAGGTGGGTAATTATTACTAGGTACAATGTTGCCAACTTGGCACTTCTCGGCACAATATGATATGTGTTTAATTTAGTTTCCAAACGGGCGAAGTTTGCCAAACTTGCAATCGACCACCCCGCGGAGGGAGGAAACGAGGAAGAAGGACGTCGTACCTTTGTTCTTGTCCTTGTATGAACTTTGAATTCAATATAGAGCTTAGGTATTATCAAACTTTGTGTTTTATGATCTTTATACATAATATTAAATATTTTAAACTTTTGCTTGAGTTCCTGAATTGAATTAAATTGTGTATTTTTGGTAGACCGTTTTCGTAAATATCATCATCTTCAATTTGTGCTGAGGTATACTAACCATCCATAATGTCTTCTTTTTTAATTGGCACGTAGAAGGCAACCAGCATATTTATTACATACAGTTAATCTATAGACATAAGATGTGTAAAGGGTAGATTCTGATCCATGTGGTGGGGCGGAAGGCAAATAAATATTTTTATTTATTATTTTGCTTTTCAACTAGTATTCTTGTTTGAAATCACCATTATATTGGGTTTAAATTATAAGAAAAAATATAATTCTATAATTGTATATATAAATAAATAATCTGCTGGCAACCCCACTTTTGGGATATGCCGTGATGATATACTTAGATTTTTCGTAGAAAAAATAAAGTTTCCTGTAGCAGGCAGAAAAGTATTTATGATTTTTTAGTCGAAAGACGTCTTTCTCCAAAACATAGCATCACAAGCAATGTACAACTGCGTGTGATTAACACTGCTAGTTTTTTACCATAAAGAATAAGACATTCAGAATGGGTGTCTTTTAGTGATGTTTTATGCTTATGTATTTTATTATTATTCATGATATTTGTTTTAATTTTTTATTACTCTATTTATATGAACTACATTATATTTATTTTTATTTTTTTATTTATTATTTCATCATTATAATATATAACAGGTTAACAAAACAGTACAAAATTTAAAATACTAGGACGATATGCAGTGGCAAAATTATCACTGTCAAGGTGTCAAGTGATTTCTTCCATTTAACCACGAATTATATCTTTTTTATTTAAGTTGATTATTCTGTCTGTATATTTAACATGTTTGTAAAAGACTCACGCCGTATATTGTTGCAAATAAATTAATATTTACGAATACCTGCCCTCTACAGTGAGGCGTCGGAAAACACACATAAACGAGTGGGATGCCTATTACAATATAATATATATATAATCAGGGAACTCATTCATATTAATTTAATTCACATTACAGTTCGACAATTTCCCTAGAAAGTAAAATAATACTCATGTAGTTTTTATTGATGGGTGATTTTGAACACGAGCGAAAATAGATCAAAGAGAATGTTTTGCTACTATATAGTACCTATATCACAGAATACGTAATACGTGCTTAGAAACAAAGAATAACTACTCTTGCAGCTGTTAGGCCTGGCTAAGTTACGCTTTACTTACAAATAGAGATTAACGCACTCAAAATTTTGTATGTTTCCCAGTCCTTTCCTACCTATTCTTCTCTCTTGTACCTCGTCTCTTCCTTGCTTTTTTGTGAATGGTTCGTGAAATTGGATTAGTTGGAAAAATTGCTTGTAATCAAATCAATGTACAGTAAATAATAAATGAGTAAAAAAAAAAATCGTTCCAATTCTATGCTGCTACTACTATACCGTAACGACTAATTCTATAAGTGAAGTAGCCAGCAGACTAGTCGCGTGTAACAAGCATGTAAGCCGTCCTCACCGCGCTCTCCGAATAAAAATAAGTATTTCAGTATGGCTGGCAAACCTCATTGCTAAATTTAGTATGTAAAATAAAATGTCTTTTATTTTTAGAACACCTGCCTTTTGTGGGAGACCTATTCTTTTCTGGGGACTCCATGGGATATCATATTAATTAAATTGATAAATTATAACTGAAAATTTAAACATATTTTTTCTTTTTGTTTCAGGTAAATCAATAATTACACTCGGTGAATTTTCTTCAGGACTAAACAGTTACTGCCAAGTTTTGAGTATGATCGTTTCTTTTTTTGTAAGTATGATCTAGACAAGTAAACTACGTATGTACCTTTATAGTTATAATTACATATGTAAGAGTTTAAAATAAAAATATCGGGAACGTAGGCTGTTAATATGCCTCCCCTTTCACAGCTCATTTTCCTACAACATTTCGAGTACTCTGGATGTACATCTCTCAGTGCATCGGAAAATCCACGATGAGATATAGACCTGGTAGTAAATTTATATCCAGGCTGATTTCTGTAAGTAACTGCTTTTTGTTTATTCATTATTTACTTTTCATTGATCACATATATACAATTTTATAGAGAAATTCATTCAAATTAAGTACAATCACTATACAGAGGGCGAGTTTATCGAGGAGGTGTGGGATCTCTTCCAACTAATCCAAACGTTTAACAGATTACTCGAAAACTTACAGAGAAGAGTGGGAGACTTGTGATTCTATATTTTGAGTAATATGGAATAATTTTAAATGCTCTTCATTGTTCCCTTCAGGAACGTAGAATGTAAATGAGCCTCCTTTTAACGAATTCCCTTTTACGACATTCCGAGCACTCTGGTAAAACGTTTACATAATATTATATTATGTATCTTATTTTCCTTTAATTATTATTTTAAATATAACATTATGTGTCCACTATGTGTCAGATTAGATGAGTAGGTATAGTCGATTTTCACATCCAATTTAGGGAAGTAATATTTCACTGTCACATATTGCCGTCGGCAACAAAATTCATTATCGGCACATCACTATGAAGCGTACTATGTCGCTTATACTCTTCAAAATAAGTTATTAAATATTTTTAATACAACTTATCTACCTTAAGTAGGGTAGCCAGCGCGTTCACTGCACATAATACAAAATGTTAGATAAAAGATGCCGACATTTTTTGTCTTTTCCCCGTTTGTCACAATTTTAATTGAAACGAGCGTTTCGTGTTACTTAAGATTGAACAACGTGAGAGAGGCGTCTTTCCACTTTATTTATTTATTACAAGCACAAAACAGACAATAACTACATATATAAAGTACAGAAACAAGGTAAATCTTTCAGAGATCAGCTATCATCCAACACCATGCGCCACAATCTATATAAAAAATTCTGCGGTAATTATCAATCTTGATGAGAATTTAAGAAACGTATTTCGACTTCTAGGATTGAAAATTTTCATTGTCGCCGTCGAAACATTCTTTTCGTTCTAAAGTCGAAAGACGTCCCTGTAAAATGAATCCGCACATAAATACCTAGTATTAAATATGGTAGAGTGCGCTCCACGAACTAACTTGACAGTTTCGATTTCATACAAATTTGTATGGGAGTATCATGATTGACGGTAAATTGTGTTATTTAATATTACAGTAAAGCTTAAAATTACGTACTATACTATACTATACGATACCATCACGGTATATCCCACAAGTGGGGTAGCCAGCAGATCAGCTGCATGTAAGAAACATGCAAACTGTCCTCTTCGTGCCAATATAAAATCAAGACATTCAGGATGGGTGGCAAGCCTCATCGCTGAATTTAAGATGTATAATGTCTTAATTTTTTCGAAATTACGTATTTTCACATAGGTAATTGTAATCATTTCAGTCATGAGATTGATTGTAGATTTTATCTTTCCCTAAAAAGATTGAAGTGAAGAGAAAACAGTTAAAATTCATATGATATTTACGTGCGCTATATATTCCATAGAGTAATCGTTTGTTTCAAAGCTCTTATTTTCGTTTTTTATATATTATTTTATATTACATTTTTATCTTCAACGTCACGTCGGCGCCCATAAATGGGGTAGTCAGTGAATTACTGCGTGTAATGAACATGTAAGTTGTCATGAATGAGCCGTGTCCCAAGTTGGGTAGGCAGAGAGAACGGAAAATCATATAGATCTGTCCTTACATACTTTTGCTTCTTCCACATTCATACAATTTCTCTTGCACGCACGTCGATTTCTCTTACTCGACACACGGTCGTCCTTTAGAATTTGATCCACGTGGTCAAGCCACGTACTTTACGGACGCTCGTGCTTCGTCACACCCCTTCTTTCATATAAGTATGTTATCCTTTCTTTGTCATTCTGTCCGTTTCCATTCGTTCCACATGACCAAACCATATCAATTTATTTACACGCATTCTATTCACAACACTCCTCTTGCATCCACTCATTTTTCATCTTTTACACTTATATTTTGCCCTCTGTCAATAAAGGAAGGTGTAATGTAAATTATCAGAACGTTTTCACGCGCCATATTGATTTAATATTTTTGCTGTAATTCTGTCATTGCTAAAACACACGTTTGTTTTTGTATGGAAAATTACCACAAAGTTCTTCAGAGCAAACGTCGAATGATGTCACACTTTACATATAAGTCAATTCACTATGTTTATTGCAATTCGAAATGTTTTTGTGCTCTCTTGTGGGAATTTTAAAGATTTATTTGAAAACGTTTCATTTGTTAATTAATCTAATTCAATGTCTTGAATAAATGGTAGGTGAATTTTTATGAACAGCCACCTTTTACGGGACACTTTTTTGTATAAAAGAGTTGAAGAAACATCACAGCATTCAGGAAAACGTCACAAAGTATTTATTATTTTGCATTATGCTAAAAAAACAATTGTATTTTATTCACGGTAACGTTTAGACGAATAGCACAACAAATCGACGATTTATGCAGTCGAATTCAACAAATTAACATTTTACGGATAGATACATTGTACATACCTACCGTACTTCATGTTTTCTATTCTACAGAGTTTAAATTATGTATTATTTTCAAATAAAGAATAATAATATTAAACGTGGCAACGTCGCCCGATCAGCAGTTCACGACCACAACATACATAAACCATCCAACAGTGTAGTATATAAGAGCGTATATAGTACACATTATATATAGAAGGAATTATTATTATTATTATTATTTCATATTATTCTTATCTCTACCTACCTACTTATTATTACTATTATTATTGTGGTATAGTGATTCACTTTGCACGCACACACATAAGCGAGAGTATGTGCAACCAGACAAGGAATCACCATAGTATTTATAGTTAGGTGTTACCGCAGCGTGTCTATGTATTAGTGTCTACGCTATGTTTGTATGTGTAGGTAGATCTAGTGATGTTAGTTCGTAGATTTGGCAACGCCGCTGCACTCTTCCGCGATAGTAAAGTGTATAATAATGCATAAGTATAGCCAACTTCTTGCATACATTCAAATATTAAAGTGTAGGGATTATATTTGTCTCTTTTTATTTCTGCATGTAGTGTTTTGCAAGTTGCAATTATGCGAAAGGGTTTCCAATTAATTATGCTATTGGCTATCGCACTTCATTTTATTATTGCAATTGTCTATTACCAAATCAGTTTTGTGTTGCGGCGTGTCTATGGAGTTTGATTAAGTATAATCGGCGTTCTAAATTTGAAAATTTTGATAGAACATCTACAAGACAAGACTGTTTTTAAAATTGATGATGTTGTGTTCTATTTGCGCAAATTTCAATTTTAAATCATTTTTTACCGATCACAAATGTTCTGTCCAATCTCTTCTTATATCGAAACTATTAATTCTACAGTGGTTTTTCGTTTTGATTATTTGTCTTTAAGGATAAAGACTTTATCTCCAGTAATTTCGACCTTTGCGTATTTTTTACAGTTAAAAAATCTGTTGCTTTACTTTTTCTATCGACCAATTATAACATTTTTTTACGAATTAAGAAACCAATAAAGTTAGGTGCCGTCGGCAAATGAAATAATCAATAACTATTGATGTGAAGTCTTAACAAAAACCATTCTAATAAGAAGGTAACGTAGATGTAGAATAATATCTGACGCTAATGTTAAATTCCAGACACTGGCTTTCTATGATCCAGTTTTTTTGATCCATGGTATCCTTGCTCGCGTTTTCTCAGGAGTTTACCACACCGTCTCTTTATTTACAACTTTTGAATTGTTTCTTGCTATTGTTTTGATAAAGTGGTATTCATCATCACTACCATTTCAGTACACGTGCATACCAATAATGTCAAATGTCATTTCAGGTCCCTTTGACGTCAGTTACTTATCCGGTGTATGCGCCTCTCGGCCTGTTTATTTCAATAGTTCTTCCATCCTTTCCAATTTATATTCACTGATCTTTCACAGCTTGAGGACACTTGATACCTTCTATATTCAATATCTTCGTGAGTCTTTGTCTCTTGATGTTTTATCATTAAGCGGAAGGTTTTCGCATGCTCCCTGGGGAACACCATCACGACCAAAATTTGATAGATGTGTTTATGTCGCTGTATCTAACATTAAATGAAATTTTCTTTAATTCATTTACCACTTTATTCAATTTTATTATTTCTATAAGCCTTAAGATAATTTTATTCACAGCCTTATTAAGAATTCTTGAATAGTGAGTGAGTGCTTTTAATTTAAAGAGTAGATAGATGTTCATGGCTTCCAGCGTGCTTTGTAGGTATATAGCCATTTCATTATAAAATTCATACAGTAAATAAAATATAAAACTCCTATACCTAATTGTACATAGGTATATCATAATATTATACATTATGTGAACCCACAATGCGCCTATGTACTATGTATATAGATGCCTCTTTATAGCGCCAGGCGGGAAAAATACTTTTATGAAAAGATGCCCTCCACTGCTACGGGCACAAGAGATCTCGGATAGTAAATGCGAGACACTGGGTAAAAAGGTACTTGTCGATATATTGCACACTGCATATTATCGTATGATTCACAGTTATCACCTTTCGAGGAACGCGTGTGTAGGTGTTGGTGTAGTATTATTATTAACCGACGACTGACTGAATGCTGATTGTGTTCACTACGTATTCATTGTATACGTGGAACTCTGTATAGTGAAATGTGGCAACGTCGCATTCTTTGTACCTATATTTTTTTTGTATCACTATTAGGTACTTGTAAGTTTTCTATCTATTCTGAGGTATATACCTACTAATGTACCTGTTATGTTTTTATTATTATTTTTAATATACCTATGTATTAATGTGTGCCTTTACCTACCTATTTATATTATATACGCGGATAAGTAACCGATACATAAGGAAAATAAAGGTTATGTATAAGTACATGCTATCCTTATGATAATAATTATGTACATTTATGATTTAAATCCAGGAAATAATTTCTCATTTATAAGGATTGACCTGTATGGTATAGATTAGTACCGCAGTACTAATTTTCTCAGAAAACACGATCTAAAGTTAATACAGTATTATGTATTTCACTCAATAACATTAAGATGCTAATGGTCTCTTTCCATCTTACACTCAAGTACTTATTATTATTACACATCCTATATACCTAATGAAGCCATAAGAGGGCACCATTAATAATAAAAAAAATCAATGTCCTTCAAACTCTGCAGCACCAATGTATTTGGTTGCATTACAATAGACCATTAAAGGTCACGTGGTCTTGTCTATGGATTTGCTTTTGCTTGGAGGGCAAACCGTCATATTGCGCAAATCATCCTTGTAGGATGTTATGCCATAAGAGAAAAAAAGAAAGTCAGACGACAAAATAATAACAAAAACGACACTGACAGTTTTTTTTTATTATTAGGTATTCTTTAGGCGTTCCACCTTTTTATTTGTTTTGTTTTTGTTCCGTTGTTGTCCTCCAAACATTTTTCTGTGACGTCATCCTTTAATGGTTTATTACAAATTCTGTGGTGACAAGGTAAAGGGGCATAAGTCAGTTTTGCAGTCAGTAATGGCATCAAGGGTAGTCAATGGTACTAGGTAACCCTTGATGCCAATATTTGTGAGGTATGACATATACCTACATTTCTGTGGAGGGAATAACTCAATACTGCAAAACTGATTCACGCCCCTTTACCTTGTCACCATAGAATTGTTCTTTGATTTTCTATTCTATATTGCTTAGTCAATGGATATTCATAAAATATTACGGAAGGATTAGGTACGTATATTATGTCATTTAGCAGCATTTTCAATTCAGTAGTAATGAAGCACGTCTCCCATTTGAATGTCTTTCTTGTGAATGTGAATAGATCAGATTTTCGAAGATAGACGTGTGTTGTATGTACGAAGGGCCTTCTTAGTTCAACGATAAAAAAATGAGTCACGTACCTTCGTAGTTCTGTCACAGGATCACGCACAAGACGAACTCGTGGGAGAAGGAGGATGGCTGTCAGAAAAATAAATTGGATATCTGTATTCAACTCCTCGGAGTTAAGGTAACAACATACATGGCGGAGAATCATTACGGAGATCTCACGTCGGATAGGAGAGGAAAGTATACAGGAAGGGGGTATCGCAATCGCGTCGTTTGTGCTGCCAGTTGCTTATGTGGTGTTCTCACTTTGGCGAATATCGCCAGACTCCAAAATATCGCCAGCCATTTGAACCGTGTGAACAAAATGACAGCTAGTCTGAAACGATAAAAAACCAGTAGAAACGATATCGTCTCGAGTTGACCACCTTCCAACTTTTCGGCCGATTGAACGATTCGCGCATGCGCAGAAGTGCGCGGCGTTCGCATCTATGGTTTATAACCTATAAATTTTACAATGTTTCCCGCTTCGTGACAGCTGTTATCTTTATTGTTGGTTTGTGGTGTTTGTTTCCTTAATTAAAAGGCGCCTTATAACCTCTACTATAACATTTTCGACTAAAAATAAACACTTCGCGATCTCCATCTCGACGCCATTTTGAAAACAGTGTCAAAATCAAAGCGCATCTGACAGATCGTTTCTATATTGGTGGACTGTGTGAACAGGTGTGACGATCAATGGATGTCCGGCGAATTTTGTTTTTTCGCCTGGCGATATATTTTGAAATTCGCCTGGCGATATTCGCCAAATGTGAACACCCCATTATCATTCGTTATTGTCATGACACAAATGTCAACGATCCCAGCAAAGAACAGGCCTCACATTTTTTTTCGTAATTTTTTATCGTTCTGCTGTAGAGGGCGGATGTTATTTGTAAAACATCACGTATGGAACGTACAATATACTCAAATCATGTATATCCTCCTATCGTAGCGGAGAGTACGTCATGCATGTTTATGACATGCAGTTAGTCTAATGACTATCCTACCTGTGGTAGGATGTCTTCACGGTAAACATTTTCAATGTTAAACGGAGTTTTTGAATTTTACTGAATATTTCGTACCTACCAAGAAATGTTAATTGACATAAATTTACAAATTTAATGTGAAATCTGTAAATGGGTTAATATGATTTTAAATTGTAATATATTTAATATTTGTGTAAAACCTGTAGATGTGCCAATGAAATAAAATAAATAAATAAAAAAAAATTCCAACAGAAATCGAACGTAATGGAATTAAAAACAAAGTTTTTTTTACTATGTTTTTTTTTTTTTATTGAGATAGACTTATTTTGTCTTTCGAGGATATTGTCACCCATTACTTTATTTATTTATTTATTTACGGCATAATTGCCTTTGATTACAAAAAATATTACAAGTATAAAGTGGACAATTTTACAATATACAAAACAATGAAAACATATTGAACTACAATAATCTTGATAAAAATTAAATCAAATCATAAAATTAACATTAAATCAAATTACACAATGTAATTAAATTAATAATCATTAATTTTTAATTACATTGTGTAATTCTACTACCTAAGCACCGACACAGTTAATAGTCTAACATAACACATGGTTTGAAACAGAAATTAGTGGACTGGTGAACGCACCATTTTTAAAGTATACATAAACCAGCCTAAGCCGATTCACAAGCGTCAGGACACATTTCTCGTTTCCTACTAAAGGGAGTTTGCACAACCAGTCGGTTGTGTGGATGAGGTGTCTGTTGAGTAATATATATAAGATAAATATTATTTTGAACGTGGAACTACTAGGCGTGTAAAAAAACATTCTGGCTATTTTCCGCAATGCTGAGTCTCGTTTACCTTGGTACGGGCTCATGCCCAGTTAGGTAGACATTAGTGACCTATCTTTTAAAAACTGTTTTGTAAATAAAATAAATAAATAAAATAAATAAATAAATAAATAAATAAATTATTTACTATTATTAGCGAATGTTTAGTACAGTGTTTCCCAAGGTGGGGCGTACGCCCCACCGGTGGGGCATCACGCATCAGAGGTGGGGCGCCGCGCTTTCACATAATATTGAAAATTTACCAACGGTTTAATTAAAAAAGAGGCCGCTGGAGCATATGACTTTTAAAAAGACTTCGGTGGGGCATGGCATAAAGAAGGTCGGGAAACACTGGTTTAGTACCTACTATAGGTATATATATATATACAACTCCTGAGATATCCGGGTGGAGGTGGGTCTCTCTTCAATATATACAAAACTTATGTATTCTACTATATACAATTTACTCACATATATATAAATATTGATTTTACATACATGTGTAGGTATGCCATTATGTGTAGATTGTAAAATCGCGTGCGACATGTTTTGGTAAAGATATTTTTTACATACATGAATAAGTTTGTAACGTTAAGAAATGGCTATTTTCTTTTACATAGCTACGTGACTATTGACAAATCCACACGTTTTCTAGTAAAATAGTATTTGTTTTTTTTTTGCTCGTGGCAAATTAGAAGACATAACATAACACGCATATACAATTCACACAGATTGAGCTAGCCCCAAACTATGATACGAATGTTAAATTATGGGTACTAACGCGACGATACACTAAACGCATATACCTGTAACACCCAGACCCAGGACAATATGAAAAAGGGCATTCTTCTTTTTGCCCTGGCCGGGAATCGAAACCGGAACCTCGTGACTCAAAGCCCTGCGTTTCCTCTGCGCCACTCCGGCCGCCAAATATTCGGAATAATTACGAAATATCGAGTTATTCGATCAAGTTTTGAACATTTTGTAGCAATCACGTGATAATCGTGATATGTTATCGTTACATGTATACTATCCGGTCCTTGTAGGGTAGACAGAGAGAACGGAACACCATGCTGATGTATCCTTACATATTTGAATAAATTGTATAACTGGTATTTTTATGACACTGTTTTATTTTATAATACTGTATTGCAATCAATGTATAGTGAAGAATAAAATAGATAAATAAATAAATTGAAACAAGCGTTTCGTTCTACTACAAATAAACAACGCGAGAGAGACAACTTTCCACTTATTAGATCATTATCAATCATAAGTCGAAAGAGGATTGATAATGATACATATGTGAAAAGACGTCATAAATGTCGCGGGATGAGGGAATTTATCTGGCACAGAATGCGGAATAGAAAAAGTAGAGAAAGGCTGGGAGGTGTGGAGAGGTATATTCCATGGATTCGCTACCCATAAATATAAAATCATAACTGTCTTGTTTAAGAATGTTGATGAATTTATTTGTAATCGCTGAGGTCTGGGATGTGTACTTTCAACTTTCATGTGATAATCTATATTGTGAGACGACAGTAGATGAAGAAGTACCTAATGAGACTGTTGGCAATAGCACTTATCACGGGAGATACCGTGACGGTATTGAAATATATAATTATTTATGACAAACTGTATTTATTCGCAAGGTTATCCACTCGTTGTAGAGCGATTGAGGAGACCTTGAGTTAAAAAGTAAACATTCTAAATGACACGTACCTATATATATATAATATATATAAGCCTCACCCTCTCTGTACTGTACCTTTGGACATGACTGGACTGGACTGGGACAGTAATAATAATAATGATAGATAACATCACTGCGTATACGTGTGTCTATCTATCTATCCATAAGAAGAGGAGCAGCATCAGTAGGTAATAGAAGGACTTGTAGGCGGAAAGTCCGGGCCGCCTCCTTTACGCATATTATTTATATAGTTTGGTAGGTAGGTAGACAGCAATGCCGGCGCTGGTACGGCTGCTGGGCGGCAATCGATAAAGCATCCTCGCCTCCCCCGCCGCCACACGGCCGCCCCAGCGCGCCCCCAGCCATCATCCAGCCTACACACATACTCACAAGTATTTTATTCGTAATAATATATAACACAGCAAACATCACTCGTCGATTCATCCCTGAAATTATTAATCTAGGTGCAGTACATACATACATAGTTTATAACTGTAGTGTTTGGACTTTGATACACAGTACAGGTTAAGTGAACCTTGAACCTTGTTTTCAAGTAAACAGTAGTTATGATGAGTGAGTGGCAATACTATGTAGTCTATATAGGTTAGCTCACTACAGGGAACATCATTATTATTAGATCGACCTTCACTTGCGCTGGCAGGACGTGTTTGACAAATAGTGTTCGACAAATTGTATTAGGAATTATATTATTGAATATATTGTGTAAATACAAAGTCCGTGTCTTTATTCAAAAAGAACCTTATATTGTTATACTTGACAAAGTATACAATACGTGGCGCAGTTTCGGTAGTTTAACAAATAATTTAATGTCGACACGCAACAATAGTTTTTTTTCCGCGCCGAAAATAATTATTGTCGGCGGTACGCGGGAAAAAAAAAGTGAAAGGCAGTCTACACGAGTAAGGAGGCAGGAGTCTCCAAAGCCAGCAGTTGCAGGTGGCAGCAAAGAGACAGGAGTCTCAAGGAGCCAGTGGGCAGGTTGCAGATAGCAGCAGAGAGGCAGGAAGTCTCAAGAGCCAGTTTGAGGCAAGGTGCAGGCGGCAGTGGAAGACAGGAGTCACCAAGCATCCAGGCGGAGCCAGTTGGTGGATCCAGGAAGCCAGGAGAGAGGAGAGGTCCTTCAAGTCAGCTAGGTGGAGTCCATTGCAGTGGCAAGGAAATCCAGAAGACCGGGCGATTGGAGGAGTCTCTCATTATAAGATAAGTAAATTTTTTTAGTCTTGGTTGTGTTGCCTGTTCTTTCGAAATGACTTTGAGAAGTTTGGAGCCGTATTGTCATAAGACAATGAGCTGGCCTTCCTACAGAACAAGGTGGGAGAATGCCTTGCTGTTAAATGATGAAAACTGGACTGATGATAAGAAACGTGCGTTTCTTATCACATCGCTGTCTCAAGGCAGTTTCAAACTGCTATCTGATCTGTGTTTTCCAGCTTCTGTGGAAAAACAGTCATACAAAGAGTTGACTAAGTTATTTGACGGTTATTTTAAAGAAGAGAAAAGTGTTTTTGAAGCCCGGGAAAATTTTTTCAAGGCTACTCAAGGTCATTCCGAAAATGTTAAAGATTTTGCCTTAAGATTGAGAGAACTAAGCATAGATTGTGAGTTTGGTACCAGATTGGAAAGTAATATAAAAGATTTGTTTATAATCGGTATTAAAGATAAAGATATTAAACAACAACTATTTTTAAAATGTGTAAAAGATAAAATTTCTATGAGTGAAACAGTCGCAATTGCTTCCAGTATAGAGCATATCTTAAAGAGTAAACAAGAAGAAATTGGTTTAGTTTCTCGACGAAATAGTATATCAAATAGATCGGATGCGAGTAGCTCGTCAAATAGATCTAATAATAATTCAAAATTAGGTAAAAATGTACAACCTTCATTTTCAAGGTCGAACTCAAGTAGTTTTAAAAAAGATAATTCACGTAAAAATGTTTCATGTTTTATTTGCAAGGGTAGTCATTATAAATCGGAATGTAAATTCAATAAAGAAAAATTTTGCACGAAATGTAAATCGAAAAGTCATTGGACTAAACATTGCTATAGAGTTCAAAGTATATATAGTTTGAACGGGGATAAGAGTTCCGGATTTATAATGATAGATGTAAAAATAAATAATAAATTGGTAAAATGTTTATTTGACACGGGAGCAGCAGTTAGCGTTATCCCAATTACAAAATGGAACCAATATTTCAGTGAAAATAATATAGAAAATGGAGAGCTAAGTTTGTTTACGTATGGCGGAGAAAGTCTGAAAGTATTAGGTATAAAGAATTTTATTGTAAGTTTTAATCAGTTGGACAAAAATATAACATTTGCTATTACTGAGTGCGGTACGAATATTCTGTTAGGTAGAGATTTTATGAAACAATTCGGTATAAGGTTGGATATACCCAGTGAGGTTAACCTGTTAGCGACCGAATATGTAAAGCAGTACGAAAATAAATTTCCTGAAATTTTTGAAAACGGAATAGGTACATTTAAGGGGTATGAAGCTAGTATCGCAGTAAAAAGAAATTGTTACCCGAAATATGTCAATGCTAGGCCAGTCCCGTACGCGATTCGGGAAAAGGTAGAACAAGAATTGGGAAACATGGTTCAGTTGGGAATGATAGAAAGAATAAATGTCAGCAGGTCCGCAAGCCCTATAGTTGTAGTGAAGAAAGAAAACGGTGACATAAGAATTTGTGCAGATTTTAAGAACACACTGAATCCGATTTTAGAAGATGTAGCATATCCAATCCCGAAAATCGAGGATTTATTGTCAACACTGAGTGGTGGAAAATTTTTCTCCAAGTTGGACATGAAAAACGCTTTCGGTCAGGTGAGATTAGACGAAAAATCAAAAGATTTATGTGTGATTTCTTCTCATATTGGTCTGTTTCGTTATAAGGTGTTGCCTTATGGTCTGAAGACAAGTCCATGTATCTTCGCAAATATAGTAAATTCTATTGTTATGGGGTTAAAAGGAGTTATAGCATATTTTGATGATATATTAATATTTGGTAAAACAGAGGAGGAACATGACAAAAATTTGCATATGGTGTTGAAAAGGTTAAACTCTAACGGAATAAAACTTAACAAAAACAAGTGTGTGTTTTTGCAGAAAGAGATAGAATATCTCGGTTATGTTATTAATCAGTACGGAATATCGCCGGTGAAAGAGAAAGTATTAGCCATTAGTACTATGAAAACACCGACAGATGTAAAAACGTTACGTTCATTTATAGGCGCAGTTAACTATTATAGAATTTTTGTTAGAGATCTTTCGAAAATATTGTCACCTTTGTATGAATTGCTAAAAAAAAAGATGTTAAATTTGTGTGGACAGAAAAATGCGATCTAGCATACAAACAAATAAAAAAAATATTGTCGTCTAATGTAATTGTTGTGCATTATGATACGTGTCGTCCTTTAAAATTAGTTACTGACGCATCTGAAGCCGGTATATCAGCGATCTTAATGCATTCGTTCGGAAAAGTAGATAAACCAATAGCATATGCTAGTCGAACGTTTACAAAAAGTGAAAAGAATTATTCGACTTTAGATAAGGAATCGCTAGCGATAATATTCGGAGTGAAAAAGTTTTTTCAATATTTATATGGTAGAAGTTTTGTTTTGCAGTGTGATAATAAAGCGTTAGTACATATTTTTGGTGAAAATAGTGATATACCTACAATAGCGAGAAGTAGATTACAGAGATTTGCTTTAATATTATCAGGATTTGACTACAAAATAGAATATGTACAATCAGAAAAGAATAAAGCAGATTTTTTGTCAAGGTTAGTGTCAAACTCCGAAGAAAGTGACGATAGTGATTATGTGTGTAACATAGAACTAGAAAATTTAAATTATGTGATAGAACAAAGTAATCTTAACTCAAAAGAAATAGCAGAACAAACAAAGAAAGACTCTGTCTTGAAAGACATAGTAGAATATGTTTCTAAAATGGCATGGCCGTGTAAGAAAAACTTAGACAAGGAAAATTTAAAGTGGTTTTATCTGAAAGACAATCTCTCAGTATTTGAGGAGTGCCTATTTTATCAAAACAGAATAGTGATTCCAGAATCATTAAAAGGTATAGTGCTGAAATTCTTACATGAAACTCACTTAGGTATGGTTAAACTAAAGTCTTTAAGCAAGAATTATTTTTATTGGTTAGGTTTAAACAGCGACATAGAAAAAGTTGTAAGAGAATGTAAAGTTTGTGCAGAAAATTCAATTTCACCAAAAAAAGTAGAGTTACAGTCATGGCCTATAGATAAAGAGATTTGGAAAAGAGTACATCTGGATTTCTTTGGTCCAGTTGATGGAAAATATTTCCTCATTGTTATAGATAGCACATCAAAATGGTTAGAGTGTATTTTGGTGAATAGTTTAGATTCAAAGCACACAATAAAAGAATCAAAAATGTTATTTTCAAGGTTTGGCTTACCGAGTTTGTTAGTAAGTGATAATGGCCCAGCTTTTAGATCTGATGAATTTAGAAATTTTTGTATTGAGTATTCTATAAGACATATAACATCAGGAGTTAATCACCCTCAGTCAAATGGGTTAGCAGAAAAGGGTGTACAGACATGTAAAAGATATTTGAAAAAGTTGTTGCAAAATGATAGATTACCAGTTGATTACTCTGATAAGTTGTTAAAGTTCCTTGTAGATTATAGAAATACGCCAAACTTATCTACAGGTGTGGAACCAAGTGTTGCATTATTGGGAAAACGAATAAGATCAAAGTTTGATACACTTTTTCCAGAATCCATGAGTGACATAAGTTATAAGAGTATACAACCAGACATGTTTAATAAAATGTGTGATTCTCAAGGAAATCAGAGACGTCATTATGGGGGTACAAAGTTATCTCAGGGGAGGAAAGGAAAATATAAGTTAGGTACCACTGTACTTGTAAAAGATTTTAGATCTCAGAACAAATCAAACAAATGGGTTTTAGGTAAAATTGAAAAGATATTGGGTAATAGAACATTCCTTATTAGAACTAGAGATACTGATCAACTCTGGAAAAGACATATGGATCAGATAGTTGTGAGATCTGTACATTGGGATGATGGTCCTTCTGATAATGGCAAGCGTTTAGGTCCCCTCCAAATGTTTGAAGGCAAGGCTCTCACCGGTTCGAAATTTTTCAGGTCAGATTGGAAGCCATGGCGAGGACGACTGAGACCCAGGACTTAGGATGGTGAGAGATTCATCTAGTTGCCCCGGACGGAAGGAAACTCTTGTCTGCTATGCTCGTAATGTATTTGTAATGTTTTGTTTGTCTTATATAGAATCATTGGAATAAGTAGAGAACACTGTCAATCACATAGAATTGTATAAATATTTAAATATGTAGTATAGAAAGATTTTCAAGGTTGTGAGGGGAGAGTGTAGTGTTTGGACTTTGATACACAGTACAGGTTAAGTGAACCTTGAACCTTGTTTTCAAGTAAACAGTAGTTATGATGAGTGAGTGGCAATACTATGTAGTCTATATAGGTTAGCTCACTACAGGGAACATCATTATTATTAGATCGACCTTCACTTGCGCTGGCAGGACGTGTTTGACAAATAGTGTTCGACAAATTGTATTAGGAATTATATTATTGAATATATTGTGTAAATACAAAGTCCGTGTCTTTATTCAAAAAGAACCTTATATTGTTATACTTGACAAAGTATACAATAATAACCTTAATGCAGTATGCAATTTATATGGACCTAGTTGAAGTAGAACGAAAGTGGAATAAATACAATGTACATAGATGCGATCGCTGAGAGGAATGTTAGGCTGTTGCTCGATAGAGTGAAGAATGTGGATGTTATAAGAATGAGCGAATGCAAGGGTAGTGTTGTGGATAGACGATGGTTTGGACGTGTGGAACTAATGGATGATGATACGATGACAAAGAGGATATACTTATCTGAATGAAGGGATGTTAGAAGGCGCGGGTGTCCTAGAACCACGTGGTTCAAATGCTCAAAGTCGGTCGTGTGTTGAGTAAGAGAAATCGACATACATCTATGAGAACTTTTATTAATGTAGAAAAAGCAAAAGAAGTATGTAAGGATAGATCTATATGTCATTCTATCTTCTTTGCCTACCCCACTCAGGATACGGCGTGAAGATATACCTAGTAGTAATAACTTAAGTCTACTTATTAACAATATCTTTATCTTTCTCACTTTTTGCTGTAAGTTTTGCAGTATTTTGTCACAGGACACTCGAAAACTTACAGATATACAATTCTTTCTTGGATTAAATAATTTGATACACATCGACGATTCTCGAACAACACGGTTATCCAAGAAAAAGGAGGTTACTATAGTAGTAAACAGAACTTCTTAAAAGGGTGTCGTCACGACGTCACAGGAGTTATCAGGCTGCCAGAAGCAGGTGAGGGTATTAATATGTATAATCCGAACAAATACCTCACATTGTATGTATACAAACATACATTGCATGCGGCATGGATATGATATTATTATTACACCCGGTGTTCTTTATGTACTCCTGCTATTATTATTAGTAAGCAGCGTTGTTTTGTTGTCTGTATACTTTACTCTATCTACTACAGTAGGTAGTTATTAGTTAGTTAGTAGTGTGTAAAGTGGATTGAGGTCGAAACTTTCACCGGGAGGACTGCGTCACTGCGTTCCTGGTTATACAGTATTATGTAGTATCTACAAAACATAATTATTCTAAGTAGTGGTACATTTAATACTCTCATCCCATTCGCGATACATTTACAAAATAATAATAATATATCATGTCGGTGGTATGCAAAGTGATGCGGAGAATATTGCTGGTAGGTAAATATTTTATTATCGTCGGTGGATTCGTGAAACCTCCTACGTGCATTTGTCAAAATTTTGTAATAGTTTATTAATTTCATACAGTATATGGAGAGGAGCAAGACACTGGACACCTCCTGACATGCCCAATGGCTCCCAGACAGTGTCACTGGGAGGAATTCGTGGGACGAACTCACCTAGGGGGAGCTGCAAGAGAGGTCGTTGCTTTCTGGGAGGGAATGGGAGTGTAGATGTAAATTTGGTGTTTCTGTTGCTGACCGACACGAAAAGAAGAAGAAGAAGTATATACCTACAATACCAGCAGTCAATTAATACATACATTATCATTAATAATACATACAAATAGATATTGTACCTCATGAGAACAAGTCCTGTGTAGAGGTATTATACAAAACAAAATACTTATATAATACAGATAGTTATGTAGTTCAGGAAACTGTTTTGCTGCATGACATTGTCTGTGTGTCTGATTCGTTACGTGGAAGGTGTCTTAGACATTCTATAGTGTATTGAATTTCTAAGCATGAATCGAAACATTTCACAGAATCATTTTCGAAGTTACATGATGTGAGTTTTGAAGAATATTTCAAGAAAAGGCAGCACATAAGAGATTCAATGTCTATCGATAACTTTTCCGTGGATTCCTCAGCGATAGGTTATTTAATTGATAAATAAAACTCGATGAGATGAACACTTTTAAATCAATATCTCTTTTTTTTTAAATACACATGGGAGGTTTCGTGGATCCACAGACGATATTGTATTTATGAAATATCCGTAAACATTACGCGAGTAGTATCTACCTATTTATTATCTAGATTGTAGCTAGGGGGTTAAATCTAATTTTGTATGGTGATGTCATCCTTGTATGGTTTTTAAGTTTTTCCATAAGTCAACGTTTTTCTCAACAAATTCCTTTTAATATTGGGAGACCCCTTCATTACCGAGGGCTCCACGGGGTTTACCCTTGTGGTAGGTAAGTGATATCATTCATCCTGAATGCCCTATTTCTTACCGGCATAAAGAGAGTGCAAATGGTTTTTTTAGATGACTCTGGACTTGAAATACATCCTTCATAGTGTGCAATATGCTTGTGTCGTGTGGGTGTGTAGATCGGCAATAATGTGGTACTTTGTCTTCTGACTACCCCGCTTGTGAGATATGTGTTGATGTTATTGATAGATAGATATATTATTATAAATATTTATTTATTTTATTCATCTTGCACATCATCATTCACATAACAAAATCAACAAATCAGTTTGTAAAGAAAAAATGTAATGATATGCAGTGGCGAGATTATCACTATATAATGGTTTCTTCCATCTAACGAATATTTGTACCTATTAGTTGTAAATCTTTCACGCAGAGAAATATTTTAATACGCAGTATGTCGTGTGTGTGTACGTACTTTGCTATATATTATGTAAGTATGTTATCGTGTTTGAATGGTACATAATAATACCCATTACGTCACCTTTCATCAATAAATTGCCTCTTTTCTCCTCAACACATTGTGTGTGTGTACATTGCCATTGTTGTCATTGATAGCACTTAGATACATGCTTATTATTATAATATGTCTTTAAATTGGGGCAATGCGTATATTTATCAGTACATAACTTACCGTATGAAGCGTCGAGGGGAAACTACACTATGTCAGTTTAATCATTACGATGAAAATTCACCTTTATTGATTAAGAAGCAAAATACTACAGTCCGTTTCAACCAATAACATGCCTTTATTTAAAATTTTCCAATAAGATAGATTATTAGTTATCAATTTTAAGACATTTTATCTGACCAACTGGCATTTGACTTAAGTGATGAATAAACTCATTTATCCATACTGCTGAGATGCAAAGTAACTTGGATGCAAAAAATGTTGGTTTCTTTTTATATATGTAGGAAATTTAGGATAAAATAAATAAATAAATTTATTTAATCCTAAATTTCCTACATATATATTTTATTCTTCTTGCACATCATCATTCATATAACAAATTAAATAAAGCAATATACACAGGAAAAAATGTGATGATGTGCAGTGGCGAGATTATCACTATATAGTGATTTCTTCCATCTAACCACGATATATTAGTACAAAAAAATATTTTCAAAACTTAATTTCAATTCTTCTGTAGCCTGGAGGTAGAGTCTCGACCTCATGCACAAAAGGTACGCGATTCGATCCCAGGTGCCTGCAATTTCCTTTTTAGACACAAGCTTTTTTAGCTTACTGTGAATGATGTATAAGGTTGTAAAATAAATAAATTATAATAGAAATATGCTGTTGTCTTAATGCTCTAGGATCGATGAGCCTTTGCATCTAAAGCCCTCATATAATTATTTATTCACACATACTTGATATATTAGCTCTCTGGCCTGGGTCTAGGAAAATTCACCGACAACAATTTGCCGATGGACAATTCACCGACAACAATTCACCGAGAGGACAAATTACCGAGAGGATAATTCACCGACAGGATAATTCATCGACGTACATTTCACCGACAGACAATTTGCCGACAAATGCGAATATACAATAATAATAATAACCCACAAAATATTTAAACACCCACTAGAAGAAACAATCTGTCTTTTTTAAAAAAAGATCTGCCGACCACGCCAGAATTATATTATTCGCATTTGTCGGCAAATTGTCTGTCGGTGAAATGTACGTCGATGAATTATCCTGTCGGTGAATTATCCTCTCGGTAATTTGTCCTCTCGGTGAATTGTTGTCGGTGAATTATCCGGCTCCCCTCTGGTCTGTCCCATGACGACAGACTGTTTTACATTATTATTTATATACATAATATGCACCTAAATAATAATTATATCAGTGTTACAGACAGATATGTATGAGAAGTGACAAGGAAAAAAGTTGTTTACCGTAGTCCTACTTCAAGGATAACATACATACATACTGTACTATGATAGGGTGTATACACTTTACATTATGTGTGATCTCATGAATAATTTAGTCAGTATGTTTGTATCTCTCTACTCCTTCAAATATGACCACAAAACACCGTTTTCATAACTAGGTATACCTATACCGTCACAGATAATCTCATTAGTGGGGTAGCCAGTAAATCACCCGCAATGTAATAAACATACAAACTTTCCCCTCTGTGCCAATAAAATAATATAAATATTTATAAGTACTCCGTTTTCATTATATACTAATATTTTCTTTCATTATAAGCTTTTGTTGTTCTGGTTATGTTTTAAAGAGAATATCCAATCATAGTTAGCCAAAAAAGCATATTTTAATTTCATCCATAAGTTATTTTAGAAGGATTAACTATGTAACAGTTACGAGACATTTTGAATGTCTCGTACTGAACAAATATTAATAATTATTTTAAACTATGTTCTTTGGAAACATTAGAAATTAATAAAGCTTTGAATTCAAACGTAAATATTGTAAATAAAGTAATAAATCATTATAAATCACCTCTTCTCACAATGTTTACAATGCCTAATCCTTAACAGGTGCAGCTATTGTTTTCAATTATTTTGTTTTTGTAGATGTTTTAACAAAAATATTAGTCAGTATTATCTCGCTCGTCAATGGTAAAGGTTTACCGAAATCGATCGCGATTTTAAAAAATCAAGTAACGGATGTGCATTGTAGAATATTTAAAAAACATTCAAAATTCATCCATAAGGCCTGGGCGTCTCTGTTTTCGAAAATATCGTTCCTATGACAACGACTTCACAAAAAGGGGTGACCCAATGGTGGAAAAACGCTCTGAATGGAAAAGCTGGTTACTGACTGCTCAGTGAAGAACGTTGAAGAAAGGCAATTGAATTGGATTCATTCTTATTGCATTGAGATTGTCATTATAATTGGAGTAAGTTTTGTTCGTACTCATTTTTCTCATTCCCGTATTTATGATTGGCCGGCAGGCTTTGCTACCAGGCAATGAGCCCACCAACTGCTCTTAAAAGAAAAAAAGAACACCAGTTTCATGAAATCTATGCCAATTTCGAAATAAAACTGGAATTATGTAATAAATTAATTAAATTTGCAAATTGTGCCTTGTGAATATGTCTCATGGCGATATTTATAGCGTAGGGTATGAACACTAGTATAGAAGTTTTGTAATGTATTCTTTTTTTTTATTCAATTTATTGCGACCTTGACGTACAGATAAACAAATTTTGTAATTATTATTGTTATAGTGTAATGTAATGTATTAATGTACTTAGCGTGTGAATGTTATGTGAAATATAATATATAACTTAACTTACCTTATGTATACTTTAAAGTATACATAAGGTAAGTTAAGGGACTTTAGATTTATATAACATTATATATGAAAGTCATTCCGTGAGTCGGTTCTAAAGTAGAGATTATGCAAGTCTCTCGATATATAATATTATCGTCGCGAATATTCTAAGTATTTTCCCGCGCTGGGATAGAAAGAAAAGAGGATTTTTATCAAAACGTCTTCTTAACTTGTTATGCACCTGATCTATAATATTATATTATCCAATATACATATTTTACTAATTAGTAATACTCGACTACGTGTGTGTAGGACAGCACCTACAGTGTGCCTGCTGTACTGTATATACATAATATTATTAACTTTCTTCTAATATAATATTCAGTTCCTCTCTATCCCTCCAGAATAGGTACAGACTTAGGAGGCTGTTTTGCGTCGTGTTGTGTACACGGGAGAGAGGTATTAATGTAGGCTTTCTGTCGAGATTTTCAGAAACACAGTCTCTATAGTATATTTTATTAATAATACAGTATACAATATAACACATAATGTGCCGAAAGGAGCCTTGTTCTCTACTAATCCCACGCAGAGAGATCCGAGACCCGCTTCTGTGCACGGGTAAAGTGTTCTCATCAAAGAAACGTACTTTATAATTTGGTACGAGCATTAATCTGCTCTGTACTCCTGAGTGGAGCGTTAAAGAGCGATTGATTGACGAGATTCAAATCTAGTTTTGTTTAAATAATGGTAGTCGTTTGGCTCCGTAATCCGCCTAACTATCCAGCCCTTCTCAAACTCAACACATGGGTGGAAGGTATCTCTCATTTTTCTAGATTTTAATATTATTTCCTTTATCTTAAATTTCTACATTGCTGAGGGCTGTGATTTCCTGATAAACTGTTACATATTAAACTACGCCATCATCCTCCTCTGTCTACTGTGCAGCATTGCTCTGTAGACTGAGGGTGCCACAGTTTACTTAGCCGTCTATCCAGCCCCGAATATTGCCATATTCCACGTCACACTTATTGGCGGAATTTATAAGGAGAGTGAAGTCACTCTTGTGAGTGTTTTCCGTCTCTGGAATCACTTTGTACAAAAGCTGAAGTGAAGACAAGTACCTATTAATAATATTAATTTTGTGTGTCCGACCTACGTTTCATCGTCTCATGAAAATGGCCTTATAGATGTAGTACACGATATTGTATTGTAAGTATAATATTTAAAAAAAATGTAAAGTCTCTACAATGCTAAACATTATTCTCCCTTGTGTAGGGTATTACTGTGTATATTTATATTGTATTTTATTTAGAGGACAATCCTTAGGGATTTATGCGCCGTCGTGACTGTGCGAGCGGGGGGAGGTGAGGGGCCTACGGAGAATGAAAAATGTAAATGAAAGCGCTCCGGGAGATTTTGGAAACGTTTTTTTTTTGCTTTCGTGTTATTGTTTCATATTTAATAATATCTTATGTTTCTCTCCCACTAGTAAATTTATTATTCCGTGCGTCAATAAAAATTTGCTTTGCAAATCTTGCTTTCTGCAGAAATCTGGTGACTTCCATTTATCCGATTCTATTTTTAACTTGGCTAATTTGTCCGTGTTACATATTTGGCAACCTGAAGGGCTGGCCGTCTCAAATCACCGAACCATTAAAACCTCAACCTTTGAAATCTTTAACTACTCACTCCTTCGATGCCCCTTTAACCGAGGAGGCAAACATATGGATTATGCATGCAACACAAAAATTAAACAAAATAAAAGATAGAACTAATATAATGTATACAAAATAATTAATGAAGTCCGAAATGCCTAATTGAGGTATTCAGAAATGTCTATGGAAGAACTATATAAATGTCATATTGGTTGTCATATTATGCTTTAATACATACATCTTCTTCACCTTGTCCTAGTTGGGTCGGGGTCCATTAATTTTCTGCCTTTCATTACCATGATGTTGGCCAGTTTCGGTTTCAATTCCAGTTGCTATTTCCCCGGAGTTAATTATAAATAAACAATTGTAAGTAGCTATATTTTCGCAAATCACTCGTTACGGGTGGATTGCAAAAAAAAAACAGAAGTAGATAATTTTTTTTTTTAATAATTTAAGGGTAAAAAAAAACTTATAAAAATGACAAAAGTGCTCGAGGAGCTTAATTCAAGCTTTTAGCTTAGTGTGAAAGGTGTATAAGGTTGTATTTGGGTTTATAACAAAACCCAGATATATCTTTTTAAAAAGAAACGGGGTGGGTACATACTTAATTAAATTTCAGTATAATTTATAGTATATCTTCGTTCGTGTCCGTTATACTCTTGAGGAATTTAGAAGGCTTAAAATAAATGTGTCTGGTCGTAGGTTTCTAGCAGAAAATCTGTTGAAATATTTTTAATATAAGACCTTCGTGAAAAATATGAATGAATAAACTTACATACTGAATCACGAATCAGATGTTTACTTTAGTTTTTTTTTTTATAACGAATCTCAGTACAAAAATAACTCTGGTATATAAAAAAATGTTTTGTTGTAGGTACTTACGTTATTAATGAAATTGTTTTTCTCTTGTTTCAGGTGAATATTTCATCCTATCCGTTCAATTTTGAGAATCATCCACTAGTCTTGAAACACCATTTAGTAAAGTAAGAACCACAGTAGAGTGCCTAAAATAAAGTGGGTTTCCCACTCTTTTCTGGATTTTATCTAGTGTTCTGTAACAGAGATTTTTTCAGAAAACGTCGCGTGTAAAGCAGTTAACATCTTTAATTCAAAAGCAATATGTATATTTATTACATTACATGCAATCAGTCCACAGGAGATACTGCTATAGTTAAGATATATTGGATGCTAAAAAAAGTCACTGGAGATATTTTAACTCATTGTGAACATCTTACATAATTTGTTTGTGAGTTTTTATGTGTGCGTATACTATCGAGCCTTTAATTTTACATTGACGGTCAAGACGTGTAAATGTTGTGTTATTTATTAAGTTCATTCCATCACCCCTTTATATTAAACTATGATCTATAATTAGAAGGTTCTAGACGTTTTATTTACCATTGAATATTTAATATATATGTATACCGTTACACGTGGTTGTCGCAGAGAATTGAACATATTCATTACTGTACACGTAAATATAGTATACTAAATTATAATAGTTTCTGTTGTACTGCCTGTGGAATGTCATTAAAATATATACATATGTACATTCACAGGTGAGTGGTAGAGTCTGTAAATGGTTATTTATAGCAACACGGAGGGGTTTATTATTATTTTTATGCCAACACTTGACGTATTATTATTTTTATTATTAAAATTATCAAACACACATACCTACATCATTCGATTGTTCGTGGTTACGCCACACCGCGTAAATATAATGTATTGGATGTACGTTCGTAAAAGTTCCGTCCAATGAGCTATTCTAGAGTCGCAAGGGTCATTGATTTCGCAATGACCTTGATGTGCACTCGCCATTTAAAATGTTTGCATTATTTAATGCAATTGGAATAACTCCGTCGTTATTGTGACGTTTTATGGTTTTAGCTTGTTTTGAATGCTTTTCTTTAAAATAAAGATAGAGGATAAAGCGGTTTTATTCTTCTCTATTGATTCTAAAAGTATTTCAAGATCTTTTGTAGCATTATAGCATATTAAGTTCAAAATTTTGGAAAGTATAATAAGTTTATTAACTAATTTTTTGTCAATAAATTATTTTAAAAGTGTGCAGAATGTAATAATACTAACAAATAAGAACATATAAAAAAACATTGTTGTTTGATTAGATTTTTCGTGACTTTCTTCAGAGAATCACTTGGTGATGAGGGATAATACGTATATGTACAGACAGGATGGGACAGACAATCTATTTGGAGGGGGGACATAGCGCAATCTAATATCCATCCGCTCCAATAGTGATACAAGCAGAAATCAAGATAATATCCTAACTGGTAATATTATTAGATAGTATCGTAACTTTATTTACCCATCGTCCTTTCGATTTCCGTCCAACCATCTCCTCCATTCATCCAAAGAAAACATGGTATGGTTCAACAAATCACCCTTTTCCTCTTAAAATGACGAAGCTGTTAGTTCTGCTCCCTGTTATGTGCAATATCAAGTTATCCCTGTGCCTACTTGCCTCAGTGTGTTAAAAAGTAAACTCACTTTAGATTTGAGAGAGGCCTCTTTCTTTTCACATCTGCATGAATGAAGGTTACTACTCAACAAACACCACATCTGTACAGACTGTGCAAATTTTTTTATTAGTAGAAAAGGGGAAAGGCTTCCGATGCTTACAAACTTGTTACTGTTCATTTTTTTCAATATTTTCCCATTTTTATTTAACCTTTAGTAATTCTCATCTCATGTGATATCTCGTTTTGCCACATCATCGCTCGGAGCGTTTTAAGGAAAAGCGAACAAGAAAGGTGAAGTTTTGTACTATGTGTTGAGGAAAAAATATATTATCTAAGATTTAAAGGGAATAATACATAGTACGACTTTATATAGGTTTGTTCCTAATATGTTACTTCAGAAGGAAATGACCGGCCGTAAATAAGAGTGATTCACGTATTTATTTCCGCTGGATGAGCAGAAAGAAAATTCGAGAAGCGCTGCTGTGGAACACATAACCATTTTACCACCAGCAGCGGGTCAGCGTGGCACGTGGCTGGCTATGGAATATAAGGTATAGCTATCTATCTACTCCCTCGTGAGCGGAAATAAACGGAATATTCTTCAAAATTTATGCCCCGTTCAGTTTGTGATGGCGATGGGGCAACATTTTAGTTTCCTATCTGTAATATTTAAACGGGTAGCAGTGTGATTTATTCGTTTAAACACCTGGCTATTTTGGATGACGTTTAATTGAAATTTATTTTAGGAGATGAACCTCTTGCCCCGTGGAGCACCCGGTAAAGAATTGGTCTCCCACTCTTCTGCGTAGGTTTTCGAGTGTCCTGTAAAAGGCAGGTGTTCGAAAAAAATAAGACATTTTACATCTTAAATTCGGTGATGAGGTTTGCCACCCATCCTGAATGCCTTGATTTTATATTGGCACGAAGAGGACAGTTTGCATGTTCCTTGCATGCAGCTGATCTGCTGGCTGCCCCACTTGTGGGATGTGCCGTGATGGTATGGTATGGTAGATGAACCTCTTTCTTGACCTTTTATAAGAATCACTTCGCAGTTATTTTAGACGGGACGACTTCATGGAACTTTAGCATTTGAATTTCTGTCTGAAATTTTCTGCTTACGTATTGGTATTGTTTTTATATGATCAATCAAAATCACGCGACTTGAAAAATATGTACAAATTTCAAACGAAATATTCCATAGGAGTTATTATCATAATTTGATGTTTTTTTTTTAAATAATATCTACCTAGGTACATTTCTTTTTGCCAAAATATTTTTTTCCGTTATATGTATATTGTATGTACGTATGTTAAAATGTAGATTCGTGTGTTATCGACAAAAAAAACTGTAATAATAGGAGTTTCGTCAAATAATAGAATTTTCCCTCGTGAGTAATTTGCGACTCTGTCCGATACAAAGTAGGTAATGCGAATATTTCGATCGTAGATAAACATATACAGTCTTATTAATAAACGTGGATTAAATTTCTAGAAGGAGATGAACCACCGATCAGACAAAAAACGTATTGATAAACGTTGATCAGCTTGAACCTAGTTTAAAAGTGGTTGATCCGCCTCTCGAGGTGGTTTAAGTAAGGTGATTTAAGTAAGGTGGTTCAAATCGGCGTCATCTGCCTGCCATGTTGGATTTTACGTCAGATGTTTGCTATGCGGGTTTACATGTACGTTTTGCAGTTATTTTACAATTTATCGGAGTTGGTTTTGGTTAAAAATACGCTTAAGTAGTATCCGAATGTGAATTTAATTCAATCAGTTGTTTTTCTTGTGATAATAGACACTTTTTTCGTGTGACAGAACGTGTTAACATATTAGATCAATGGACAGAACACCAGTTTCTTAATTTGTTTTTTGATAGACGCATTTAATTGTTTCGTGACAGAGATACTTTTTTCCATGTTGTATGAAAGTTATATTGATTGATTCTGAATTGAGAATTATTCCTGTACATCATTTGAATGTAAAAGGGAAAGCAGAAAATAAAATTTTACTGATGGTTAGTAATACATATTGTGCGCAGTGTTATGTTATACCCATATCACTGATTGTGTGTCAGATTATGATTTATTTGATAAATAAATAAAATGTCATTCCATTATTACATTTGCTTTTCAATTATACAAACCTTCCTCATCATATTATTTTATATTTCTGTGTATTTGGGTACAAGATGTCAGATGAAAAAACCAATACAGTGGAACCTCTCATAACGAGTATTCGCATAACAAGCAAAAAAAAAGTAAAAAAGTTGCTCCCATAAAAATGGATAATTATTTGTCATAAATTCATATTTTTATTTAGGTACGTTTTTTTTCCTAATCTAAATTGTATTTTGAGTTGTAACACTCTTTTATAAGTAATTTTATTTGAATAAACTTTAATAAAAATGTTCTCCAAGAGTACTTATTCTTTCGGCATGGAACGCATTATTGTATTTAACATTGATTTCTATAGAAAAAAATGTTTCGCATAACGAGTGTTTCGCAAAACGAGTAAGAGTCTGGAACGAATTAAACTCGATATGAGAGGTTCCACTGTAAGATAATTTTGACAGCCGCTTGTTTGTTTTGAATTTGTCTGTTTACCAGCGTCGTGTAACATGGCAACCAACATAATAGAGCGAATTTTCGAGTTGCCATATGAAATCCTTTATATAAAGTACAGATGTCTATGGTACGGATTAAATATTTTTATTAATAAAGAAAATTTGATCGGTGGTTCAAACGCTTATAGGCGGATCACGAAATCAGTGGTTCAACCATGGTTTGGCGGATTTTTATTAATAAGACTGATAAATTATAACATTATTCGGATCAAAGAGCTGAGCACAACGGATAAGCAAAGCAACATTCTGAAATTCACTATAAGGTATATTCAGAATGGACGAAATTGTGGTAGAACATTTTTATATTACAGAATATTGTTCTCGGGTCAATTCATCCAGCCATAAAACTGGAAATAGCCATAATATCGTCTTTTTCGATATTGTTGTTGTTGTTGTTATTATTCTTACTGCTTCTCCTTGTTGTCGTTGTGTTGTTGCTGCCATATAACCATTTTTCCAGCTTAATGTCTCTTATATTATATTCCATTCTATATTTTATTATTGGTACATACATACATAGTATTGTGTACAAGTCTTAGCTCAGCTTACAATGTTTTTGCTATGTTACAACAAGACTGCTTACTGCTTCTGCTGCTTGTGCTATTCTCATAATATTATCTAAGTTTGTATATACATATATTTATATAATACTGAACTTTGCTTGGAATGTACATGCCAGTTATTGATTTTCCATTCTGGAGTTACGCCAGTACTACTACTACTACTACTTCTAGTCTTAATACCACTATTGAATGTATACTATAATTATTCTGCTGTACCGTACGAGAGAATTTGCTGGCTGCGTTTTATCCTCTCCAGATCTTATTACTACCACTACATACTATAACTATGCTACCTACTTTCTTTGCTGGCTGGCTGGCTGGCTTGCTGGTTGTTTGGTTGCTGGATATCTTTCTTGCTGGATGGAAATACAAACGACGCTTCTATTTTATTATTAGTGCTAGAGTGTATTGTATATAGTGTTGATATATTGTACGTATGTAGGCAGTCAGCCTAGATAGAATGTGATGTTGCCAGTTACCCCGAGTCATTACGGTATTGTGTTCCATTGTGGAGCGAGCTAGCCTGTGTTATAGAGGAATCCCAAGCGACTTCGGAGCCAAGAACCGATGCGTCTGCAAACAATAATATAACATATTATATTGTGGTAGATCTATAAATGGCAAATGGTGATAACTTTGCATTGTCTTTTCTTTAAAGTGTATTGTTTCAATATAACTTTATTTTTCTTAATGGTTTTTTCTGAAAAAATGTCAGAATACATAGTATGTAGCTGTCTATACTATCACGACATTTCCTACTAGTGGGGCAGCCAGAGGATTAACTTCATGTGATGAACATACACGTCGTCATCTTAGTACCATACATAATTTAAAAAAATAAGATGAGTGGCATTATATAAGGAAAGTAGAAACGCTATTGTAACTGTTTGATTTTCTTTGGGATCGCGTTGGACGAAAGCTGTCGTGGTCCCAGTAGAATATGGAGTCTTTTCAATAAAACTTATCATCATATCTATTCACTGATGAATTGGAGATGCTTAATGCCTCGTACTTGATGTAATGTAATTTTAGGTTCATTCTCATCATGACCACCGACGTGGCGCGGAGCTATCGGTCTTGCCTTTGAGACACGAGGTCTCGGGTTCGATTCTCGCCGATGGCAAAATGAAGGATGTCATTTTTCAAATTGTTCTGGGTGCTACATGTATACGTGGGTATCGTCGCGTTAATACCTACCCTACCCATAATACAGGATTCATATCTTTGTTTGGACTGACTTACTCGATCTGTGAGAGTTATCTATACATGTTATGTTATGTATCTGCTGTTATGCCCACTATATTATTTGTGTTGTATAAGTTTTCCGCATTGTTTATCGATTGCACCAACTCGACGTTTTATTCTGTATTTATTAAACGCAAATCGATCAGGACGCCCTCTCACACTAAAATACATACATACATATTATTTATAAGTACACCTGCTATACATAGTACTGTAATACGGCGTCCTTCGCCTAGACTTGAATGAAAGTTAAACGACAGAATAATAATAACAATAAAAACGATGGAAACACGAGAGCCAGAGAGGGAAGCGAAACGAAATAGATAGAGATAGAGATAAGGTGAGTCAGAGCAAAGGGAGGAAGAGGGAGCGAGAGAAGGGTTAGAGAGGGAATAAAGTATTGCGGAGTTTACCGTGATCCGTGGAATTACAATGTTTTATATACGTAGATATATCAACTCTACTTTTTATGTATTGTAAAGGTTGATGTATGTTTGTTTTTGTAGTAGTAGTACGTTGCACCATCTAGGAGTATTTATGTCGCCGCCAGATAGTTGAGTTAGCCAGTTAAATAAACGCCGGCATTTAACTAAATGGCTAAAAGTATTGTTTAACGCACCGTTTGAACTCATAACTTAATCTCAGCGATTGGACTAACTTTCGTTCAAGCAGAACGTTGAACGTTTGGTGGCTTCATTGCGATTCAACGAAACGGACAGGCATTTAAATTAATGGCTTAAAGTATTGTTTAAGGCAACGTTTGAAATCATAACTATATTTCAGCGATTGAGCTAACTTTGTTCAGGCAGAACGTTGTACGTTTGGTGCGTCATTGCGATTCAACGAAACGGCAAGGCATTCAATAAATTGAATGTCGGAATTTTTAACCTTACTGTTAACTAGCTAATTCAACTATCGGGCGACGGCATACACATAGGTTGTAGAATTGTGAACCCGTAAATATTATCGTCGACCCGTTTGTTCGTTCGTTCTTTCTGTGTGTATGTGACGATACCTCCTAACCCTGAAAATTTGACCGCCTCGTTTTTGCTCTTATGTTGAATATTGGGTATTATGTTGGATCAATACGCGAAACAAGGACGAACTCATGCATCACTTGGACATGTCTGACAGAGAGGACTGTCTGAAGATGAGGGAGAAATTATAATTCCGTTTGGATTTAGATTTTTTATTTCATTATTATTTGTCATTTACATTTACGTAGTTTCTCTACACGTCTTTTACTACATTATATAGTGAGTTACAAACTTACAATCCATTGGATTGTTCTGCAACGAGTTTGGATTTTCTTCTCCATTCCTCCCTATTTTTAGTTAGCCTCTTTAGTTCTCCGTATGAGCCACAGTTCATGTCCTTCTTCAGTTGGTTCATATAGGTGTCTCTTCGTCGGCCTCTACCATTTCTGTCTTCGGTTTGCATACTATTGTAATAAACACATTTTCTTTTACAATTACATGAGATTCCAGCGTTTTTCGTTCATAATATTTTAGGTACCTACCTAATAAGTTATTTTTGGCAATATCTTAATATTATTTTCTTGACTTTTCTTCCATAAATTATAATTCGAAATGATTGGTTGACGTTTTGTCATTTTCAAATTGAATTTATTTCACAGCGATCTATTTGGCTTAGCCAAATATTTCGTCAGATTTTTGATTGTTAATTTCGTCGGTGGAACTAATAATATTTTAGATGCGCCATATTATTTTATATTTTTAATATGAAAAAGTATGAGATCGTGTGTTGTTTCTCGTTGATGTCGTCAAGAGTCACTCAGTTTTTTACACTAGCACTTACTGAGCTAATAACTTTTGACGCGTTAAAGAATCCAGGTCCTTATGGATAATTTTCTTCGGTTGTAGTTAGGAGAACTTTGCTTAACGTTAGCCATCTGCTTTGGATCGCTTGCAATTAACGAGCTTTCTTTTCCTTTTTTTCCTTTAGTCGTCCGGTTTATCTCTTCGTTGAAATAGTAAACTCCAAGTTTTATCTTTAGAAAAAAAAAATGAAAATTTATGTGCATTATATATTTTTATCAACGAAAATGTCGAGTTCCATGTGGTGGTGACGCTCTTGCCTAAAATTTACGAGATCTCGAATTTGATTTCCGGCCAGGTAAAATGAAGAAGGCCTTTTTCAAATTTTACTGGGTCTGGGTGTTACATGTATAATATATGTAATGTGTATGGAGCATTATAAATGTGTATCGTCGGGTTAGCAGTACCCATAATACAAGATTCGTATCTTGTTTTGGGACTATTTTGATCTGTCTGATTTGTCCATTTATGTTAAAAAAATGCTATTTATGCAAAACTTGCGGAATTGGTAATTTATTCCGAGACTGATCGAGAATGTTAAGTGAAGATAGTAAAAAGTGATCGATATTGGTATATATTATTACATCTTATTATTCCTTTAGTTGGCGTCACCGATGAGCGCATATAAAAAAATAATTTGATAAATATTTGTATCAGTCTTATAAATATATGCGTGTATGTTTATGTGTACTTCATAGTTAGTTAGTTTAGTTATGTATGTTTTGTAGAGTACATAAGGGTAATATAGGGATCTTCACTGGTTTGCTTATTGCTAAATATGTTATAGACCATTGTATTTTTTGTATTAACTGTATGTATCCTGTAAAATTGAAATAAATAAATAAATAAATAGACACTTTGATAAGGCAACGAAGAAGAAAATTAAGAATCGTCGGTCGATAAATTAAACTTTAAATTAATACGCACTAAAGGAAGTCGGATAATAAGAACGTTAATTTCTTATTTATTGACAAATATTTTACAATTATTGTGATACAATTATCGTAGAAGACATCGCATTTCAGCGATAAACTCGCCCTCTGTACATTGTATTATTGTAACCAATGTACAGTGAAGAATAAAATAAATAAATAATTACCAAGTTTTGGTATCGAAAGTCAACTCTTCATATTGCAATAATAATAATAATAATAACTAGACAATTTATAGTGCGCCGTTTTGTGGAATATATTCACTTCAAGGGCGCATCCTAAAATATCGTGTTTATACCTATGATTGAAGCCTGATACATATAATACAAATATTAATAAGCTATTATTGCAAGGTATGGTCTTGTCATTTTAAGTTTTTTCAATGTTTTGTTGAATTCCCAATCGACAGATCTCGAGTTCAAAACCTCTCATACTCTCATTGATGACCTACTCCACCTTTACGACACAAGCATATTTATTATTAATCACGAAACATTCCAAGTATTGTATATATATATATATTTATTATTATTATTTATATTTTTCTTCTTTTTCATACACTTGTATGTATTCTATATATCAAATTGATGTCAAAAGTGGTTGGTTGGCAGAAATTGCCCACGGCAATAAACCCGCCATTTGAAATATTTTTTTTTTCAATAAAGTTTTTATTTATTTATTTATTTATTTATTCCAAAAATTACAAGCATATTGTTTACTATGAGGGTGTTTAAGGATATATTCGGGTTTATATCTAATCCAGATCACTCATTATAAAAATCCTTATTAGTCTTTGCGACATGCTAGCTTTTGTATCCTACACATCAGTGTTTTATCAATTTTATGAGAATTATTTATACTAAGTTGAGCTTCTAGACCTTTTTTGCAGGATTAGCCAAGAAATAATTAGTATATAGGTATATATCCATCATTTATGTATGAATCCATACAACTGTCAATTAAATTACCTAGGCTGCAACTGCCGTCTTTGAAAGCAGCAAGTCTGACAAAACCATGAAGCTAGTATTATAGTAATTGGTATGATGATAAAATATCCAATATATTATATTTTATTTTATTTGGCTGACATGAGATCCATTTTCGTCTATCTATTTCTAGTGTACGTATTCCTACTACTACAGTACTACGCTCAGTCATCAGTATTCCCAACTTGGTTATTTGTCGATCACATATTATAACATACCTACTCATATTATTACAACATTCTCGTTTCGTGTATGCTTGATTATATTTTCTGCTTGAATCGTACACCGAAATCGGTTATTACTTACTAATTCCGATAACAGAACAACCCTTGTAGGGCCTTACTCTCCCTCCATAACAATAGATCTCTAAGCCTTTCTGTCTTCAGCAGTGAATTACCAGTCATTTTTGGCATTTAACTCCTCTAGATCTCAGTTGATGTTACCCATTGCTTTGCTTTGGTCTGCCTAACGGTCTTCTGACCTCGGGTATATCTTGCAGAATACGTTTAGTCGACCTTTCTTCTCCGGATCTGATGACGTGGCCAATCGGCTCTTGGCCTTTTTTAACTTATAAGACAATACATGACGTTTAACATGTTAAATACATCGGTGATGAGATATGGCACCGTATTATTCTTAAATGTTTCATCTTTAATTGTCATTTATTCTTCTGAAATGTCTTGTAAGAATCTGACATTGGACAAGATTGTGGAATGTAGGTATGACTAAGGGGCAACATTCAAAATTTCGGGTTGGATTTCATCTCAATGAAATACCTACGTAACCAGATATTATAATATATGTGAACACATATCTAATATTATTACTATGTGTATGATATTGGTATCTAGCTGTTCCTACTTAACTAGCTATATGACTGACTTTATAGTATATAGGCTGTGTATAACTGAAGGAGTGTTGCGGTAAATATAGTATGTAATTTAGAGAGTATATAATATATATAATAATGTAGGTATGTTTGTATTAATTCCACTTTATTACCAGTCGATGCTGTAGGGGTCTGTATTCCAACTAACCTTACTATGGTATAACCTATCTATCTATCTTGATGATATTACGCCATAATATTACGACTTAACGTTACATTGTTCTGCTCAGTGTTTTGGTTACTGATAATGTCGAACTGGCTTAGAAACATAGAATATATCTTTTTTTAATAATTTTTAATATTATATTAAAAGATTTGGATTGCAGTTGTCAGAGGTCCTAGGAGAAGTAGCAATGGGTAGGGATCTCTAGAGGAATTATCTAGGCGCAATGGGAACGCCGAACTCCGAACTAGGACAACGGAAATAAAATGAATGAACATAAAAGTATGTTCACTGTGTCGGTGTTAAGGTAGTAGAATTCCATATCGAAAAAATAAAACAGGTGTTTTATTCTACTAAAGATTATATTTTGTGAGAGAGACGTCTTTCGTCTTATGAGGACATTGTCAATCATTGATTCATCATATAATCTTTAGTAGAATAAAACACCTGTTTTATTTTTTCGATAAAAGTATGTATTTTGTATAGCACGGAAAAATAAATGCAGGCTCAATGGGTAGTCAATTCCACTTTCATAAATGTATATAATACTTATATCGATCTCATCATGGCATCTCTCATAAGTAAGGTAGGCTGTAGACTAATTATATGTAATAAACAAGTGAGGTAGTCAATAATTATATTAGTTATATATGTAATAAACATCCAACTTGCTGTCTGCGTGCCAATAAAGACGTTTTAGAGAATGGTTTGTATACCTCATCACTGTTAAATTAGAAAATTTTGAACATACGCCTTTTCAATTGGACACTGAAAAACTTGAAAAACGCTGAAAGAGAATCGCAATCCTATTCTTTCCAATTCCGGGAACTTTAAGGCGGACAAGGGCGTCTCTCGTAACAATGAAAGTCGTATTAGAAAAAGTTTGTTATTACTGCTACTATATCATCACGGCATATCCGGCATAAATGGGGTAGTCAGCAGACCAGCCTCATGTAACAAATGTGCAAACTGTTCTCTCCGTGCCAACAAAAAAATAAAACGTTCTAGATGGATGGCATGCCTCATCTCTGAATTTAAGATGTAAAAGAAATTAATTGTGAATATAATATTTCTTTACATCTGTATTGCCATTATCTTTTTCTACTTTTGTTTCTTCAATTTTTTTTACATATTTGTATGTAAATAAACGTAAAAAATGTGCTTAATTAATTTTCTTTTGGCTTGTTATTATTAATTAATTCAAAAATAGGAAAATAAACAAATACATTATAATACGTAAGTTTAACAGTAATTATAAACTCCTACATAGTATGTATATCGTAGAGAAAAATATAATTTCGGATATAATTCAACAATGATTTTTTTCACTCTACTTCGTATTTTTTCTCGTTCATTAGCTTCTGTAGCAACGTTTCCTACTCTCGTAATAAATTTACTTATTTTATATTTTCTTTCACGGATATCCTTTTTTTTGTTCTTTCAATTTATTATATTGTAATACTACATACTTGTAAAAATAATAATATAATTCTCTCAAAACTATTTTTCCATCGATATCTCTGCGTCCTTCGAACACCGCTTTTTCAAAAAGAGTCATCCACTCCTTTATTAGAATTTAATGTTCTTTTCTTTTGCCTTTTTATGATGGAACACAATATTTTCTTAAAAGAGTTAATGGTCCTTGGGAGTAATATTATCCTTGAAGTATTATTATTAGTACTGTCTAACGTTTTGTCTTCTCTTATCTCTCCTTTTCTTCTTCGATTTCTACTTCTTCTCTTTGAAATTAATAATAACCCCGAACCGGGAGTTCGGCGCAAATTAAACTTGAATGTACTTTCTCTTACATTTCTCTCGTTTCGCCCTTTTTATCGATTTCACTTTTCACCTTGCGATAAAACTTTATTTCACCTTTTACCGCTAACAAGTATTTTTATGGATTCATTCATTCATACCATCACAGCATCACGTGCCCTTTATTATGCCGGTCCTAAGTTCTGGAATAGTTTGCCTCTAGGTTTCAGGCGGGCCGCTGACTACGACGGTTTCAGGAGAGGCCTGAAAACATATTTTTCTCGAAATTTTACACATGACACACTATATTGTTTTAAATTTTGACACTTCTTCTTCTTCTTTATTCAGTGCTGAGGATCGTGACCATCATTTGTATAGTTGTGCACAAAATGCTTCCAGCGACTTTGATCCACCGCTCTTCGTAGCGCCTCATGCAAAGTCCCCCCCCCCCGTAGCCTCCTTCACCTGCTTACTCAATCTCATTGGTGCGCGCCCCCTAGCTCTATTGCCCTCCACACTTCCAGTCAAAACAGTCAAAATTTTGACACTACATTCTTTTAAATTTTTGACAAAGACTGAATGACTGCTGAACAAAATTAAATTATTCTATAATTTTTTATTTATTATGATTTTGTATTTTATTATTATGATTTTTTATCTTTCTGACGACAATTTTTTAATTGGTATTATGTAGTTTTTTTAAAAAATGGACGTGGATGTTGATCCTAAATAATGTAAAGCGCCCTTGAAGTGATATTATCACAGTACGGCGCTATATAAATAGTCATATTATTATTATCACCAACAAGCGAGGCAACCAGCGGACTTACTGCGTGTTATAAACATGCAATTAGTCCTCTTCGTGACTACAAAAGTCACGTCAAGTGATCACTCAAGCCAGCCTAAAGCCAATTCGTAAGCGTTGGGACGCCTTTTTCACATATTTCGACTAGATTTTGCACAATGTTACATTGTGTAAAAATGGTACTCCAGTCGAGATGTCTGATTGGTTGATTAATATATATCACGGCGTATCTTATAAATAAGGAGATTTTGGGATTGGTTGATTAATATATATCACGGCGTATCTTATAAATAAGGAGATTTTGGGATTGGTTGATTAATATATGATGATTAACTGCATGTAAATATGCAGATTGTCCTCTTTGTGTAAATAAGAAAAGGAGACATACAAGATGGGTGTAATATATTAACATTAAATTAATATGTTTAACATCTTATTCGTGATGTTACGTGAACATATAAATGTATTAAAAATTAAACTATTTTGCGTCAACGCACGCTTAGTAACCTGTAGTATAATCGGATCACTTTGAGGAGTTCATGTATAAGCTTTTATTTTGCCTTCTTACTTCCGATGGTCGGAGAGCCTTTGTAGGACCTTGGCCTCCAAAACAATGTATCTTCAAGCTTTTCTATATTGGGCAGTGGATTACCACCCGTCTTCAAACATTCAGCTCATCCAGATCTTGGTTAGCGTTATCTTATAGTATTTCCCCTGGTCTTGGATTATATTAGTTAAATTACATACATATATACATAGATACCATCACGCCGCTTCCCTCGCGGGGTAGGCAGAAAGGATCGAGCGCCACTTTTTCTATCCTTGCATACATTTTTCGCATCCGTCACTGTCATACAATTCCTTCATTTAATCCTCGGATGTCCACGTCTCCGAGCACCATTCCTCTCAGCCAAATATATCTTCTTAGTCATTCTGTCCTCATTCATTCTTTCCACGTGCCCAAACCATCTTAACTTATTTACATTCATCCTTGTTATTACACCAACTTTCATTGCACATTCCTTTCATATATCACTGTTACGCACACGATCTCTCAGACTTTTACCACACATCCTTCTCAACGAACTCATTTCCACTGCATTTATGCCACTTTCATCCTTCTTTAAATTAATTAATTTTGTAAATATTATATATCTACCTAATACATTACTATTGATGTACCTACTCTGAAAATTGTGAAGTGGAATGGATTATTACCATCAGATATCGGTTGTTTTTGCGCTTTAATAATAATATCTAGAATATTTTACTACGTATTTACATTCAACGACCGCTTTGAATGGTCGAAATCACGTGTAATATTCAAATTGAAAAGCAAACAGCAGCGAATCTCTCTCTATGTTGTTGTTGTTGTAATTTCCAAACGTGAAAAATGTTATCCGGTAATTCAATACCTGATCGGATAATAAAGTTAAGTCGAATTGACTTTGATTATCTTTCATTTAAATGCCAAACGCATTAAATAAACATGCAAGTCGTCTTTTTCGTCCAAATACGAATTAAGTCATCCAGGATGAGTGGCATATCTCATAGCTAATCTAGAGATGTTACACTGAGAAAAATATTAACGAAATTTCACAAAGAATCATTGGTACGTACTATCAGATTAGGACCAGAGACAGTACAAACGATTCATTAGTAAGAATCTGTAATATTAACTCTTCGCAAACAACTCGTTGGTAAATTTGCCAACAATTTATTTGCGAAGAGTTAATATTATAGATTCGTACTAATGAATCGTTTGTACTATCTCTAGTCCTAATCTGATAGTACATAACAATGATTCGTTGTGAATATTTTTCTCAGTGTACCAACACCTATTTTTCACGTCAGGACACTTGAAAACTAAAAGAAATGAGTGGGTGAAGTATTCTTTGCCAGTATATATTTACTGTCGTCATTATAATCAGAAAAAAATTTGATCATCGAATATTACGCAATCGATTTATAGGGACAGTAGTGAATCGATTATTAATTCAGTAGCGATGTTATGTCGCCCGGTAGCTTAGATAATGAAGCACACCTCACTAAAAGGAGATGTGCAACAAAGTAATGTTTTCAATGTAAGCAATGAAACCACTTCTCTCGCGGTATTTCTTGATAATATTGACAGATTCAAAAATATTTTGGTTAACGAACGGTATTTTTTTTGAAATTCAAGGCACGTTTCCTAATTGCTCTATGTTAAATTATTAAGACAATTCTTACAAGGATCAACACAGCTGAAGGCCAATGTGATCCCAGAAGATAAATTTAAACGATATCCAAACGACAACACATCTAGGTACAATATGTCTTCAATTTTTCTTATAAATTCTGCATGCGTCACATCAATTTCTCCAGCCAGAGCATTAAACATATGAATAGCCCGCCACTAGGAAATTACCAAATCCAGGTGGCCTTCAATACTCCTGTAAGCACATGTTAGAATCTAGCTTCCTCCTTGCAAGCGTCCTTTATTTCTATGACACTAAAATGGTCGAATATCCGAGTGTTTAGAACATTGCTACATATCTGTTATCCGGTCAAAGCGGATTTCCATTTCATAACCTTATATCCCCTATACCAGCACCGGCTAACAGCAGTGTGCCATTGAATTAATTCCAATCTTCTCCACAGGCAGCCGATTGGATAGTACCTACACTACCTACTACCTACCTACATAATAGTAGATTGATTCTGCTTGCTGCTGTATGGAATACTTTCAAACTATATTACGTAATTACTGGTACCCACAATATAATAAAATTATAATATAATACGTATAATTATTATTGTTTCTGTTTTATAATTATATTGTAGTGTTGTTCGTTTCATTATTCTGCTTAATTTACGTTCTCCTGGAATTAAAATGCTGCATATTTTTTTGGATCGATTCTGAATTAACTGACCAAGTGAATTAATAAATTAATTAACTAAAGAAAAATTAATGAATCTCCTTTAATACCAGTGTTTTCTGAGTTGTATATGAAACATTTATTTACTTATTATATTTATTTAATCTCATTTTACATATTAATTTCCGCGATGAGATTTGCCACCCATCCTTATCTTTCTTGGCAAGGAGAGAACATTTTGCATGGTTATTATATGGAGTTGATCTACTGGCTACCCTACTTGTGGGATATGCCGTGATGGTATAGGTAGATTTATTTTTTCATTTTATTCTTCGCTGTACATTAATTACAATATTTCAAATCATTACAAAGTATCATAAAAATATCAGTTACCTATACAATTCAATGTACAGAGGGCAAGTTTATCGCTAAAATGCGTTGTCTAAAATGTTGATGTTGATAATGACATATTAATCATTGTCAACATTTTATACAATGGGTCATGTCCTGTGTGGTTTAAATAAAATAAAAAAAAAATGTATTTTCTTTTCTTTTTAAATTTCGAATGTATGATTTCATGATTTTTAAAAGAATCAAATTTTGATGTGCACAGTTTAGACATTTATACTTATAATAGTAGATTCGACATTACTAAACTAAATTAAAATGTTGCTATGGTAATGGATCAGTCCTGATTGTTTTTTGTTTTGGAGTTGTCATGAAATGTCAGTCAGTTATTATTTATTCATATTCTATGAAATGTATCCAAAAATATTCAATTCTGGAAAGGTTTAATAATTAATACAATCTGTAGAAAGAGTGATTGATATTCTTTTGTTACGCCTTAGTTTGTATAATAATCTGACGTAACAACTTTGAAAAGTACCACGTCTTCACCATTTGCATATTATCTTGTCCAACAAAGACACCCTGGTAATAATTGATGATTATGGTAATAACAGTGGCGGTACCTACTAGCGCTCAACTTACTTTTGGGTGTCATGACCACCGCATTATATATATATATATATATATTATATTTACTAGGTATCTCAGATTAGACAATGAAAACCTTGGGTTATATTAATTATTATGTACCTACGTCTATCTATAATTATCAAGAACAACCATAAAGGCGTACTTTTGTACTGCACATAACTATACTATACTACAAGTTTTAATTAATTATCACGACTTAGACGTTTAGGGTTACCCATTTGTATAATAATAATTACCTACAACATCCATTCTTATTATTACTAATATTACTTCTGCTCTATGTCGTTGTTCTTCTCGTTTGTACCACGTTCCTCCTCTCGGTTATAGTCTTCTTTTATTCTGTTCTTTAGTTTTATTCTGTTCGTTTGTTTTTGCTTATTTAATTTGTTTGCTTGTTTTTCGTCGTTTTGTCTATCTACTATTTCGTTGTTTTTTTTAGTATAATGAAATTTTGTTCTCCATTTGAATTGTGAATAAAGTGTATTATAGTAATTGTTTATCTCGAGGTTATATGTTAATTCGTGATGTCATCTCTTTGTCTATGGTTTTTTATTTTATTTTAATAGTCTTTGTATTTCTCTCTCGATTGCAATTTATCAAGTGTATCTCCTTTTTATATTTAGTATCATTAGTTTTTTTTTATGTTTGTTCTCTAATGACTATTTTTCTAGACTTGAGAGTCCTTCATGTTTTATATACATATAAACGTACCTACAGTTTTATTATTACCATCGAGTTATAAAGTTTTTAACAAACCATTCGTTTTCCCATGTAGGTGTGTTCTTGAAACGTCCAAGTTAAATCTTGCTCTTTTTTGTCCAAAAAACAATTTACATTTAGAGGCCGTTAGAACTACCCATGTTTATAAACTATAACCACAAATACATTCCTAACGCACTCGATTCAATACAATTTTAGATATTCCTTTCGGATGAATGATTTGGCTTTCTGCAGGACTGTAAAGATTAAAAAACGCATATCCTTTCAATGTCATATTTGTGATATTGACAACTTTTTAAATTAGTCGTTTTTTTGCACATAAAATATCCTGTAAAACTTCCTCTTCTTAAGCAATTATTAGTCCCATATTATGGTAGAGTCTGCCTTCTTCGTTTTCCTTTACAACGTGGTTCTGTCCGGTGTGTCTCTCTGGGTGATATCTCAATTTCGCTTGTCCTGTTTTACCGCTTCCTTTGCTTTCCTCCGAGCTTCCTACCTGGAACTTCAAACTTTTGGGACTTATGAGCCTTACTGTAATTTTGTGGTCTTTTGGGCACATGTCTATACCATTAATTATCCGGTTAAACATTTTCAATAATATTCTCTTCTCCTGATAACCTGGATTGTTTTTTTTAATACACCGTTTTGTGACATAAACAACATGCATAAGGACCTTTTTAAGAATCATAACGTCTCTTGAACAATATAGTTTTTGACCTTATTTTGAATACCTCCGCATCGTCCAGGATCCTTAAATCATGAAGAATTTTGTTTCACGCAGAACCCACAGTCAACGATGATGCCGTGAATAATGATATGTTTACCAAGTCACCTATTTATCATTATTTTATTATCCGCAATAAGGTTTCTCAATAAATCTGGATTACGGCAATGCCATTCTATATCGCTATAATATTATTATCTATTATTACTTACTGTGTTGCCATGTCTCTAATTGGTTTAAAATGCATCTACAGGAGACACTAGATAGTATATTTTATATCTAATACTTACAATGAAGACATATTGTGTGTGTATGTAATTTAAATAATATTGGCTGTGATTCTCTAGTTGAACTTATAAGGGTTCTTGACTTGTCCCCCTACATACATACTCGGTATTATTGTTTATTTAATATCCGAGAGTTATTTGACTGCTTCGGGGTATTGCTGCTTTTTGCATATTATTATTATGTGTTCGCATAGCAACACACTGCCCAGCATACTAGTATTATTAATATTATGTATACTCACATCAGCATCGTTTTGTATGTCTTCATGTTGCTTGTTGCTTCCAACGTACCTACCGACAACTAGTTTCATACTGTTTTCAAAGGTCACACGTTGGAATCGCACACATAAGCGTATTATGTTTTGATTTGAAACTGTATATAAACGGTAATATTATCATTGTATAAATCTATATTATCGTTCATAAATATAATTCTGTACCTGAGAGCCATTTAGTCTTAAGTACTAAAATGTCATTTTCAAATTTTTTAATTGAAAAGATCTCAACATTTCACTAGTAATAAATAAGCTGTATAATAATATTATACCATAGTGATGCGCACTTCAATATTTTTATGACCCTTAGCATTTCTGTACTTAATACTCACGTCTGTTGTGTTATTTCCGCTTTTTTGTAAATTTGCCGCCATTTTTGACAAAAATGCACTTGAGTCCTAATGGCTCTCAGGTACAGTATTATTACATAATTTTGCGTTTCTATAAACGAGAATTATTGAATGTCTTTCATGTTTTACTTATTAATGGTCGATGAAGTTGATAATGTGGATTATAATGTTTTCATATCAATATCTAGACGGAGATATGTGTTCGAATATGTGTAAAAATGATCAATTCGGATGTTCCGTGGTATAAAAATGATGTCTTGTTATTTTTCTTGCTGCTTGTGGATAGTGCTATGATGTTTCTCTTTCTCTACACCTGGTGTCTCCAAACTTCGGTCAGCTAGCCAAGTCTGACCCGCGACAATTAATGGCTTGTTGTCGTCCTTATTGTTGCAGTGATAAGTTGGATAAAAAAAGAAAGAATGATAATAGTTCGGTTTAATTTATTTGCTAGGTAAATCTTATTGACAAATACGGGAATTAGACTTAAGCATAGATAACAAAAAACAAATAATACTTGAAATGAATTCCACTAACATTACTCGTATAAAATACTCAACACCCTCCTGTTTCACACTTGGTTGTTGGAAGTAAAGATTATCGTAAAATGATGTAGATACGTGTATCGATGTTTGGAATGTATCTAACCTGAATCAGACGTATCCTGAAAATCCCTTAGGAACGGAAAAGCTAAAAAGTTTTTAGCCCTTGGAACTTACTGAAGTAATGATCAGTATAGCCCTAAGACTGGAAAGTTTAGACACCCCTGCTCTGTACTATCACGACATCTCCCATGAGTGGGATGGACTGTATAAATATTGATTATGAAGCATTAGAAAACTGTGGGAGACGAGATCAGATGAGTGATGATGTACTAGTAACAATAGGAAGGTTATAGTAGAAATTTCGGTAGAAAATTATTTCTGAAATGTGATCCTTTAAGTTTTGATTACTGTAGTATGTTTTTTTAAAATGATCCAGCCAATGTTGGTTGATCCAGTCCAGGCTGTCGCCGACATGCATAGACATATCACACAAATCGAGTTTGTCGCAAACTAATATAATATTATGAATACATACCAATGCGTATATTAGTCGCAGATGGGCCACCCCGCTCGTGGGAAATGGCGTAATGATGCGAGTGAATATTATTTTTATATAATATCAATTATTATTATACCCTTTTCTTTCCTTATTCTTGTTGTCCTATTACAAAGTGACACGATATATTATATAAATATTATGTATTGCGTATTAGGCTATTTATTTTATATAAGGCGCTATCATCGATCACATTAATGGCAATTATATTATCGCACGTCCTTGGTATTATTATTATTCCCTATTCTCTATGTCCCATAATATATAAGGGGTGTAGATGCAAAGTCGCGTTAATCATAAAACATTGAAATTGTGAAAATAGCACACTTTTTTTGTCTAAGATTTGTACATTAGGTATAATGAAAATGTTTCTAGTAGAGGCGGATTTTCATTATATCTAATGTACCCCTATGCCTTGTCGGAGAACTTTCGCTTCCTTCCCCTATATGTTATATAAATGTTGGAATGCGAAATTAATAATTTATTATAATATTATAAGTAAACAAGCATTGGCTTATGAATCTCATATATATTTGTGCTATACTATATAATCTGTGAATACATCACGCTGCTTCCCTTGCGGGGTTGGCAGAAAACATCGAGTGCCACTTCCTTCTATCCTTGCATACATATTTCGCTTCCGTCACTCTCATACAATTCCTCACGCATGCTCTCCTGTTCAATGTGCTCAACACGTGACCGTCCTGAAGGATTTGATTTTAAAAATGGTCTGTGAATAATGTTGAATAAATATGGTTAGCTGAAAGATATTGCCTCCAGGCAATAGGTTCGCCAATTGCTCATAATTTTTTTTATCAATAAAGTGTTATTATTATTAAATATTCATTTAACTACCTAGAGTTATGGTTATCACCAGCGAAAATAGAACTTGTCTGCATTGAAAAATGCGAAAAATGGATCGATGTGACATTGCTTCTATACCCATCATATTATAAATTGTGATATTTTTATTTTATAGATAAGTAATACTATGTCGCCTCAACCTCTTGTAAAATACGTAATGTTATTGTCTGTCGTTGCCGTTGTCGCTGTCTATATTATAGAAGGAAATATCTTTTGAATAACCTAATTTATTATTCTGTTGTTTATTGTACTTGTTTGTTATCCTTAGCTATATACATTAATATAATATATTGAATCCTTGTGTGTGCTCACTATAAGGTCGTGATAGTTTCTATACTGTGTCTAAATAATACAGATTTGATATTGAGCACTCTAGATTTGTCGAAACAGCTTTAGTAATATTAGAGGAGAGTAGACAAATGTGGAATACCATTTAGTTTTCGCATAAAAATGTACATTTGTGGTGATAAAAATAAAAGACAGATTTTTTTAATATGTTCTGTGAACATTTATTTAAGACAATCATATACAAAAAGAATAAAATAAGTTGTGGAAAAAATTTAAAAAATATATATTGGAATAAAGGGAAAAATCTTATGCTTTTGAAAAGGGTGACAAAAGTGGAATAGGTATTCCACATTTGTGACCCATTTGTAAGAAAAGGTATTATAGCATTATTATGGATTAAGATCTGCAGAATTCGCACACAAATAATTCTCCAGCAGTAAATCTCCAAAAAAATTATTATTTGCCCACTGTTTGCACATAAAGCATTGCACCCATTGATCATTTTTGCCATGTGCATTACATAACATACATTTAGTGTCGTTAGTGAAAAACTTTTCAGAACAGTTAGAGGAATCATCATGGATACTGATGTCAGAATCTGTCGATGTAACAGGAGATTCAGGACGTTTCTTATTTTTTCTCTTTCCTTTTCCTTTACCTCTATTGGACATAGACGTAATTTGTTTTTTTATTGCTAAAGTATTTTTATGGGGAGAAGATGTTACAATAAGTGCTTTACCAGGTTTTCTACCTCTGTTAGAAGACCTTTCTTTGAGTGTTGGAACTGGTGATATTTGAAATGGACTAATGTATATTTCAGAAGAAGATGGCCCTGCAACAGGTTCGGGATAAAGCGATCCAAGTTGACTTGATTCGTAATTTGGCAGCCCATTGTTTGATTATTCTTCTAGCTCAGATGCAATAAATCCCACTGTTTTTGAGTTTTGTTGATTTTTTATGGCATCTGAAGTTATATAATAGATACATATTAATGCATTCTTTTTTGAGTAATATTTTGTTCATTGTGGTTTATGTATTGTACATGGGTTACAAATGTGGAATACTATTCCAAATTTGTCACCCCTATAGTATTCCACATTAGAATTTTCAAGAACAATTTTTCATCACAAATTCATTTCACATAATCTCAAAATTTCACTAACAAATTATTATAAGTGCAATAAGAAACATTTAATTTATGCATATTTAATATTATTTAGGAAATAACAAAATAAAATGAGAAAATAAATTGATAAATATATCTTACCTTAAAAGTTTTAATAATGTAGAAAAAAAATAAATAAATTTTATTTCCGATTCACATGTGTGTAGTGCTTACAAACACTATAAATACTAAAAATTAATGCAATAGTATTGTTTTTACTATTAAACATCAGGTGACGACACTTGTATCTTGTGATACACAGGTATTCCACTTTAGTAACCCTATTCCACATTTGTCTACTTTCCTCTACTATTTAAGACATTTAAATTGATCGATGTTTTAATTTTGCTGAATTGTTTTTGTTTTATTTCAATTTTTTTCTCAGCTATCCACCCGCTAAATGTCACAGAGTTCAAATATTATATCTTCGTGTTTATAACGTTTAGTTACTCCACATTACTCCTTCATTATCCATTATTAAATCATTATTCTTATCGAGATCCTAAATATCTTCTAGATCCCAGGGTCTGTACTTGGACAGGTGCCTTCCTGCCACGTGGAAATATTCTAAATATCCACAGTCCACCTCTACTTACTGAATAGTTGCTTTAAACGAGAAACACGAAGGATTTTCAACTCGGTCTAATTAAACAACAACAGTATTCTAAATCAAATTAAAACTTGGCGCAAACAAACTTACTTGTTAGTAGAAGACGTTGAGTAGGTATGTTGTATTTGTATTTATTCAGTAGCAACTCAGTAGGTATGTTGTAGTTGTATTTACTTAAGAAAAGCTAAGGAGAGAGTTCAAATGGATAAATAAGTTTTTATTTTATTTTTAAGACATGTGAACGTTTTAAAAATTAATTCAACGTGTATTTTTGTTGTATTGGTGCGCAAGTTATAGAAATCCATTATTGGATAAATTGTAACAAGAGTTTCCTTGTACCTACTATAAATTAAACAACCACGAGAGAGAGAGAGAGATTTCTTCTTCATAAGTCATTAAGTTGAAGAAAGATTCTCTTTAATCTATGTTAGGTATATTTAATCTATATAGTAGAAGGAAACGCTTGTTTCCATTTGCGCTTGATTCATGCAAAAATAAGGATTTTCTCCTTATTCATAAATTGTTTTCGACTTCAGTGAGAACATTTTTTTAAATGCAGACAAATACATATAAGCTCATGGCTCCATAGATTTTGGGTTTTCTTTAGATCTCTCTAGCAACGACTCCAGTTTTTTTTATCTATTATGGGGATTATTATATTAAGTAGAATGAGTTGATAGGGAGAAGATGGAATGATACAAATAAATTAAATACATAACATATTATTATCTCAACACATTTTTAAAATTATTTCTTAGAAGAGAAGTAAAAAATATAATTTTTGCTCACAAAATGTAAAAAATTTTCGGTACACAAAATACTTCATCTAGAATTTTTTTAAATTTTTTTGTAAAATAATCACGAAAAAACGTTATTTGATGTTTAGAATTTTACGTACGTGTGTAATCTATGATGGAGATGATAAGTAAACAAGCAAACAGACAGAAAAAAAAACAAATAAGATATATTATATATGTATAGAGAGGCACTGTGGAAAATGTTGTACGTGGATAGGTACAAAGATATATTATTATATACAATATACACTTGCTTATGTAACGAACTTTGTATAGAGAAGAGGTAGAGAGTAGGTGAGAATGGGGCGGTGGAGATATCGATTTTCCCAACTCGGAGAAACTTTGAGAAATCACGTGCCCGTTGAGTACGTACCTACGTACATATTTGGTTTCACAAATTGTATACATATCTACGTTTGTAAGACCTATTTACTATTAACATACTTTTTCTATTCTGGGCTATTGTTTGTATCTGAGATGTGGATTATTATGCATTCTATAACGTCTCTGATTCTTAGCAAAATGTTGCTTAGTTTATTTTCATACTTTATTTCTCTTTTCCTTTTTAACCTATACTCGTCCACTCTTGTACGAAGGCCTCCTCCATTTCTTTCCATTATTATGACGTCTGTATTCCAGTTCCCAGGCAGACACTCACTGTTTTTACTGTTCTTTATTATGTTCTTGTGAGGAGTGAGACCCTTGACTGTGGATGAGTAGGTATGTCAAGATGACCGGGCTGTAACTATGTATATGTTTTATGTTACAACATTAGTGGCACATGGTTTGGATGACAGTTGACTTATCGAACTTCATTTAAAAAATATATTACATAGTAAAAATTTGTTTTGTGCTTCTTTGAATAAATAACTTATAAATTTCTTGTTTTCGCCCACACATATTTTGATATCAAACTTTCCAATTTTAATTTCAGACAAATTTTTCTTCGTAAATTATTTCATGGTAAAGATCTCAAAAATACGAAAGTTCGAAGGAAACAATAAGAAATTAAAATGAAACAAAATATTTTGACTTTTGAGAGCTTCCGCTCTCATTTTTTAAACTATATATTTAATAATTTAACTGTCGATGAGAGCGGAAACTTGATAAAATCACAGTGGAGTCATTAAATTTCTCGTTACATTTTAATTCATCCCGTGGAGCACCCGGTAAAGAATTGGTCTCCCACTCTTCTGCGTAAGTTTTCGAGTGTCCTGTAAAAGGCGGGTGTTCGAAAAAATAAGACATTTTACATCTTATGCCGTTAGCACACCTCCGCGGCGGAATCGAGAAAGCGGCTCCGCTTAAATCTGTCAGTTCGTGTGCGTCGTACGCAAGAGCGAGATGGCATGTTCAAATACATACTGTTTTCTATACATCTATCTCTTTCTAGCACCGTTTCGCCATAGATTACGAAATATCCATTCACATCTCCGCCTGTTTTTTCGCAGTCTCTGATGTTTCGCTTTTGTGCCGCTTTTGTATTTGTACAATTCGACAGATTTTTGGAGCGAAACCATGACCAAACGTCGAAATTGCGTGGGTCTGCGGTTAAGTGAAGTAAGATTCTCTTTATCTATATCATCATGAAATTTCCCACATATGGGGCAGTCACTAATAAACATAATAGTCGTCCTCTCCGTGCCAATATCCACATGCCGTTATTCTACTGATTACTACACTATCTATACCATCACGGCATCTCTCACAAGTTTATTACATGCAGTTGGTCTACTGACTATCCCACTTTATCTATACCATCACGGCTTTCCCACAAGTTTATTACATGCAGTTGGTCTACTGACTATCCCACTTTATCTATCTATACCATCACGACTTTCCCACAAGTTTATTACAAACAGTTGGTCTACTGACTACCCCACTTTTTCTATCTATACCATTACGGCTTTCCCACAAGTTTTATTACATGCAGTTGGTCTACTGACTACCCCACTTTATCTATCTATACCATCACGGCTTTCCCACAAGTTTATTACATGCAGTTGGTCTACTGACTACCCCACTTTTTCTATCTATACCATCACGGCTTTCCCACAAGTTTATTACATGCAGTTAAGTGAAGTAAGATTCTCATTATCTATATCATCATGAAATTTCCCACATATGGGGCAGTCACTAATAAACATAATAGTCGTCCTCTCCGTGCCAATATCCACATGCCGTTATTCTACTGATTACTACACTATCTATACCATCACGGCATCTCTCACAAGTTTATTACATGCAGTTGGTCTACTGACTATCCCACTTTATCTATACCATCACGGCTTTCCCACAAGTTTATTACATGCAGTTGGTCTACTGACTATCCCACTTTATCTATCTATACCATCACGACTTTCCCACAAGTTTATTACATGCAGTTGGTCTACTGACTACCCCACTTTTTCTATCTATACCATCACGGCTTTCCCACAAGTTTATTACATGCAGTTAAGTGAAGTAAGATTCTCATCATGAAATTTCCCACATATGGGGCAGTCACTAATAAACATAATAGTCGTCCTCTCCGTGCCAATATCCACATGCCGTTATTCTACTGATTACTACACTATCTATACCATCACGGCATCTCTCACAAGTTTATTACATGCAGTTGGTCTACTGACTATCCCACTTTATCTATACCATCACGGCTTTCCCACAAGTTTATTACATGCAGTTGGTCTACTGACTATCCCACTTTATCTATCTATACCATCACGGCTTTCCCACAAGTTTATTACATAGTCACCAACTGCATGTAATAAACTTATGGGAAAGCCGTGATGGTATAGATAGATAAAGTGGGATAGTCAGTTGACCAACTGCATGTAATAAACTTGTGGGAAAGCCGTGATGGTATAGATAGATAAAGTGGGATAGTCAGTTGACCAACTGCATGTAATATGCTTGTGGGAAAGCCGTGCTGGTATAGATAGATTATAGTTCAATATTTATTATTCGGCCAATATCGGATAATTACTTTGGAATATGCAATTTAGTTCCACTAATTACACACTACTGCGTACGTAATAGTGTTTATTCGGTATCACGATTTCGCTGTTCGCGTTCCGCGCAAATGTACTAGCTAAAAGCGGTTTCGCTACTACGACTCCGCTCAGCGGTTTCGCTTTCGCTATTTCGCGGCGGAGGTGTGCTAAAGCCCTTAAATTCAGCGTTGCGGTTTGCCACCCATCCTGAATGTCTTGATTTTATACTGGCCGAAGAGGACAGTTTGCATGTTTCTCACATACAGCTGATCTGCTGGCTACCCCACTTGTGGGATATGCCGTGATGGTATAGTATGTAGTATAGTAGTAGTATTTTAATTCATTATTGCAATGAACTTCCACCAAGAGCAGTGGGATGATTAGCTGAACATTATCGAAGGAAACATTTAATCTATATCTATACCATCATGATGACATATCCTACAAACAGCTGCGTGTTTATTACATTTGGAGAGACTAATTCTTTGCCGGGTGCCCCACGGTACAAATATTTAATTCTCTTGTCTATTACTTACTCGTGGCAAGTGATGTGAGAAGAGAGAATTCTCCAAAGAAATTTTCTTGAGAACGAGAAATTTCTCAGAGAATTTCTCCTCTGATGGAAGAGAAATTTCTCTCCGTAATTTTTCTTGTGGTATTATGACCTTTCGCCCAGTACACTTCGCAGCCAACCTGATTGATCCAAAAATTTGTGGGGCTGATTAAGGCCCAAATCAGAGGTTATTTAACACTTTTTTTCCATGTACGTACCTGCATTTTTTTTAACTTAAATATGGGCATGTGGGGTATCAAACATCAAGATTTTAGCACTTTTTTCTATATAGGTACCTAAAAATTTTTGTTTCCATAATTAATTCTAGCCATATTGGTGATAAATTGTCTCAACTTTTGTACATTGTTATTGATTGATTGAATAAATTATTTATTATTATTATACTGTTAAATAATAGATAAAAAAAATTCTCCGAAAATTCTCTACTTCGAGAAATTTACCGAGAAATTTCTCGAAAAATTATTTCTTGAGAATTCCACAACATTACTCGTGGCTAAAGCACTCGGCCATTGCACGGCTTTAATATAATTACACTCTTGTATGCTTTTTAATATGTCTATTTGGAAAAACTAGGTATATTATTATGCTCTACTACACTATGCTGTAAAATTTACCTATATATCTTTATATTATACATGAAGCGGAGGAATTTTATTTTGATTAGGAAACGGGTTCTCCCAGTCTCCGACCGGTTTCCTTCTTGTCAGGAGAGTCGATACCAAATACTAAACTTACATACATTATTAGATTTTTAAAATATGATATCGCATTAGTTTGTTTTCTATATATGTATAATTTTATATAAGCGTATATCATGATGTTGCTTGCCTTATAAGGTAAGTAGACTAATTAAAATATTTTACTATGGTTTTACATATGTAAAACCGGGTTAGTTGGAAGACATCGCATTTTAGCGATAAACTCGCCCTCTGTACCTTGAATTGTATAACTGTTATTTTTATGACACTATTTTATTATGTAATATTGTAACCAATGTACAGTGAAGAAGTTAGACTGCTTTGAAGGTTAGGGTAGAGTTAGTGTGGTGTTTTTTTTTTGCAAAAGCACATTTATTGACGATCATTTCATTATTATATCATTTCTTGGGCGAAATTATATAATTACGTGAATATAAGTAGAAAATTCATATATATATATATATATTGAAATAATCGAAGTTTAGATGCGTTTACTTAAACTGAATAAATTCCCATAGGACTCTGGAAAATTTGGAGAAAAGTGTGGGAGACAAATTCTATTCCGTGAACTCTACAGAGAAGCTTTTCGTACTCTGTACGTATGTGTATATGTATACTGTATAGTAGCAGTAATAGTATCTATCATAGAATTATATTACTTTTAGTACATATAAATCTATGGTATCTATAAATTATGGTTGCTGTTTGCTGCAAAAGCACTCACTTATTATGTATGTATCTACCCTTTCCCGCATTGGAACGTACTACATACATACACATCAATGTTTGTACGCCGGCATTCATTCATCACATTGTACAGTACACTAGAGTACAGTATAATAATAATTATAATATAATATATAGAGTATAAATTCTATCTGTACAGAATAATATTATAGATTGCCTCACTGTTCACTACAATAATATTGTACAGCGTGCACGCTCCTTGTGATTCATAAAATGATGCTAAACATTAGTATACAGTGTGCATCACCTACATATTATTATTATTATTATACAGGGTAGCTGCATAACTTTACCGTTGAATCCTTAAATAAATGACCAATACCCTAGCTTCCTCCGGGATCTTGGTAAGTTGGATATTCAATTTCCTGTCAGCGTCCCATACCTCCTGTCCCTTAATTGTAAACCAGTGTTCAAATTGATGACAAGATTTCTAGTTGTGTTTTTGATTTGGTGTCCTAACTTTCAGCTTTTCTAACTTCAAGAATAATTGGAAAGTATCTAGTGCGGTTTCTTGGCGGAATCACTCTGATTACCGGGTGAAAAGCCAATCCATCGAGAAGAAGAAGAAGAAGAAGAATCCTTAAATATTATAAGTCTCTCACTCTTTCCTGTAAGTTTTACATCAATCTGTAAATATCGAATATTCGTAAAACATCACAATATTTATATTACTGAGTTGGCGTTAATGTTGTAAATATCCCATGTTTATATAATAGAAAAAACACATTTGATTTTAGTTTTACTTAAAATTTTATTGAGTAGTGACCTGGTTTCCACTTATAACATTAGTTTGGCAATGACTTTATAAGTCGAAACCAGATCACTACTCAATAAAATGTATATATATACATCACAATATAGTTATCGTCTTTAATTCAGCGATTCGCCTCTTATGTGGTGTTCTCACTTTGGCGAATATCGCCAGGCACCAAAATATCGCCAGCCATTTGAACCGTGTGAACAAAATGACAGCTAGTCTGAAACGATTAAAACCAGTAGAAACGATATCGTCTCGAGTTGACCACCTTCCAACATTTTCGGCCGATTGAACGATTCGCGCATGCGCAGATGTGCGCGGCGTTCGTATCTGTGGTAAAAACTTTATAACCTATAAATTTTATAATGTTTCCCGCTTCGTGACAGCTGTTATCTTTGTTGTTGGTTTGTGGCGTTTGTTTCCTTAATTAAAAGGCGCCTTATAACCTCTACTATAACATTTTCGACTAAAAATAAACACTTCGCGATCTCCATCTCGACGTCCGCCATTTTGAAAACAGTGTCAAAATCAAAGCGCATCTGACAGATCGTTTCTAAATCGGTGGACTGTGTGAACATGTGTGACGATCAATGGGCGTACGGCGAATTTTGTTTTTTCGCCTAGCGTTATATTTTGAAATTCGCCAAATGTGAACACCCCATTATGGTACAGAGAGAACGATCTGCTCGTTCATTATATACAGTTAATTTACTTGCAACCTGCTGCTGTGATGTTATATATTAGGTACCTATGTATAGAAGATTTTACAGCAGTCTGTAAGTATGTCGAAAACCATTTACGGTTTGTAAATAAATGTACATTATACTGTGTATGTACTATGTACATGCAAAACGCTTGCCATTGCATTCTAGTACCGAGATAACTATTATATATACTCCTTCTGCTACTACCATATACCTACTTCCCTACTCGCAGTACAATTTACAGTATAATGTATAATTTATATTTACCGGGTACGCGTTTACTCGCTCAGCAGCACTCGCATACAAGTGCATACATACACCCAATCGACCCATTTCATAATTGTGTAGATAGATGGATGCGTTTATTGTTTGCGCTCTATGTTTTGGTTATGGATGCACTCGAGAAGAGATATATTTTCTAACTCAAAATATTTTTTTTTAATTATTGGACGGAAGGAATCATTCATAATTCGATGATATTGGCCGAGTTGTCACTTTATGTACCGCATTCTTACAGCAGATCGCGGAGGCATTTGTTTTGGTGGTCTAACCTACTCATGGAAGAACAAATTTGGCGATAAATTCTCCAACAATAAGGCAATGGTCTTGTTCAATTTATTGCCTTAGCACTGTGACGTATTTTATCTTTTAGACCTACTGGGAATTTTCTGCTCTGATTGAAACAACAAATATTCTTCTGTGATGATTTTTTTTATCTACAGTTATATGTGACATTTTTTTTATGTAGATATTGTGTAAGTTGCGATGTATAAATTGTGTCTCTTTGTACATCGCATTGGCCGAGAGCTATAATGAATAATAGTAAGTCTATCTATACCCTCACACCCTATCCCAAATGGAGAGAACGTAACGTCATATTATGATGTGCATTCCATTCACTTCATTGTACCCTTCTCCCATTTTGACGCGAGATGATGGGTGGGCAAGTAACTAAGTAGAATATAATAATAAATATGTACCTATTGTATTTCTGATATTCTGCTGCTGTATGGCTCCTTTATGTTACAGTTTACATGCATACATTCTGCATAACAGACATAATGTACTATTTTCTGTTCGATACATTTCCATTTCACTAATGCACATTACGGTATTCTTCTCACAATATCGGTCATTGTAATATTATGTCTATGTGGATTGGCGCGTTTCGGTAAATAAAATGAAATGTATGTTGGAAATGTATACAATTTCTTCTCTTTGAAAACCCAGAAAATAAAATGTAACTATTCATCCATTTCTTTTTGTTGTTTTTGAGCTATATTATGATAATGTATGCACTTTGCTGCAAAAATGATCTGTCTTGATAGACCGAACGTCCTGATTATTATGTTCATATGGTTTTAGTGGAAGTTACTTTAAAATGATAACGGATGAAAGTGGTTAACTCTCAATGACTTATGAAAATCACTCTAGAGCTAGACTTTTAGTCGAAGCAGAACAAACATATTGGTAAAGTACCCAGTAGGAAGGGCTATTCAAATATTTAATGATCTGGCTAGTTACATTAGTTACATTGATATGTTCGGGGTGACGTGAGTTTGTAAGGAAAATTGAAGGTTTGTTGTAGTTATGTTGTTGTCTGGATATTGTTAGTTTTCTTCTGGGATCGCATTGGCCTTCAGCTGTAATGATCCTTGTAAAGATCGTCTTATTGTCAGTAATAATAATAGTAATAATTTCTGTTAAGCATTAAATATATAATTAATGCAAACTATATTTTTTTCGTATTAAACTGGATTTTTGACAACTTTGTAAGTGTTCATTTAATCTCAAGATATTGCATTACTTGCAGTCTCAAAGAGAGAGAATTAGGTGTTCCAACGTTCAAGCTGATTTTTACCTATCGTAATATATTATATCACATATACATATGGATATTTTTATTGAATATATCTTCAAGACGTTGTTCTAATTAATTATAAATATAAAAATATGTTGTACAATTATTGTGATAAAATAATAATCGAAGCGAAACGTCGCTAATTTCCACATCAAAATATTCATATTATTTCGGCACATAACATTGTAATGTGAAATTTCCAAGTAAAATTAAAACTTAAATGATTTAAATTCGGAATAATATTCGGTCGATACCCAAGTTCAATGACTCAGTTCCGTTCTCTCATCTTTTATCTCCGATTTTAAAATAATTATCATAAATAACAGTATACAGTATTATCATCTACTATTCTTTACAAACAGATATAAAGAGAACTCTAATATATGGGTACATTTATTGTGTATTTTTGGCTCGAATATATAAATTTTATGTGTATAATAACAATAGAAACTATTTATACCTAATCAATTCGGTGTGTGATCCAAATCATTATTCAAAAATGGGTTTCTACGTTTAAAAATGGTGACCCCATAATAATAATATGTGGTTTCATTTGTCACAAGAAAAATTTAAAATTTAATTGGAAATATAATTTGATACCTACTAGCATTTGTTCAATACTTTTAAATCTCCCGTATGTTCCATATCATTTTTATTATTTTCTTGCCACCCATCTTGAATGTCTCATTTTATCATTGATACGAACTTGTATGTTTTTATTCGCTACCTCAATTGTAGGATATAACCCAGTAATAACAATATGTCAATGATTCATGGACAAATTTAATAGTGGGTGTTAAAAACAGCAACATCAAAATTCGTAGCAAATATTTTATGGATAGGTACACTTACACATACTTACAAGTTGTCTTCTTTTTGCCAATATAAAAATGTGACACTAAGGATGAGTGGCACACTTGATTGCTAAATTGAAGATGTTAAACATATTTTATGTACTATTATGATTCACACTTTATATCACAGTTTGCTCCATTATGTTGATCAAGACCGTTTGATCTTGACACATTTCCTCTCCCACACATTATTACCTACTACAATAATCAACTATTTTTATACTGTTATATAAATGTCTTGTTTTTATTATTGTTTTTACTTTTATTTTACATGTACCTACGCTTTGATCATCTACAATCTTAACTTTGATGATAATGTGTTTAGCTTCATTGATTTATCGATCACAATGTTATTATTGTTGTTGATTGGATGTGTTGTAGAACTTTTCCGTGTTTGATCTTTGAGTATTATTTTGTCTCGAATCTACTCAGTGTTGCTAAGCCTACGTAGATCTACGTACTTTTGGTCCCGTTTACTAATCTACGAACTTCTGTTCCGATTCTACGTACTTATCTCTTTTTTCTCAGGTCTGCGAATTTTAGTTTTCGTTTATACCACAAAAATAATCTTTAAAAAATCCGATGTGTTTGCAAAATATTCCGGATTCTTATAGATAAATGTGTGAATCTGATTTCCACATTCAAACATTTTGATTCTTTGAATAAGGACCGTTGAGGAGGTGTTTCGAGCTGTCGAAGATAGGGATATATTCTCAAATGATATAGTCAACGTTGGGAACCCGACATGACAACAAAAGATGCGAAATGTATAAGAATGAAGTTTTCATTCAGTTTATGCGAAGCATCAATATACAAATACAGTTGCAGTAATTACAAGGAACTGACTGCATTGATTATTGTCTTTGTAAGCTCGTCTTGTTTTAACTATAAAATTCTCAGAATCGCGATATGTATCATCACTAAATCCTTTAACGCGGCATCCTTGTGCCAATACCAGTCCGGTCATGCGTGCATCCATCCGTTCATCCATTCGTCATTCATTTATTACTGTTTATTTACCCATCATCTTATATTCTATTCTCACATCTGCATCCCACGATCTCTCCTAATACATAATCTCGTATCCTCTCGTCGGCGTTTAAGGCAGACATGCGATATCCTTGATCCCCGCAGCAATAACAACATCTGACTTATGCTATTTTATTTGGCCATGTGTTGTTTCCATTTGATAATCATCGGTCATACGTATATTATAATACATTACATACATTTGTATTTTTATATTCCATATTGTGTATTATGACTCACATATTGTCACATGTGAGGATGTGTGTACTGTTGTTGCACACGTGAAGTGGATGTCAATGAAATAATGTTTTTTGGTAGAAGTTTATATTTCTGATTATTCACCAACAATGAGTATAAAAGATTGTTATATGCTTACTTATCGTATCTGCCTTTCTTCCCACATACGCCTTTTATAGTATAGGACAGTATCCAACTCCTTGTATTTATTGCGAATCTTCGCCACTCGAGTCACTTCTTCCCTCTATAGGTATTCCTGACGATCTGATGTCGTTATCATAATAAAACCATTACATTATAAAGCCTCGTGTAACATTTATCATATAATTATTGTCTGTATATTTTTGCAAAACAATGATACAAATAAAATTTCTTACAGTATACTAATAAAATGATTTCTTTTTGTTTCAGGTATAAAATATTATGATTCATCGTTTCTTCACCATTAAATATATTCAAGATTGGCCATCACCGTACTAGTTGGTAACACAGAACCAAGTAATTTTTTTTAGTTATATGTATCAGTTGAATAGTCAGCACTCTGCTGTTGTATGAAACCTTCTTAAAGATGTCATGCTCATGATATGCTAGTCCCAAGCTATGATATGAACATTGTATTATGGGTTCTAACGTAAGTCCATTTTTTATTTTGCCCTGGCCGGAAATCGACTCCGGGACCTCATGACTCAAATCTGTGCAACACCGGCTGTCAGTGGATAGCAAATTGTTTTAAATAAGGTTTTTCGTTTTATCAAAAGGTTATCAAATTAGTTATAGTTACTATAGTCATGTTTAGTTAGACGGGTATAAAAATGCACGTGTTTGGATTGCGACTATATCATAAGTTAATAATTATAATGAAATATTGTTAGTAGACTGCGCCATTTTATCCCTGCATTGTGTGACAATATTGCTATAGTATAATATTGCTCTGTACGCCATTTAGCACGCAGTCAATAAGCGTACATCTAGATTATTATATTATGCAGTACCCACCTATCTATGTAGTTGAATAGTTTGAGGTTATGGCGGTCACGACCCGTCCATACTCATTACGTGACATTACTGCCACTTTTCTACAATATGATTATTATTAATATTGTTGTTGCATTGAAATATTAAAGCAAGCTCTCTATACATTATATTATTACATTTTGCACAAATAATTCTACCTACATAATGTTAATAATAATGTTTATATTGCAGTTATTTAAAATTTCACCCACGGAAATGTCTCCCACTCCTCACTTATGGGATACGTTGTGATGGGATACGTTCGACAAAGAAAATGTCTTCCACTCTTTTGTAAATTATCCAGTGCCCTGTGAAAGATATTGGTTAATCATCGTGAACAAGACATTTTTCATTATCTTCATGTTCAGCGATGAGGCATGCTATTAGCATAGAGAAGACGACCTGCATAATTTTTACAAGCAGTTAATATACTAGCTGCCCCACGAGTAGGAAATACCGTGAAGGTTTAGCTATATTCATAGAAATCTCATAACTTGGAAGCGATTTGTAGACCCATTATATTTTTTGTGCTTCTCCAACTGCTGTGCTGTGCTTTGCAACTCTGTTCTATTATGTGTTCAAAGGAAATCCACTACGCTTCATTTATCTCAGTAATGGAGAAATAAATTCGAGATCTGTTATCCGATACAAATTAATACACAGCAAATAAAATATTTTATGTAACAATAAAATTGTTCAGCATTGTTTACTCAGTGGGTAGTATGTCTATGTTTTGTTGGCTGTTCTGTTAGTTGCTATGCCTTTATTGTTGGTTACGAATATTATTCCTTTTGGACCAAGACACGAGACTGGAACACGTGATTTGAACGAACTTCTAACAAACAGTAGCGGAGCTCCTATTACACAACATTTTTTCGTTATATAAATGCTACGTAACTCTAAGAGTCTAGAGGGTGTTGTTGATATTGATAGTGTTCCATGCGATGGTAACAAACATTGTAACTAACACAAGGATATTTTAACTTATTATTCTCCAGTGTCTTTTCTTTCATATTTCATATTGGAAGAATTATCCTTTCTTTTCATCACCCACTCACATTTGCACAGTTCACCGTGTCAGTTTATTGACTGAATTCGGATAAAAATATAGTGTATTAATAAATTCGTTGTTGGAATGAAAAGAAAAAAATATTGCTGACGTTCAGGCATCCCAGTTTTTTTTTCATTGTCTCATGTTTTGAGTAAAATTTAATGAAGAATGTATTAGTAAAATAAATATTGTAAGTTGAAACTCTAAATATTGACTTGTCTGGTGTTTCGAACTGTATGTTTTTTTCGAAGCCATTTTCACGGGTGTTTGAAATATATTGTCAAATAAATCAATAATTAGAGAACTGTTATCTCCTTTTTCTTCGTATCTTGGGCGATTTTAAAGTCAACATGATACGTAGATACGTCTAATGATTCATTTTGAGTAACATCACAGTGCCGTCTAACCTAATCTCCAACCATCGCCGTTTAGGCCTATCGCTTGACCATTGATTTCTTTATTAATTAATTTTATTTCATTCCACTAAGTGTTACTATTTAAAACCCCATGTTTTCATTTTCACACGATCTCTAACAATGCACATATATTATTTTGTCGGAAGTCTCATGCCGGTCGCGACATAATATTCGCAATAACCGGCGTCGGCCTTTCGTTATTCGTTTGTTTTTTGCACGATACGTTTTTGTTACACAGTTGCGTAATGAATGAAATTTATTATGTTTACTTTGTTATATTTTTTTCGTTGTTTTTCTCTATCATTATTCTATCACTTATGTAAGATAGCCAGACATATCCACAAATAGACAGATGGATAGACTTTCGGCAGACTCAGTGGCGTTGATGGGAAAACATAATTCAGAGTTAATGTTTCCTCTGATGTAGTTGCCGTCGTTTTTTTTTTTCATGTTTTCCTCTACGTGTTGTTTGTTGTCCCATTTTGTATTATTTTTCTTTAGTTCTTTTTTTTGCGTATTGCCGTAAAAAGCTTGTTTTAATTTATGAATACGATTTATGTAATTGGCGCTGTATCTAGGACAAGGGCCCATAAACCAAAACTACGTCTTGAGTTTCGACTATTTAGTTTTCGATGTGTGCCTCCTTCAAATAGTATTTATATTGAACGATGGATAGAATGATTTAATCGAATGTCAATATAAAAAACACATTTACTGGTTTAGTTTTACTTTATATTTGATTTGTTAGTGACCTGGTTTCGACTAACAAGAGTCATTGTTAAACTAGTTAGAAATTAGAGTTTGTATGTCGAAACCAGGTTTCTATCAAATCAAATATAAATTAAAATTAAAACCAATTGTGTTTTCTTTAATATAAAGTAATATTTTATATTTAGAAAAATTTGTACAGTAAAATATAATTAAAATATAAAATAAAAAAATCCATACTCAATATACATTAAAAGATATTTTAATTAAAAAGAAAACTGTATGGGCATAGGCAAAACTCATGAGAATTTATTTCTGCATTTTCCGAAAAAATGACCCACGTGTCCATATTTTAGCTACCCCCTCTATTGAGAATCTAGAATTACTTCTATCGGAAAATTATTTGCCGCTATATTATGCTTACGTCAAGGCTTATAATGATGATGTCAAAAACCATTGTTGTTTAGTGTCTTATCGTTATCTCGTATATTTTATTGATACAGAGAGGACGACTTGTATATTTTATCAAATGGATTTAGTCTACTAGCTGGAGATGTCGTGATGTTATATATAGAAACAGATAAATAGATGGATTATTTTTTTGCTTATGTATTTTATTTAGCACGTACCAACTGTATGAAAAGTTTCCATTTTGTGAGGGAGATAAAACCGGTGTCCTTGTATCGACCACTTTATGTTGGTTGGATATTTACTTACAATACATTTTTCGTGAGAGGAAGTAACTTTATTCGTGCACGTACAGTTAATACGACCTACATATTATTCTTATCTGCCTACTTAATTATCTCGCACCACTCTAAAACATTTTCTGTAACAAAAAAAAGCTTAACCCTGCCTTATATCTCATATATATTGTATGAGAATGGAGTTATCATTGATTAATCCATATCACTCCAAGCATATAAACACTGGATAAATATTTGGTTTTTAGTTTTAGTTTATGCAAGTTAGTAAAAGATAAAAAGAAAATCACATAAAAATGGGCTACATACATATTTATCGTACATTAGTGGATACTAATCGAACATTTGAGTTCGTCGGTAGCCTGGAGGTAGAGTCTCGGCTTCGTGAACAATGGGTCGGTGGTTCGATACCAGGTGCCGGCAAACTCCCCTTTCACGACACAAGCTTTTAGTAGCTTACTGTGAAAGGTGTATAAGGTTGTATTTGGGTTTATAACCAAAACCCAGATATATCTTTTTTAAAAAAAAAAAAAAAATTTGGATGTATTTTTATAGAGGGTTTTAATGAATTGGATAGGTCAGCAACGAGTTTGGCTTTTCTTCTTTATTCCTCCCTGTTTTCTGCTAATATCTTTAATTCTATGTATGTGCTACTTACAGTTCATTTCCCTTTTCATTAGATGCATGTAGGTGTCTCTTTGTTGGCCTCTACTTTAGAGATGGAGTTTAAAAATATAAAATGAACAAAATAATGAAATAAGTACCCCTGAAAATTTCCTTAGTATGTGAGACAGTGGTTCCGAGAAATCAATACAAATATTTTTGAAACACCTCTCCCGGTTCAGTCACAATATTGACACTGGATGATAATTTAATACTTCTATAGTTGCTGTACAACTCGGATAAATTAAAGTACTCAACCTTCTGCACTAACCAGGTGGTCGGTGGGTCCTTCAGTGCTGAAGGACCTAAATCTTAATGTAGAATCCGACCGAATTAAACATTATAATAGACACATGATAAGTGCGCTAGCTAGTACGTCATTCAAATAAGGAAAATACGTGCGAAAGCTCTATAAATAAACGTTACTAATGATATGTGTATAATAATAATATGTGCTTATGTAATGCTCTCCAATTTCTCTAATCGTAGTTTGAAGCTACGTGGTCTACGGAACGTACATATACAGCTTAACGATGTAACCCTCTTGTGGCACGTGCGTAGTCCGTAACTCCGTAGTTCGTAGAACACAAATAATAATATTATTAATATGGTACCTACATTATTATTCAAATCAAACTACATACCAATTATCTAATATTTGAATGTTATGTAGAGTAAATTACATATCATTATTATTATTATACATTCGGTTGTTATTTGATTTCGCTTTCGAACCTTCTTAGAATTTTCCAGAACTCTGCCTTTGCACACAATGTTAGACGATGCTTCAATAATATCATTATAAGTACATTTATTTGATTGAAGAGAGAGTACCTTGAAGAAGATGTAACTCCTCTTCGACTAATTTTACCATTTTGTGTATTATTGAATCAATAGAGTTTATCTTTATATTGCTGTTTTTCTTTTTCCCGTGCGGGAAATACCGTGATGATGTGTATGGATATTAATATGAAATAAATCTAACTGAGGTGGAGTGGAGTCGAACCTAGGATTGAAAGAAAGTCCAACACTTTACCATCAGGTCACCGACCACCTCTATTATATATATACGGGCAAACTTTTGTCGTTATATTGTTTTTCATCAACTTCTTACCCTTGTTAATCATAATATTATTATATATATAAGATAGAAAATAGTGATGGTTTTAGGTCAAAATTTGTCATCTACTATATATATAATGAGTTACAATCCATTGGATTGGTCTGCAACGAGTTTTGACTTATTTCTCCACTCCTCCCTATTCTCAGCTAGTCTCTTCAACTCCATATATGAGCCACAGCTCATGTCCCTCTTCAGTTGGTCCATATAGGCGTCTCTCGGTCGACCTCTGCCATTTGTGCCTTCGGTCCTGCCCTCTGCGATTGCGATGAGCAGTCCTGGGTGCCTGATGTTGTGGCCAATCCAATTAGCTCGTTGTTGGCAGATTCTTTTGAGGAGTTCTTTTTAGATATGCTGACGACATAGCACTGCTCGCAGACTCCGAGCTGGAGCTGAACGAAGCCTTAGGGAAAATGGAAAGTACATATACTGTTGTCAAAGTACAACATGAAAATAAATAAAGATAAAACAAAATGTATGGTCGTTGGAAGGGAGGAAGCGACTGCGAACATTGCCATAAATGGAGTGAGCATCAAACAAGTAAGAGAATTCGTGTACTTGGGCAGCAGAATAAACCAGGACGGACGCTCCAAATCAGAAATTGTGAGCAGAATAAACCAGGCACGAATTGCCTTTAACAAAAAATCCAAAATATTAGAATCCCCTAATATTGATCTAAGAGTGAGGAAGAATCTCACTAAAGCCTTTGTGTGGAGCATTTTGTTATATGGGTGCGAGACGTGGACCATGAGCAAGAGGGAAAGCGGACGGTTAGCGGCATTTGAAATGTGGTGCTATAGACGCATGCTGAAGATTCATTGGTCGGAAAACGTCGAAAACGAAGAAGTGTTAACCAGGGTTGTCATCTACTAATGAGCGCATTTCCAGGAGAGCAAAAACAAGGTTTGTTTTCAAAAATTTGAAGTGAAGTTAAAGCAAACTGTTATTTTATACTGTTTTTAGGCAATTTTTCCCATACTTATTCAGTAATCAGGATTTGATAAAGCGAAGATATTATAAAAATACCTTTGGTAACCTACTCTGACATTTATTAAAAAAAAAATATCGAAATTGAAGATATTGAGTATTATTGTCTTCATACCATATCGATATACTTAAAGACAGATAGAACGCTATTATTACCTTTTCCTATTATACAGACGTACTTACGTATCAGTAATCATTTCAGAAGGAAGGAGGACCGGAGGACGTATTATTATTTTCTCTGTTGGAAAACGTGACGACCGCTTTTAATTGAAGTGATGCTGTGTCTCCCTGGTATTTGGTACTCTTGGTATATATCTCTCTCTCTCTCTCTCTTCTCCTCCCCCTCCCTCCCCTCTCTTTGTGTGTGTCCATCATTTTTATTTATTTATCTGTATTCACGTCTCGGTTTACAATAGTTATACAAGAATGATAAAAATAACGATAAAATCAATACGTACGATCTTTCATTCATGGAATGCTTGTTGGTTTTGCGCATGCATTTCGGATGAAAATAAAATCTTACTGTTATTCATATATAGATATAATAAAAATACAGCTGAAATTACGTGAGACCATCATTGGTAAATAAATAAATAAATCTCTGCCGGTCCCACATTTTTTGAGAATCGTGACCATCATTCCTCATTCTATTGTCCATCTGTTCCTACCTCGAGCTACACCTATTGTTTGACTTCAAGGGATATAATAGGACTCGTTTATTTTGTAGTTAATATAGTCTACCGACGATACTTGGTGGAGGTTCATGTTGAATTAATAAAACAATTTATTATTCGTTCATTTTCAGTTTTGCGGAAATGAAAAGTTCATTTATTATTTAACATTCAACCATCTCGTCTCTCAATACGTTAAAAAAAAAAACGGTGACAAAGGACTACTGGACAGATACATACTTAATACCACTATAATATGTTATGTATAATTGTGCTATTTTTCCAGACTTACCGGACGTCCGCCTGCATATTTCATTCGGACTAGAACGACAGTGTTTCCTCGTCTTTTGCATATTTTATAATATGATTCTCCGTGTAAAATGGAATACGGTCCGCTTGCTTTGCGCATTTATTTTCTTTCATAGGAGGGACATATCCACACTTTATTTTTTGTTACCTCCCGGGTGTATTGAATGTGATCAAGATTTGTGCTTCGTCGTATAGTATTATCAAATCTCTTGTAAATAGCAGGTGCTCGAAAAAACAAAGACATTTTTCATCTTAAATTCAGCGATGAGGTTTGTATTAATTTTTATTGGCACGGAGAGGATCTTCCACTCTTTTCCATAAATTTTCAAATCCCCCTGTAAATAGCAGGTGCTCGAAAAAACAAAGACATTTTTCATCTTAAATTCAGCGATGAGGTTTGTATTAATTTTTATTGGCACGGAGAGGATCTTCCACTCTTTTCCATAAATTTTCAAATCCCCCTGTAAATAGCAGGTGCTCGAAAAATTTTTTGTAGGCACGGAGAGGACGATTTTTTTTATTTGTTTTTGATTTTGTAGTCACCAATGTTCCGACATTCAATGTGTTTATCAAAATAAATCTTTTTTTTTTTGCATCAATAAAATTTCTCATTCTCTGAAGATAACTCGCGTGTTTATTATATAAGTTAGTCCAGCGGCTATCCCACTAGTGGTAATGCCGAATCCGGAAAAATTCACTGCGTACTCCAAGTAATATTGTCGATCGATTATTATTTTATTATTGTGTATCAGTATAAGTCCTTCCAGCTTATAATACAATCCTAACTAAGCCTTGGACTGCCTAACGATGTCCCTTCAGCACAGGTTTAAATATGTGCTACCACACGGTGTAATTGATGTAATACATATTATCATTGTGTACTTAATAATATAATAATGAATGGCATTGTATATTTGTAATAGGTAGGTACTTCTTATGTGTATGAATATTTAGGTACGTGTAGGTAATACCTAGTTAGTCATCCAGCATAGTAGCAATTTGTTTCGCCACAGTACAGTACAGAGAGTAGTAGATACATAATTAACTATACTATATTATACTATAGACCAATACCATGTACCTGACTGTGATTGACTGACATACAGTACGGAAAATACGGAGCAACCAAGTTCAAGGCTGGCAATATTATTACATTCATTATTATTATATTATAATGTGATTATGTATTAAATGATAACTGGCGGGTACACACACATCTGTGTTCAGTAGGTATATCCAAATCATCGAACATAAGGTTAAGATTTTGCTTTTTTTTTAAATGGTTCGATCTCAATTTTTTTTTTAAAAAAAAACTTATGAATCTGAATTTGAAATAGACCCGAACTTTGTAACGTGGTTGTGTCGTAAAAATGGATTGAGTCTGCTGCAACTGGTGTAATCGATCCCGGAATCTTATCGATTGAAAGTCCTAATAATAAATAATAATAATAGACAACTTATAATGCGCCGTTTTGTGGAATAAATCCACTTCAAGGGCGCATCCTAAAATATTGTGTTAATACTTGTAACTTAATCCTAAAACATATGTATTTATGAGCAGATTATGTTATAAACTACACATATAAAATAATAACAACGAATTTTACAATTTATATCAGTTAGGCATATGATACGCCAAACAAGTGTGTTTTCAACCGACTCTTAAACAAAGCAAGAGACTGTGTCTTACGCACTTGTTCAGGAAGATCATTCCACATGGATGGTCCGGCCGAGCTGAAGCTGCTCGATAGGAATATTTTGGTCTTCCTCTTACACTGACCTCCGTCAGCCTGACACCTGCGTCAGAGCCTGATCTAAGGGTGGCTTGCCTTTGATTTGGAACCTGTTGTCTACAGAGATCGGAAATGTATGATGGGGACATTTCTGTGACCTAGATAACCGACCACCACACCATAATGTAGCGTTCATCAGGTTTTCTTGCAAGATACCGCCCGTAATCTCACATAGTTTTAAAGATTAACTCTCTTTTCTGTGAGTTTTCGATTGCCCGTCCTGTAATCGTCGGTCCTGTGTCGGCATCATTAAAACATCACGTATTAAGACATTTAACATGTTCAGTTCAGCGATGATGTAGCTCACCCATACTGAATTATTTAACTTGAATTGGCGCGGAAAGGACGATTTGCATGATTATAAGAAGCTGTTGGTCCGCTGGTTACCCCACTTTTGGGAGATGCCGTGATGGTATAGTATAGCATAATTTCTATATATAACAGTTACACGTTATATATTTTTGAAGATAAAGTTTGATTTAAATGATAAAGTGCGTACATTATTTAAAATGATACGAAGGGTGGTGTGTCTGTTTTCTGACGTTTTTTTTCATTTCCATTATTTAAGATTTCTTGTTATATATTCTAATATATAGTCGCTATAATTTATTCAGCACAGTGTGTAGATGTGTACCTACTTCCTTCCAATATGTATGTATGCTATGTTATTGCCAAACTATGGTAAAATATCTCGCCTCTATTGTACATTATTGCTCTCATGTATTACGTATTACAGTACTAGAATATATATACATACAAATAGGCTGTATTATTATTGTAATATAAGGCTGTATATAGAATATAGTATTAGTAGTTTGTGGTGTATGTATTATGTTATTATGTAGATTTATTGCGTTACATTGTGTTGGTTATTATGCAAATTATCTCGCTGTGTACCTCATTATAATCTACTATACTACATAATATATTATTATGGATTCAATATTAAAGTAATATGTACACATTGTGTGCACATTCTATGGAAGTCAAAGGCAACTACGTTATGTTGAGTTTTGGCCAAAGTGACTTATTGTGAACGTAGTTTTGTAGACCTCGTAATGCTAGCTCTTTGAAAGTACATTTAATACCTATCTCAAAAACGTCATGTTTTTATATTTTGTGATATATTATACGTAGGTTTTTATATTCTATTCTTCTCAAGACCATCCACTCGTTTGCGGGTGATTTAGGCCAATATGAAACAGCAAGTTTTTAATAATGATTCATGTATTAAAAAATAATAATGAGGTGTTTCGCAGCAAAATGTACGTAGGTACTTGAAATATAATCCAATGCTTGAGCTAACTAAAAATTCAAATTCAAATATTTTTATTATGAAATAGATATACATTTTACAATAATAATTATTTCCTTATGACTACAGTAAAACAAATTTGATTCCCTCAAATTTAAGCAGAGCTCGTGCTTCGAGGGATAGTTTGATAATATTTTGTTGATAGAGCACTAATGTATGTAGTGATTCATTTACTAGATTAAAGATCAAAGTTTGTGTCAATAAACTTTTTTTTTAAGAATTTATGGAAAGAAATGTGTTTTATTGACATCTAAGCTTAAAGGCCCCGTCTTACCCCACTCTTTCCCCTAGTTATGTTTGCTTATTTTTTGTTTTAATTAATGATTGATTTTTTTGTAATTGAAGACTATATTATTTTTTTGTTCATGTTGATTGCAAAAATGCGTAAGCCGTATATTCCATGAATAAATAAATGCTATATATCAACTTGGTATCATTTAAGTTTTTTTAAAAAAAAGAGACGAGAGTAATAGATATGGTGGCGATGACTCGCAATCATCTTTAACAAACATAATATGAGAAACATTTTTTTTTAAAAAACCACATTGTATTAATAACTATGACGTCTCATGACATATTGAAGTTTCGCTCTGACACACAGAGATATATTGTGGTATTTATTATGTGTAATCTGGAGCCTGGATGGAGTATGTTAATAATATCGTCTGCTGTTGTAGTCTAGAAGTGCTGTCTCCAAATTAGATCATTCAGTAAACAAACAACCCTCTTTGTCGTTGCTTTTTTGTAAAAATGTAATGGATTATAAACTTTTTATAACACCCATAACCCTTTGTTATTATAGACATTAAGACAATACTTCTATTTCATCTTCTTTCTCTGTTTCTAGACCCCAGGGTCTGTATTTGCAGATGTACCCTCCTGCGACGTAGATTCCCAACTTTACCACCATCTCTTTAGTGGTCTTCCGAGTGGATGACATCCTCTAGGTTTGCCATGTAGAGTGATGTGGGGAAGTCTTGAGTGATTCCATTCCTGTGTTTATTTTTAATTTTTATTCTTACCGTATCTGCTCTCTGTATTTAATGTGTTATCAGTAAGTGAGCTAATGTTGATAAATAATTGTTTGTGTTATATTTTCAAAAAGTCAGTCGATATGTCAAATAAAATAAAAATAAAATCTTCCATATCATATGTCAAAATTGGTCTGATGCTGGTTTTTTACAATTCTTTCTATACACAATTATTTTGCGTTAATTTTAGATTCTGTCGTTCTATTTCTATGAATTATTGAATCTATCTTAGAATATAGACCTTCTAAAATATCATCCACACTCCCTTCACTGTTGGGCTTGCTGCATCCTATTCCTTCCAGCGATATTTCTTATATTATTAGAGGGACAAATTTTTCAACGTTATCTGTGTAAAGGCACAGTTGAAAATACCCAGCATAGAATTATATTCACTCATATTGTTGTAGTGAGTATCTCCTCCAAGGGATATTAAGGGCTGTAATTTAGGGGAGGTTTTTTCGTTTCGTTGAGACTTGATGATATAGGACATCCCGGGGAATGTGGTGGGAAATTCTTAATATATAGAGAATTATAGTGGACAATTTTGTTGATTCTGACGAGTCTTTGATGAAGATACATAATATGTAAAGACTGTTACTATTGAAGGTATATTATACCTTCAATAGTAACAGTCTTTACAATATACAGCTAACATTGCTTGTACCTAGCTCTTATTCAGAATGATGTTGAATTATTTCACTAGATGTTTCACATATTTCTTTGCGCACAAAGCATTCCTCCCGGATAGTGTCCCTAATGGAATTCCTTATATACATGCCTACACAACATATTATTATTAAGCCTCCTTGTACTGTCTTCTCTGACTCTCTCTATATTGCATTAATAATAATATACCTATAATATGTAGGTATCATAGGAGAAGTGCTTTGTGTGTGTGTAGTGTTGTAACGATAAAAGGACTCGAGAAATTCCTCGAATCAACAACTATGTAGGTCATCCGAAAGAGATTGGCTATGGCAGCAATCTCGTCCGTGCCAAAAATATTATATCATTATTCATACTACACTACTGTATAATGATATATGAACTTTCTGAATCTCTTAATTTTTCTCTATGGAGATATTGTATGTATTCGGTACATGATTTTGAATATAACTTTTCTATTATAAATATGGTTGGTTGTTTAATATTACTTGTCAAAACTATGTAATGATTGATAAATATGTATAATATGCAACTTGAAAGAAAACATTGGGAAGAACTCTAAAACCTAGAATTATTTATGAAAAAAATATGATACAGCTTTTTTCGAGTTCTAGTTATTCATGTTGATAGTATTACATTTCTGTTTTGATGATTCTAGAGTCTACGTTCACAGAGTGAAAAGTCATACTGATAGTATTTATTTTTATTACAAAACATGGTTAATTTTTCGCTTTAATTTATTGAGAAACCTCGAATAACTTCTCTTGAAAATGTCAATTGGTATATATTTTGACGTAAGTACTTGAGGTTTCTCATTAAATTAAAGTGAAAAATTAACTGTTTTTTTATAAAAATAAATGCTATCATTTCTGTTTTGTCATATTCTGTTTGTTTTATTAGAATTCTTTGTTGCATATAAATCTAGCAGGCTTTACAATCATCTGTCATCTATAGAAAATACTTGTGACTTTAATTCTCCAGTATAAAACAATGATGTTTCTTGAAACCAAACAATTCATTCCGTTAAATTATACTCATTATTTTCCGAGTGTACTGTAGAGGCAAGTACTTACAGAACGTCATGAATTACACGTTTAGTTATCTTTAAGCGATGAGGTTTATCATCCATCCAGAATATACTCAGTTAGTTAACTAGTTACCCTACTTGTGGGAGATGGCACGATGGTATTGAAAAATATAGAAAGATATGTTTTTCTTCATTTCGCAGCAATGTTTCATTTGCGGTTTGATCTTCCCCAAGATGTTGTCTCAGTACATGGGCAATATAAGATGTATACATATTAAAATATATTCTACTATGTACTGAGTACTGGAGAATAGAACATAAAATATATGTACGGAATATTTCGTGTTTATTGTTCCCACGGGTATCGTAAGGGCAGGGCACTATCGCGCGGCGGCAAGAAGCGAATAGTGGCAAGGATGGATGTGTAATATATGTACATAATATTATGTGTATTATTATTATTATTACACACCTACACCATACTTCAGCTTCAGATGGATAATCACCATCCCCATGCATATCATCATGGTATGTATCTCCAGGGATAGCCAGCGGACTTATAACTGCAATGTATGAAATTACTGATAAACATGCAAATTGTCCTCTTCGTGCTAATGAAAGTTAAGACATTTAGGCTAGTGGTACACTTCTGCCGATCAATTGTTGATATTAAATGTCTTAAACGTGGTGTTTGACGAAAATCTCCCTTTGTCATTCGGATACTAGTAGATCGCTAACAGAGAAGAGTGGGAGACCTAGTTTTAGCCAGGGACTTCACGAGACACCGTCCTTCGTACTTGACAATGTATTGCTGCACTAGCCATACAAATTACATATGGAATACTTTCGTAAAGGTGTAATTATTAATGTTGGAATATTTGTCAATAATCTTTCCTAGGATAGGATCAGGAGCAGAAATAATATGCTTAGAAAAGGATATTGTGTAATATAAAATAAACTTTACTTCCACTTTACTTCCATTCAAATGTCAAACGTTTAAGTGGAAGTAAAACAGTGTTTTGTAATATTTTATTTTATACAGAGTTTCTCTTGATATTTTTGAAATTTTATTGGCTAATATTAAGATATTAGCATGTCACAAATAATAATGGATACACACTCAGCAACGATCTTTACTCTCTGGTCTCTGTAATTAATACAGGAGTGACGATGGTCCTGTTGTGTCATGATTTACTGAGAATATCCAGTGATAGATCCTGTGACCACAGAAGAATTGTTCATTCGTCCACAACGTTTCTCAGTGCGCTAGATATTCGTGAAAAGAGGAGATTAAAGTTCTGCAAATACGTTTTGAATATAGAAATCTAATTTCTCCTTGTCCTCTGATAGGGACGTTGAATGGCAATTGAGTTGATTTGGTTCTTGAGTGATCAGGATATGGTGAACACTGGCAGATTTATTTATTTTTATCTTGCGTCCATTACTCCCGCCTTACACGTGGAGCTCTCTGCTGTCTAAATAATATTATATGTACCTTTATTTTTTATTTTTTATTTATTATCTGAGCTCTACAAACGAGTTCTCGGTATTCTTGATTACATACTTCAATCTTGTATATAATATTATATCTAGTTAAGTATTATTTATTTTTTATTCATCGTGTTTATTATCAAATTTGCCAATAGCGCCAGTAATGACGATACATCTTCCATCCTTCTCTCTGTCTACCAGCATCTATCGGGATGAAATATTTACCCTCAGTACAAACTCTCATCTTACAAGTACCTATGCACTTTACTGAAATATAATTATATAAAAAAAATATATAATTTTGAGAAAGGAACTCACAAGATCAAATATCACAAGAAAGTAATGGGTTGTATAATGGTGGGCAGACATACACCTTCGGCGATCAACAACAACAAAATCTGACGACAAGCGATCTCAGATTCCGAGAATGCTTATGATTTCCTTTACACCAAATTTCTACCCCCATACCCTCGGTATCCATGAAAATGCCTTGTCCAATTTTAGCATTCAAATCCTCCAGTGCGATTTTTACATCGCATCGTAGTGGTTCATCATAAATATAGAATCTAGTTAGTATAAAAGAATTCTTCAGTTGGTGCATATAATTATATTATTGAGACTGATATTGAAAAGTTTACTACTCATTGTCTCAAGATTGCTGATGACCGGTTTTTGGACAATTTTGTTTGTTAAGAAAACCATTCGACTTACGTGTTTGGTTTCAGGTGCACCAAAGTATATATAGTGAGTTACAATCCATTGGATTGGTCTCCAACGAGTTTGGATTTTCTTTTCCCTTCCTCCCTATTTCTCCATTCCCACTAAAGTATTATTATTTTATCAGCGATGTTCATCTCTCCAAACCAATTCCAGTCCATCGTATTTCCTGGAGGGCACATAATATATCTTGTTTGTATTGATCAAATTCTTTGTTCATTCGCATCTGTAATTCCCGATCTACACATACTCAACACATACCTACCCTTTTCTTAAGCTAAGTCCTTTTTTTAACAAGTGTTAGGTCTCGGTAAAGCAGGTTTTTATGTGGTCGAGTCGTAGGCCCTACACACAACCCCTAATACAAACGGAGGGACGCATTTGCCGTTGGTCAGCGGATCGGACCTAGTCGGGAGGACTACAAAGTAGATCCACCGACCTTACCCTCATCCGCCACCAGAGGGTCGCCCCTCCACGTCATGACAATCCAGCGCGAGGTGATAGGTATTATCATTGTTATTATTATTCTGTATTGGAACCAGCTCAACTCACCACGCAGCACACAGCCATCACCTCCCGGGAGTCTCCATCCCATATCTCCCACCACTGCCTCCCACATATCCCACTAGCGCAGCCCCCCCCCCCTTTCTCCACACTACATCCCTCTGCTCTGTTAGCTGCTTCCGTAGTATGTATTCGTGGTATTGTGCAACAATGTATCAATTCACACCATCCTGAAATTATGATTATCGTTGTTTTTTTTTTATTGAATCGACACTAATAGTTTAATACATAGAGGTATCATAGTGGATTAGGTAATTTAGTTGTTCAACTATTTTAGCAAAGCTTGCGATTTTTTTTGCAAATCGGTGTCAAGATAGCTAATACATATTTCGTGAATAATAATCTATTGCATTGCTTCCCTCATTCCTGAGTGCTGAGGGTCATGATCTGCCAGCATTTTAGCTTTTATCACATAATAATTCCCATAGTTCTCCAGTCCTCCCGACATACCGCAGTCATCAAATAGGATCTTTAAGCTTGTTTCAATTTCCTCCCCCCCCCGCACATTCCAGAGTCCGGAAAATAATTAGTATACCACTGTATGGCACTCATTTTTGTTTTCGATTTTGTGGCTTAGTGCAATATACTTAACACCGTGGATGTATGTACAACCGTATTACTTTTCTATATATAGGTGTGTGTGTGTATGATGTAGCTACAACGTGCCTAGCGTAGTATTATTATTATTTATCTATCTATATAGATATACTTATGTATATATACGAGTATTCAGCTCCAGAGCTGATGTTTCAATGTCAGGGGTGCCTCCCTGAGAGTCAGTATAGTACCGTACCTACCTAGTAATGTGATACTGCAATACCTAACTTATATTACCTATGATATATTATACAATAACTGCCTAATAATATGTATGTACGCACTGTGTATTATAAATTATTATTTTTTATTTAATATAAAATCGTAATTTATAATTACATTTACTTATTTATTTATTTAATAACAGTAGGATATACAGCTAAAACAGTTTTCACAGTACAATAACTATAAAAAAACATACTCAAAACAATGACAAGCAATTTATGACAATAAGCAACGAGAAACAAAAACAAGACAACAGAAGCTACAGAGGATCTTCAGTGGAAAGCATGTAGGTACTTTCGAAGAAATCCTCTAACATTACATTTTCTCCCAGCGTTCTCTGAATCATGGAAGATATCGACTTCAGCATAGCAACTATTATTCCCTATTTATTAGATGGAGTCGATTCATAGATGTGTCATAACTTTAGTTTATCGATGACCCCGTGACATAGAACAGTGCCTGACTTCTGGTGCTACGACTCGGTATGCGAAAGTTCACTAAACTGAGCGACTTTGGGCAATCCAGAGAACCAGTCACACTATCATTTTCTTTGTTAGGATCTAGCGCCACTTATTCCTACTATCCTTGTATACATTTTTCGCTTCCGTCACTGTCACACAATTTCTCATGCATATTCTCCTTATTCAATGTACGTACTCAACATATGTCTGTCCCGTATGATCTTGGCATTAAATCTTCAGACGGTAACGTCTCCAAGCACTATTCCTCTCAGCCATGTACAAAATAAATGTTCCTCAGGCATGTTGAGTTAGAGAAATCGTCGTGCAATGTACCTATGAAAATTGAGTGAATATAGGGGAAGCAAAAGAATTTTGTAAGAATTTAGATCAATATGGCGTTTCGTCCTCTACCTATCCAACTTGGGATAAGACAGGAGGGTAGGTATAGTAGTAATTAATTTTGAAATATGTTTATACCTTAAACACTGTTAGATAAATAACATATATAGACAATTGTGTAATACTAGCTGTATATGTATGAATTGAGTTTAACATAATACGTTATAAATCTCTGTAGTTACCTCCTACGAAGGAAGCTACGAGTACCTTCTGAGTTAGACCCAATGTAGGAACTGTTACATAATATTATGATGGAATAAATAAATAAATTATATTCAAGTAGGTAAAAAAACTGTTTTCAAATTTTCTTCTACGAATTCGTCATTTCAGCGGACAGAATTAGGCGTAAATAATAATTTGACACTGCTGCTCGAACAAGGTCCCATGAGTCAAAATGGCGTTTTTAGATTAGGTCATTCCAAGTTTTAATATTATTTACATTTTATGACCAGTTAATACTCGTTATTGACTCAGTTAGAGAGATTTTGTGACATATTATTATGTTTTAAAATACTTTTAATGAAATAAATAAATAACATATCAAATATCAAATTCAAATATGTTTCTTATGGAATATACGCTTTATGTAGTGTTTACGTAGTTTTTCAGTGAGGAGTTTGGGCTCGTTCTTTGAAGCACAATGTATAAAATCATTGTAAAATAAATAATTTAGTAAAATATATACCCAGTACAAATTTTCAGAGTTAAAACATTCACAATTTACATTGAAACTGAAATCCCTATAAAATTAAAATCAACCCTTCAAACGAACTAAAAAAAGGATACTTATGTATAAATCAATACATCTTGATGAAAATTTGTGCGTGCATTGTCAAGACTCGGGAGCATTAATTTCTGCATTTTCCAAAAAAAAAGGGTGCGTGTGCCCTTATTCTAACTGCCGCCTTAATTATTCAACATGGAATATGTAGATATTGTAGATATGTGTATGTATTCAGGTTTTTCTCTCCGCCTACTCCTACTACTTGTACTACTACTGCGTACTTCGAAGAGAGATGGAGTGAGAAATTATAATTGCTTCCTGAAAATAAGGCTTTCTTTTTTATGTAAATCATTTCATACCAACCTACATACGTACGTACTAAATAATTAATAGGCTGTCGCTGTACCTACGTGAAAAAGTTAAAAATAAATTCTAAACAAAACGCCGAATGAGAATTGTAGTAAAAAAAAACTCGTACGAAAAAAAAGATTTTATTTTATAGGTATGTATGGTAAAAGTATAATATGCATATTATTACATATACAGTTACAATATTACGTTGAGTATCCGTCAGAGAATAGGTCTCCCACTTTTTTCTGTAAGTTTTCCAGTGCCCTGCTGGTGGATTTTATCAGAATTAAAAATTCCTTGATGTTTCAGAACCTATTTGTTATTTTAGTAAGTAGGTAATTGACGTTTTGTCATAGTTCATAAGGGTTTTGTATTTCTGAGTGTATTTCGTTCTGGTGAGGTAGCTAGCAAACTTACTGTACGCATGTCCTTCTTGTTGTGGGCGTTATATCCTTATCTCCAGGTTTCGCATCCACGAAATCGCATACTCTTTGCAAACTCACTGTTCGAATGAAACATGTAAAACATTGTTTATGATGATATTATAATTCCACCGTTATGTAAAATGACTAATAAATAAATACCTTGTTTGTTTACAGAAATGTACAGCGAAAAATGAAAATAAATAAAATTGTACTTTGTTCTTTTTAATTTATTTATTTATTTTATTCTTCACTTACATAGGTTACAATTACATAAAAAAATAGTGTCATAAAAATAACAGTTATACAATTCAATGTACAGAGGGCGAGTTTATCGCTAAAATGCGATGTCTTCCAAGTAAACCTTTTACTGAACTGAATTATCTATTTAATAGGGAAAAAACATATTATGTTAAACTTCTTACCACAATCCATCTAAAGCTCTCCGTTAAACGAATAATATAGGAATTACTCGCAGTCGAAGGCTATTTATTTCATATATTACAATATATTACAACATGTACGTACAGCAAATCTACAATAACACATAATATTGTATATAGTCGTAATATAACGGCGGGTGCTTAGGGGGGTGTGGGAGGGAGAGGGTTTAGCAACAACTACTACAACTACCACTACAGCTAAAGCGGCACCCTCCTGAATGTTTTGAGAGAGGGGGGTTGGTTGGTTGGTAGTATATAAGGCCGGGAGGTAGGTTCGCTTTATATAATGTACGTTATATACTGAAACTTTCAACATTACTATGCACGTAGACACGGCAAAGTCACGAATCGATATTTCTCTATAGCCAAATATATACCTAATAATATTATGTTCTGTCGCAGTGTGTGCTATATTTTATTTACGTACGTTTTTGGATCTCTGTGCTATTTGTAACTTGTTTTCAATGTTGTGAATGTTTTTTTTTATGAATGTTTTGTTTTTGTTTGTTTCGACGTTGTATTCGTAAACACGTGTCATGTCTAGCGGACACGCTTCTACAGAAAGATTTCAGTGTAGCTTGCGGCATTTTTATTATTAGGTACTGGAAATTTCTTCAAGTTAACTAGTCCATCATCGCGTTCTCGGCAAATATATATAATGGTCCCAGCAGAATCGGAGGTCTTTTCAATAATTATAGGATGAGATACTTAAGCTTGAACGAGTTCGTGCTCCTGCCAACATTTTCATCGAAATAAAGTCTTTTAATCGACGACGCCCTGTGCTAAGCGTAAGGACAGTAAAGGATGGAATTTTAAAGGAGAACAATAATATAAGCTTTTCTCGTGTAGATGAATTTGAATATTCCATTAAAAAAACCGTGTAAAATAAACGTCAAACCGTCTTACATGGAGTACTGCTACATATTATTATCGTTTATTTTTATTCGGTACTTTATTTGAGGAAATGGTGTTGAGTTTATAAAGTTTCATCTTGTATTTACATGGGTTATTGTGTAGGGCAGAGATAGAGTTCATTATTCCAAAACGATACGGGGTAATTCTATTAATCTGAATGTTCTCGTTCTATGGAATGGTGATGGCGGTACACTGCTATTATGGGAACGGTTAGAAAAAAAAATCGGGATAACGGTGAATGGTAGGTATCACTTTTTTTCTAGGTGTGGAAACATCCATTTGTGAGGGAGTGTGCGACTCTTAATGTGCAATATAAGATGTGGAAATAATGAACGAGGACATAGTGATAAAGAAGATTGTACAAATATTATATAGCTGAGAGAAAGGATACTCGGAGTCGTGGTCAATTGAAGATCAAATCGTTTGTTTTGCAGATTAGATCTTAATGAATGTACACGTACTGATCACAGGTTATTGAATAGGAAACCATTAATGGAGAGCTGTATGAATCTTATGGATGAAAAAGCGTTTGCAAGGACAAGATTAGACGTCGCTTTATACTTTTCATTTATTCTGCAAGAGAATCGGCGTAATAGTATGTTGGCAAATAAATTCCATGTAACTTTGTCGTTTATTTTATCTATTTATGTATAACAACACGGCATCTCTCAAATGTAGGGTATCCAGTTGATTTACCGCGTGTAATAAACATACCATTCGTCTTTTCCGTGCCAATAAAAATAAGACGTTCGGAATGGGTGGTATATTGAAGATGATAAATGTCTTTTCGTGACGTTTTACAGGACATTCGAAAATTTACTGAAAAGAGACCTATTTTTTGCCAGGGACTACGTAGAATCGAATTTTCCATCTCACTACTATTATGTAATGAATTTAAGATTGTTAACCTCAGTTTTTTCCAATTGAAATTTATAGTGGATTGAAACAGTATTTTTCATTATAATTATCTTTAACAATGAATTTCCACAAAATTCCTCTTTAAAACATACAATCTCTATAACGAATTAGTTAATTCCTAGAGTTTTTTTTTCTTCGCATTAAGTGATGTTTGTTAATTGTTTTTTTTAGAATATGGATGCTGATGCATATTCAAGGTTGTGTATTTATTTATATTATTGAATTAATTCCTTATAATAATAATAATATATACAACGAATAACTTGGAATTAAAAAATAATATTAATAAAATTCATATTCTCGTTCGTTGTTGTGTCGGATTTCTATTAAGAAAAGTGACTTATTTACTCGCATACCTGGGAATTCTCGTAAATCGGTAATTAATTAACGTTGTAATCGCGTACCGTTTATATTGTATAATATAAACGGTACTTTCAATATTATATTGCTGTGGGTAACCTATCTACTAAAGTTATTAATATTAAATGTTAAGTCTAAAATATAATAGTACCCACTCTCCTTCCTTTGACTAATATCATATTGTGTTCACATGTTCAATTTTCGCCGTTCGACCGTTTTCGTTCAACCTCAATGAAAACAAATTAAATTTTAGATTAGTTACAAAATATCACGAAGAATAAAGAATCTACCGTTTAGCTATATTTCTAGCTATGTTTCTATGAAGTCACAATAATAATTACACGTATTCGACTTGAACGTCAACATGTCCAAAAGAATTCATCATTACATTTTGTTTATAAATTTTAATTATACCGATTGTAAAACACTGGATTTTGAAAAGAAACGAGTTGTTGATTTATGAAACTGGACGATCGTTATATTCTTCTGTGACGTGTCGTTTAGGTTAGATGAAGGTTGAATTGTGTAAGAATTAGCTTGATAAGTAATATCGTTAGGAACGTACGTTAGATTATACATACATAACATATATATTATATACCTATATATATCTACCTACATATTATAATTAATTAGAAAACCGCATACATATAATAATAATAATCATTATTAGATTCCACGTACATACATAATTATATGTGTATGTATTAGGTATATAAATAATGTTATAATTACAAATTAATTATTATTGTCCTATGCCATTATGTATTATCGACATCAACGTGGCGTCTTGAATAACAATATAACTGTATTGCATAACATGCCTAGCCTCGTTAACTATTCCAGTACTAATAGTAATTATGTTTTTATGATTTATTTATATCAACTTCATTCATTCTATACATTGTGCATCATGATGTTGTATCTCTGGTATAGAATAGGTCTCCCGCTCTTTTCTTTAATTTTCCAGTGTCCTGTGGCGGGTGTTTGTAAAATATTCCGTATAAGGCAAAATTCAAGAACGACACGTTATTATTACTTTAAAAATATCATCCTGCACTGAGACCATAACAGCTTTCAGCCAAGGCGATCTCAGCAGGAAGAGTGAAAAAAGAAGAAATGCCAATACAAAAAACAAAAAAAACAGCGAGATAGAAAAAAAACACAAAAGATATCATCAAAAAGAAACATAATCAAAGGAGATTCTCTATCCTGGCGATAGAGTCATTGTATGTTATGTTGAAAATATTGACATGAACATATTGTGTGTTATGCCACTTATACTGAATTCTTTTTTTTATATAAGCACGGTGAATCTGCGTGTTTTAATGCTTGTAGTTTGTCCGCAGGGTACCCCACTTGTGGGATATGCCGCTATGGAATAGTAATAGTACAATAGAATATTACTACAATTTACTTACTGTTGTATATAATTATATTAGTCCTAGCTATCTCCGCCTGTATAAATAATGTAATATAATAATATATAAAGTTATATAAACTTACTTTGAGTCGGATGAGTTTATCGCGGTACCGCGATGCCTCACAATTAACTTTTACTACCAACGTCTTTCAAAGTTTTACGAGTCTTACATTGTTTGTGGGTATTAGATAGATACCCCATACCCCCCATACCGCATACACAACCTTTATAGCGAATTCTTAAAGATATAAAATATATAACTTTAGAATATACATTCTTTAAATACCTCTCATTCATACATTTACCATCCAACTTTCCTCTTTAGAACACGTTCTGCCCCTCCACTGCCAAATGTAAGACTCTTTTATAATTATTAATAGTTGGAAACACATTTTGGATGATGATGATGATTCTGGATGATTTTTTTGACGCCGTTTAACAACAGTCCTTAGACAGTCTCAATGTCGGATTCCTCGATTTTAAACGTGATGTCATTTATGTTTCGTAGAGCACCCGACGAAGAATTGGCCTCTCACCCTTTCCATAAGCTTTCGAGTGTCCTGTAAAAAGGCAGGTGTTCGAAGACATTTTACATAATTACTCATCCTGAATGTCTTGGTGGCGCTGAGAGGACAGCTTGCATGTTATTATTATGCAGCTAGTCTGTTGGCAACCCTACTTGTGTTATGTGTCGTGATGGTATAGAAGTAGTAACTATAGTTGTTATTAATTGTTTGATTGTATGGATTGAAACTGGGCCATTGTGATTTGTTGTTTGTCTGTGTATTTGTTCATATTTTTAATATATAACTTTAGAATAGAATTTCTATATTTGTTTATATATTATTTAAATTTCAATAGGTATATGGATTCTATAATGTAAGTATTAATTCTTCATAAAATGTATTGATTTTATTTACATGTGAATTGACACTATATTGCTAAATTAACATTTTTGTATATTGACCACGGATTTAAGTGTAGGTATGTGTTTAGTTATCGTCTTTATTTATTGTTGTCGTATGTCCAGTACAGAAAGTTCATTGAAAAGTCTGTCAGATGAATATACCTATACGGTTTCCCCAATGAGAGACTTCTGTGCAATCACAGCAATTGTAAACGTATTTATGTTGGTGATGGACTCTGTATTACGTATTCCGTGTGTATTTTTTGGAAACAAAGTTTTGTTATTACTATTATTGTGTTATTGTAGATTTGCGCTTACTGTGTAGTTAGGTAGTAGAGTGAATGGTAGATACAGATAATATACCTTTATGTTTTATTTCATTATGTAGCCCAGATTCACGTAAGCATGCCTCGGGGTTTGCGATTTTATTTGTAGGGGGTAATTGCTCATTAAGTTAGCTATTGTTAGTGTTACCTCATCCTACTGCTGCTACAACAACAACCCTCCATCGCTGCTGGCGCTCTGTTCTCTCTACTGCCACCACCTCCCACAACCACCATCCATCCTCTACTTTCTCCTAATAGTCAGTCCAGAACACGTACCCAATTATTTATTTAACATCGAGGACGCCCCAGTGTTCTACATGCCAATATACTGAACTTGAATGAAAAGTTTTTTTTATGGCTTTATTGTTTGTTGTATACCTACTCATGCAAAGTGTAGTTTGTAGAAATTACTTACTAACCCTATGCTTCCCTAGATGAGCGTTGTTGGGCAAAAAGTAAGACTTAAGCCAGCCGTTATCTCTCTACTGATAGATATAGAATCTCTTTCTTATGCTTCGTGTAATTGTTAGGAATCGCTTCGTCTTAAAAAAAAACAGATACACTTTCACAGTAAGCAAGGTGCTTGTTTCGGTGAATAGCTCAGCAGCGGAAGGAAGGGAATCCGTATTATTTATTTATTGGAGTGTCCATTGTGCCCTGTCACATGCACTATGGAGGATATTTTTGACGCATCTCCACGTGCTGTGCGTTTTACACAGTATTAGAGATCAGTGTGATTGTTTTTTCTCTGGGATTCGAAACGAAAATAATAATATATTTATTTATATACAATTGTTTACAATATTTGATTCTTCGATTTTCAATTTTATCCTATTAAATGTCAACAAGTGTATAGGTATATATGTGTGTATTTATGTGTTTTTATTGTTTCTGATTCGCATTGCATTGTGTCACACAAAATTGGTTCTCTGTTTACTGTTGATCATTTGGTTTCTTAATTTTAATGTTCTAGTATTTAATGATATTTGTCACTGTTTAATTTGTAGGTATTTGTATATGTGTATTTTAACATGTAATAGGCTTATGCCGTGAGTTTATGTAAAATAAAATAAAATAAAATAAAATATTTCAAATCAATACAAAGTATGATAAAAATATCAGTAATACAATTCAATGTACGGAGGGTGAGTTTATCGCTAGAGTGCGATGTCTTCTAACTAACCCTAAGTTTTATACATTTTATTTTTAATCGCTGACAGTTAGTTAATGTCTGAAATACAAGAGAGATAGGACAAAATTGACGTCGTATTTTTTTTCAAATATCTATTTTATTTATTTATTCTTCACTGCACATTGATAAGTAGAACATATATTTTATATAGATGTATTTTCTCGTAGATCTCTAATTATGTCAGATAGGACAAAACGTATTTCAATGCTGCGGATACGATAATACATTTGTCCTTTTATTTCTAATGTTGCTTATATTATTATTTTATTATCTCTGTCGTGTTTCCAAAACGAAGGTACACTAACGCCCTCAGGTTACCGTACGATTGTAATGTTTGTTATCAGTGCGTACTGTGTACCTACTTCTAACAACAGTACGTGGGGGTCTTTATATAATTATGTTTAATGTTTTTGTTTATAATAATAATATTGTAATGTAATACATGCATATTATCTTTTTGCATTTTGTGTCTACGAAATTCGTCTAATGTTTTGTTCCAGTACCCCTAATACGAGTTTTTTTATGTTACCAAATAGTATATGAGATGTATCACAGTATCAAATTTATACTAAAAACGAAACTGATTATAGAGTTATTTTTGATACTTTCCTTGTGAAACGGAAACGAATAAAGCTTAAAGTCAGCCGGTGTGGCGCGAAGGTAATGCTCTTGCCTTTGAGTCACGAGGTCCCGGGTTCGATTCCCGGCCAGGGCAAAGTGAAGAATAACCTTTTTCAGATTGTCCTGGGTCTGGGTGTTACATGTATATGTGTGTAGTGCATTGTATATGTGTGTATCGTCGCGTTAGTACCCATAATACAAGATTCATCTTAGTTTGGGACTAGCTCGATCTGTGTGAATTGTCTATGTATGTTATGTTATACCGATTAAATACACGTTGTTTGTCTGTATTGTTTGTGTATCGCCTTACATTAAAATCATTAACCTCTGTACTATGCTTCGTTCTTAGTAAAATTAAACATCTTGGAGTTACTTTAAAAAATGTCTCCGTGGCTGTTCAACCTATTCTTCGACTACTGTATGCGACCTGTGAAAGAGATGGATGTTGGTGTCGAGCTGAATGGGTTTCGGGTGAATGCATTGATGTACGCAGACGATTTGGTGTTAATGGCTGAGAGTGAAAGGGACTTACAAGAGATTGTTACGTATGTGTATGATAGTTGCAATTTGAATGGTTTGAAAATGAATGTTATGAAGACGAAAGTTCTTGTTTTTGAAAGAGAGAATGAAAAAACGATTTGCGAGATTAAAGTTGGTGACGAATGTTTGGAGCAAGTAAGTGAGTATGTATATTTGGGAAGTATGTTTACGAGGGATGGAAGATGCGATGGGGACATTGAAAGAAGGAAAGTGGCCGGTGCTAGAGTAAACGGTGCACTTCGACCCATTGTCAGCAATGACAATGTGTCACTGTCGCGATTTGGCGTGTGTTTAGTAACAGCGTCGGCCATTTTATAAGTTAATATTGTATCGGCACAAAGCACAAAGAAAAACCTGAACAACAATAAGTACAATAAGTGAGCCACTGCAGTTTTTGTCACCACAAACACTTAAAACTATTTTAAAGAGCGTCCTTGCTAAACTAAAACTAATTAATATAAGCGTCCTTTCGCAACTACTGCTGTCTCCACAGGGCGACAGTTAACAGTATGAAAACATATTATAGCGTCCTTTCGCACAAATAAAAGAAGGCACAATGTAGCACAATATCAACTTTAACTCAGAATATACGTTTTTAAGCACAGATTCAAACAAAAGGCAAAAATTGATTTGAAAAATTCGACAGCTAACAGTTGGACAACAGAGGCCTGAGTCAATAACACACTTTCACGTCACGTTCCCGCTCCGTTAACGTTCGAGTATAGACGAAGTTCCAAGCAAGTGTCAATTTCGTTGCTAAGATACACAATAGTTACGAAAATTAACACTTTGGCGCAACATCGTCTGCACCCGAACACTAACGGAGCGGGAACGTGACGCGAAAGTGTGTTATTGACTCAGGCCTCAAGACCGTACTGGCTTACCTGAGAAACGAAGGTGGGACCAAATCAATTGGCATCTGAAAACAACGGCCTTGAAAGAAATCTTTGCCAAGTGGGGCACACCAGAGATAGACCTGTTTGCATCACAAACAGCCAAAGTAGTGAAAGAATATGTGACAATAGATCCCAGGGACAGGAAAGCCTTCAGTCAGCCATGGACCTTCCATTTGGCATGGGTATTCCCCCCACCATGCCTAATTCCACGTGTACTAACACATTTGAACACAGCGCAGGGAGTTTATTTGTAAGTCGTACCCAGATGGTTGAAAGTGTTCTGGCTACCAGACCTGAAAAGCCGTGCACTAGAACCCCCAGTAAAAATAAACAATCTGGAACACAATCTAATAGACACGAGCACAGGATTTCATCCTCCTTGATGCTTGATGCCTGCTATTGTGAGGAAACATTATGTTGGTAACATAATGAACTGCGCATGACAGGGGTAACACTACAAAGATGTTCAACAGATATGACGTAGTACAGTTAAGAAAAGACGGGAAGTACAACATTGCGGAACTACAATGTTGGGTCATATCTCTCACAATATAAATTATATTCTGGATAAGGAACGGACCATATATAATATTGCAGTTATGTAAATTTAGACTGTTAAGTTATTTATAATTTGTAGTTGCAAAAATATGTTGATATCTGTTGATGTAATTATTTGAGTCTGGATTGGCCTCAGAGTAACTACTACAGCTACCACAAGTACTGTGATTTGTATTGATATTACATACTCTATTAAAGTAACTATTCTATTTTCAAAATATTATTGTATAGTTAAGATTTTCTTGTTAGTGTTGCCAGTGAGTAGAAGCATTGTAGTTTTGAATATGAAATGCTTTTACTTAGTATTTTTATATTCATGTTAACATAATATTTGTGTAGAAATTAATATTATATTTGTATGATGATAATAATGAGGATATTAGAAGAATGAGCGGATGCAAGAAGACTGTTGTGGATAGAATGCGTGTAAATAAATTGAGATGGTTTGGTCATGTGGAACGAATGAAAGAGGAAAGAATGACAAAGAGGATATACTTATCTGAAAGAAAGGGTGTGAGGAAACGCGGGCGACCGAGAACCACGTGGCTTGATCACGTGGATCAAATTCTCAAGGACGGCCGCGTGTTGAGTAAGAGGAACCGACGTGCGTGTATGAGGAACTGTATGAATGTGGAGGAAGCGAAGGAAGTGTGTAAAGATAGATCTGTTTGGCGTTCCGTTCTCTCTGCCTACCCCACTTGGGACATGGCGTGAGGGTATAGTGTAGTGTAGTGTACTTTAAAAAAAATTGAACACTTATTTAGTAAGGGTTATACTTACTATTATTAATTTAACATAAACTCCCACCAAGAGTTGTCGGTCGAAAATATCAATTTTCTTGGAGTTTCCATCCACTTCAATTCAGTTCTTTTATTGGCAATGAGAGAACATATTCTGCATATTTATTTATTTATTTATTAAAAGCTATTAATAAAAAGGTTTTTTTATACATAAAATAACATATCAAAAGTTCCACAATCATAGATATCAATTTACATATGAGCCGTACAAATGAAAACAGCGCTATCTCCCTACAAGGAGAATTTAAGTTGGGTAAACGTACCTATTTGAAATAGGCTTGTATTTAAGTGATCATCAAAAATATACCAAAATCGTCACCAAATAATTCAATATGATTGCCAAAATAGTAGATTGATCATCAAATCGTGATCCTCAAATAATTCTAAATTGAACCCTAAAAAATAAAATATTCCAACCAAATAATTCAATATGATCGCCAAAATAGTAGATTGATCATCAAATCGTGATCCTCAAATAATTCTAAATTGAACCCTAAAAAATAAAATATTCCAACCAAATAATTCAATATCGAGGGGTGAAAGGCTATTTGTTTTAAGCGACACTTTTGCCGAAAATGAGTTATATATATGGTCGGAATCGGCAAATTTTTCTGCGTCGATTGGTCTAGGTTTCGAGTCAATCGGAGTACTTTTTTGGCGCTTGAACAAAAAAAAAATAGGTCTTATTTCTCAAACGTGATGTATGATCTGACATCAAATTTGTCACTTGATTTAAACACTTCACTTAAACCATTCATTAATACTGATTAATACAGACTATTGGAGCATAAGCTATTTTTCTTTCTTCAAATTTTCAGATAGATGGTAGTTAAAGCTTTTTTCCGTGTGTGCAAATTGTCATAAAAAGTACCTTAAACCGTTTTGCCCTCTTCTGCTATTTCTCTGCATTGTCGCTTCATACATTTAGCCGATATTTAAAAAAGTAGTGCATGTCGCATGAACCGTTTTCGCTGCAACCGTTTGCACCAACTTTTGACTGTTCAACCAATTTTCTATTTCGTAATATTGATAATGATGGTCGTTTCAACTTTTTCGTCTCATTTTTATTTTTGAAAACATGTTATTTGAGACAAATCTTTGTGAAAGATGCTCGGACTTGAATCATTTTTCCTGTTTTTAGAACATATATAATATGTCATTTAAACAAAAAAAAAATAGTATGATACAACAAAACGCATGTCATTTAATACAAATAAAATATTTGGCATTTTGAGAAACCGCGGCGTAAATCCACAAGTCGTTGCAGGTTAGCACGAGGTTGGCGCTTCAGTTGTCCATAGTGGCGACTCTTGAAGCGCGTGCGCGCGTTAGATGTCTGCGATCTAAGATTTTGCGAATATTTTTATCGTTATTTTTATTCAAAATTGTATCTTAATGATTATCACCAACAAATTTACGAATCAGTGAAAGTGTTATCGTTTCTTTAATAATCATTTTGTTACAACATACGTGTGTTAGAGTATTATTTCAAGAACTTATATGTAAGTGTTTTTATTTTATATTTTTGTATCAAAATCGATACGCTATCAATTAAAATTATGTACATCTAAGTATTTTAATTATTTATCATTACAGTTCACCATGGAATTAAACAGAAGAAAGTACTACAAAGGCTTCATTAAACGCGTTTGTGAAAAAAATGATAATATCAACGAACTTTCAGTAACAGTCTTGGGAAGCTCTTCATATCACAATCGAAATAAAGATCTTAGTGTTTTTGATCCAAACGTTGACAAAGATCATGAAAAGACGGTAAGTTCAGCTTAGTTATGATATTAAGTAAAATTGTATTGTTAATTGTTTTTGTAAAAGTTGGAATATAACTAGGGCATTGTATTTTAGGAAAAGGAAAACAACAATAATAACTCCCAAGAAAGTGTGGAAAACTGCCGTAATCCTCCTTATGAAGAAGTTGAAATGCAAGAGGTAATCCATGATGATCAAGCTATAATAGCGGGTATTGCTCTCGGTTTAGAAAACAGCACTGATATTATACAGCAATCTTTGGACGATGCTGATGTTAGTGAATTAGCTGAAATAATCAGTCCGGAGGAGAATAATGTCAGAGACATAGAAATACCAGATATGACAAAAGAAAGAAAATGTAAGCGATCTGTGGCTTTGTTGGATTTTATGAGTGACGACGAGGAATACAATTGGGATTCAACATCTTGGAAGGAGACAGACGAGTCTTCAAGCGAAGAAGATTTATCAAACAAGAAAAAGAAGAAGAAAATAGTATGTATGGATGGAAAAGTAGGTCAAGCAGGGTTGAAGAAGAAAAGGGGAAATAAGAAAAATATTTGCAAAGATGCAAGATCCAAAGGCAAATGTTACATTAAAAAAGATGGATTTGTTGTACAAACAAAAGAATTACAACCTAATCCATGCATAGGAAAAAAATGTCCATGGAAATGTGAAAATATAGATGGAGAGAAAAGACAGAGAATTTTTCATTATTTTTATGAATTATCAAATCAGAGAAAAAAAGATTGGTTAGTCGCTATGTCATCTAAAGTAGAGATAAAAAGGAAAAGATCTAAAAATTCCAATTACAGGACCAATACATTTAATTATTTCATAAATGATGGAGAGGGTCGTCGTCAGGTTTGCTTAAAGTTTCTAATTGCCACTTTAGATGTTACGCAAAGGTATATTTACTATACCATATCAAATGCACATGAAGGGATATCAAAATCCGATGGTAGAGGAAAATGTATTCCAGCCAACAAAACTCCAAGTGAAGCAAAAGAAACAGCAAAAAACTTCATCATGAGCTTACCTGCTCTACCATCACACTATTCTCGCAAGGATAGTACAAGACTCTCTCATTGTAACAATAAATATTATTGACAACAATTCTTTTACTTGTTTAATAAAAAATATCATAATTAATGTTTTTATGTTTTCTTTTAAACCCAAGATTCACTTAGCATTACGACAAAAATTATTTTGTATCAACTACCTAGTTTTATAAAATCCTTTCAGGAGGAGGATGTAAAACAATTAATTAAGAATGTTATTGTTGCTTAAGTCACTGTTCCTGTTTCCGTTTATCTTTCAGCTTGTAGTTAAAACAAATAGCCTATTTCAATTATCTTTGGTCAATGTCAGATAAATCGTTATTCCTTCCACTAATTAATTACAGCGATGTCGCTTAAAACGTTTTTCCCTTCATTAATGTTTTATGCCGTTGGTGGTTGAATCATTTTTCCTGACTCCGGATAAAAGCCAAATTGTATTAAGCGACACATAATTTGGATGTTTTGAAGGTATTATTACTGAAAATTATGCCAAAATATGTGTTGATTTTTTTTAAACATGCTGTTCTTAGAACGTTTTTAAATAGGACTAATCGTTTTTTTATAATATTTTTTTTTCTAAAAAAAATAACTTTAAATTGCTCTCCTGTAAAGTTCACAAAATGTCGCTTAAAACAAATAGCCTTTCACCCCTCGATATGATCGCCAAAATAGTAGATTGATCATCAAATCGTGATCCTCAAATATTTCTAAATTGAATCCAAAACAATAAAACATTTGCCGGCAAAAATAAAATCTGATTCCAATATAAATTTCTTACAGTTTTGTACATATATTACTTTTCTATAGAAAAAAAATACTCGACAACGGTTGGAGACAATTTATATTCGAAATAAAACCGGCAAAAATAAAATCTAGTACCAATGTAAATTTCCTACAGTTTCGTACACATTACTTTTTTTATGGAAAAAATACTCGACAACGGGTGGAGCCAATTTATGTTCGAACTAGATTTTATTTTCGCCGGTTTTATTTTATTTTTGCCGGCAAAAATAAAATAAAACCGGCGAAAATAAAATCTAGTTCGAATATAAATTTCCTTAAGTTTCGTATAATATTACTTTTTCTATGGAAAAAATACTCGAATACGGGTGGTGCCGCAAGTATCATAGTTCCGATAATAGTGCATCTGCAACGGGTTTGAGTATTCAAATACTGTATTATCATTGTAGTCGTGAATAGTGAAATAATAAAAAGGGTCATGTCATTTTAAGCTATATATATATTTAGTTACAATCCATTGGATTGGTCTGCAACGAGTTTGGTTTTTCTTCTCCATTCCTCCCTATTCTCAGCCAGTCTTTTAAGCTCTACGTATGAGCCACAGTTCATGTCCCTCTTCAGTTGGTCCATATATGCGTCTCTTGGTCGGCCTCTGCCATTTGTTCCCTCGGTCTTACCCTCCGCGATGGCGATGAGTAGTCCTGGGTGCCTGATGTTGTGGCCAATCCAGTTAGCTCGTTGTTGGCTGATTCTCTTAAGGAGTTGCCTTTTTTCGCCTACCCTGGTTAAGACTTCTTCGTTTTCGACGTGCTCCGACCAATGGATCTTAAGCATGCGTCTGTAGCACCACATCTCAAAGGCCGCCAACCGTCCGCTTTCACTCTTGCTGATGGTCCATGTCTCACAACCATAAAGCAGAATGCTCCATACAAAGGCTTTAGTAAGGTTCTTCCTTACGCTTAAGTCGATATTTGGGGATTCCAATATCTTCGATTTTTTGTTGAAGGCAATCCTTGCCTGGTTTATTCTGCTTACAATTTCTGCTTTGGAGCGTCCATCTTGGTTTATTCTGCTGCCCAGGTACACGAATTCACTTACTTGTTTGATGCTCACTCCATTTAATGCAATGTTCGCAGTCGCTTCCTCTCTTCCAACGACCATACATTTTGTTTTTTCTTTATTTATTTTCATGTTGTACTTTGACAACAGTATACTTTCCAATTTTCCTAAAGCTTCGTTCAGCTCCATCTCGGAGTCTGCGAGCAGTGCTATGTCGTCAGCATATCTTATCATGTCGACCTTTTTCCCATTTATTTTTACTCCTGTCCAGTTCTTCATTTCTTCTCTCAGTTCATCAATGGCTCGCTGTATATAGCAGTTAAAGAGAGCTGGCGACATTGAGCATCCTTGTCTTACGCCTTGTTCGACCCTTGCTTCTGCACAGCTCTCTCCGCTTTTAATCACAGCCATTTCGTTCTTGTATAAGCTCCAGATTGCTCTTCTAAGCATTCTTAAAAAAATCACGATAGTGAAGAAAGAGACTTTCTAATGAATTTACTTAAATATTATGAACGATTTTTGTTATTATAATAACAAATTTGGCGATCAATCTACTATTTTGGCAATCAATCTATTTATTTTATGGTCAAATGTATTTTTTGGTGGTCATACCGAAATATTTTGACGATCGGATTTTAATATTTGTAGGTAATAATTTTGATGTTAGTTTCATTTATTTGATGATATTTATTTTATATTTTGATGATCGGAATATGAAATATTTGGTGATATTGTTTTGGTGTTAATTTTACTTTTTTGATTATCGTTTTATTTTTCTGATGGTCGGTGACTAGGATCAAAAATATTATTTGATGATCATTTATATAATACCGTTTGAAATATTGGCAATATAAACCGAAAAAAAGTTTGAAAATAACTAAAGCAAAGAGAAAGTAATATGTTTTCGTTTAGAAAGTATAACTTTTTACAAGATATTTAAACAAAATATTATTTAGTAAAAAGCATATATTATTTAGTAAGTTTACTCTCTGCCTATTTTGAAGGCATGATGCCGCGATTGTGTTAGTATGATAAGAAGAAGTTCTTAAATATTGAGTTTAGTAATGGCTCCTGTTTTTTGCATTTTAGTTTCCGATCATCTCGTTACACTAGTTTTTTGTTTATCTCGCCGTATAATAAGTATTATTATCTACTACTACTACTATACCATCACGGCATATCCCACAAGTGGGGTAGCCAGCAGACCAGCTTATAAAACGTGCAAGCTGTCTTCTCCGTGCCAATATAAAATCAAGACATTCAGGATGGGTGGCAAACCTCATCGCCGAATTTAAGATGTAAAATGTCTTATTTTTTCGAACACCTATTTAGTATTACCTAACCAGTATTATTATCTATTTATCATTATTATTATTTTTGTACATTGAGAGACATTGTTAATGTTTCGTATAATTATAATCTATCTACATGGATCCCTCGCTAACCAATTCTCTGAAACGAAAACAATCTCCGCTTATTATATACCGTAGTTTAGATTTTCCAACTGTACCAACATTTCATCTTAGTAAAAAAAAAAACATTTTATTGCGTCTATCTGTAATTATTTTCTCATTGATATTGAAAATCTGTCTCGTGACATTGAAAAAGAAATCATATGCACATTTTTTATAAATCTTTGTCGTATGTATAAACATCATACATCTATCACACCGCTTGCTTTGCGGTTTAGATGAAAAGATTTGTGCACCTTTTATTTCTGTATTTGTACGATAATGGTGTTGCCGCTAGCAAAAAATATGAAATACTACCAGTAATCAGTTACAGAACGAAACATGTCGATGTAACTTAAAAGTTAGTTAAAAACTACTGAAAGAAAAACGTGTGTAGAGAAATTATATTTTTTGAATGAGTATCTACATTAATTTAACTACCCTCTGTGTGTGCGTTGTGTATAAATAATATTTGCTGTTTATTATTATAATTTCTTACTTTGTGCCCTCTTTGCCTTTAATAATATAATTATCAAAGTATTCCTTAAGATACGTTGTGTTTACGTTACAATAATCGCATTACAACGTATCTGCAGGAAATGTATAACAAAGATTCGTCTTCTCTGTATAAAGGGATTGCTATTCCCTTATTCCATATACCTCCCTATCTAAATAAAATAATACATACATAATGTGGAATCTTTGATGTTTGAATACAACATAATTATGAACATGGTTAGCTGTTTAGTACTTTTTCTCTGTTTTTAATTATTTCTGTATGTTTACTTTAATGTAGGTAAGTGTGTGTGTACTGTCGAACTCTTGCTTTGCATCTGCGCATATAGTAGGTACATAATATTCTATTTTACGTAGGTACATAATTAAAAAGCAATTGTTTGTATGTTTATTAATTATCTTCCTCCCACATCTGCATCATCTGCTTACTACATATTCGTATGTGAGGTTCGCTAATTTGTTTTGTAAACAATAATAATCTGTACCTACGTACAAGATATTTGATTAAAGAAAGGTATATACAAATTTAAGGTCGTGGCTCGGTTATGTTTTGAAAATATCTAAAATAGTTGGCCAAACTTAGTAGTGTTCTTTCGTCCACAATGTTCCTGATGGCCTAAAGATCCCTCTTTCACAAAACACATGTTTAATACGTAAACATTAATTATACAATTTAAATACATTTATGCATTTTTTGTACTCTAAAATTGAGCGGTGCTCGTGCTCTGAGTTTGAGAGTGCTCAGATTAACTTTTAGTAAGTAATTTTTCACTGACGACGGACGTAGTCCGAAAAGCTTTTGAAATAAATAATACTTTTAGTGAAAGACACAGTATTTGAATTTAATTTAATTAAACTAAATATTTAATTATGACGAACTTTCACAACGTTTGCTCTTCGAAAATAAATAAATAATTTATATTAGTTTTATATTTTTTAATTTGTTTTAGAGAAAATTTAAAATCTCTTTTTAAGTAATTATTATAGCACCCCACACGTGTTTACGCGTAATTGTATTTATGATAATAATGCAAACTGTCCTCTTCGTGCCAATATAAAATCAAGACATTCAGGATGGGTGGCAAGCCTCATCGCTGAATTTAAGATGTAAAATGTCTTATTTTTTTCGAACACCTGCCTTTTACAGGACACTCGAAAACTTACGCAGAAGAGTGGGAGACCAATTCTTTACCGGGTGCTCCACGGGATAAATTTTTAATTGTGAAATTAAAAAAATTACTAAAAAACTTCTTAACAATTGAATGGCCTTATCTGTCTATCTTTATCATTTTTAGTTATCCCAGAAGTGGATTACCCAGCATATTTATTGCATACAATAAACTTTCAAGTTATCCTCTCCGTACCCATAAAAAGTCTTCAGGATGGATGGGATACCTCATTGCTGAATTGAAGATATTTTACGCGCGAACTCGGGCGTTCGAAAACCACGTGGTTTAATCAAGTGGTTCTAATCTCAAGAACGGCAGTGGGAAGTTTTGTGTATGTAAAAGAACAGAAAGAAATATGTACATATTATATAAAGATCTTTATGGCGTTCCGTCCTCTCTTTCTACTCCACTTGATTATTCGGCGTGAGAGTATTTATTTATTTATTATTTGTTTATTTATTAAATAAACGGCTTATGCCTTTTACAAACATAAAATATAATAAAACAGAACAAAAGAATACACATTTCAGATTAAATCCAAATAGGTTAATAAAAAACAAACTATGTAAAAAATAGCTTAATAATAAAACAAGACGATACATATTGCCATTTTAAGAAAAGTATGCACTTAATAACGATGGTATAGCGCACAGATGTGGTAAGTGCAGTTTTTTACCGAAAATGAGTTATTATACGCATGCGAATCTATATCATCTGAAGTATGTTCCTTAGGAATATTATTGCGTAACTCTGTGTCATTCACGAGATATTTAACAAAAACTTTGTTTGGTTAGTACTAAATTGTAAGGCATCTCAAACTTTCAACATTGATTATCTCAAAACTATGAAAACTGCACTTACCACATCTGTGCGCTATGTCATCGATAATAAAAGTAATAGTCTATGTAAGTATCTAATAATAAAAAAGTAATAATAATAATTTCATGATAAACAAAAATAAACTAAAGATATGTAGCTACATGTAGATATCACTGTAGTATAGTGTAGTAGTATAATATAGTACTATATTTTTCGAATAACTGACAATTTATTATTGTACACTCAAAACACGAATAAAGGTAGATTCTATTCTTTGCTGAAGACTCCACAGCTTCTAATAAATTACAAAATAATATCACTCTCACTATATTTTTATTATTTCTCCTCAATACTTGAGGGTAGCAATAATCAAAAAGACTTTCAATGGGTAGAACATAAGAATATTACGAAACGAAAAATAACTTTTCTGGTAAATATAATGAACAAATAAATAAGACATTTTACATCTTAAATTCAGCGATGAGGTTTGCCACCCATCCTGAATGTCTTGATTTTATATTGGCACGAAGAGGACAGTTTGCATGTTTCTTACATGCAGCTGATCTGCTGGCTACCCCACTTGTGGGATATGCCGTGATGGTGTAGTAGTAGTAGTAGTAGTATTATGTTTGCTAATTTAAATATTTTCTTTTTGTTTCAGGTATGTAACATTCATCTTCTTGATGGTTCATACATAGTTCACACAGTGAAATTAGGGTAAGTTTCCCACAAGCTATCTTGTTCCAAAAAATTTATTATTTTAGTTTGTATCGTGAAGGTCCCAGGTAAAGAAGAGATTATCTAACAGTAAGTTTTCTAGTGTTTTCAAAATACATATATTCGTAAAACATCACGTTTATCATCTTATGTTCAGCTTGAGGCGGTCAACCCATCCTGAATGTCTCAATGATATTGAATGACAACTTGCACGTTTATCATTTGTAGTCAGTCCGCTGGCTACCCCACTTGTGGATTGTTGTTATGTTTGATGATGTTATGAATGAATGAAAACAAAAATAAAACTGTTAAAACGATTCAAGGCCGGTCTTTACGTTTACAAAGAATACTTAGAATAGGATGAAAATATATCGAAATTTTCCTTATAACCGAGCACATGATTTATTCATAATACAGTGAAACCTCTCATAACGAGTAATTCGCATAACGAGCAAAAAAATGTGAAAAAGTTGCTCCCATAACGAGCGACATTTCGCATAACGGGTAACAGAGAAAGGGTAGGTTAGTTCTTTTTTCACGACATTCACTTGTGACCTTGTGAGCCGGGACTTCCGCGCCAGTGCATCAGTCTGTGTTTAACACTCGCTCCTTTAGCGCCTTGGTTTCTATTTTCTATTTTTTTTTTCTATTTTCCTTTATTGGCATTTCTACAGGTTTTTACATATGTAAATATAGTATAAAACAATTAGGCATAGTATTAACCCAATTAATTACATAATGCACATTTGTTTACAAATACTGTATATAATTAAGATTCCCGGATTAAAAGTACCCATCTATGTAACCCAAAAATAAAAAACCCAAAACAATAACTTTAAAAATTCGAATAAAAAAATTAAAATAGTTACAGAACTAAAAATAACGAGTGGATGGCCTTGAGAAGAATAGAATAGAATAGAACTAAAAATACATTACATAGTCACCATAAAATAAGATAAAAATAATAAGCGTTAATGTAAGAAGCGCAAAATTCAATACGCCAAAAAATAATATGTAATGGTGACAAATAAAAGTAAAAGTAAATAGTTAAAATTAATATTATTAGTAATTTTTTTATGTGCAAAGTATTATAATCCGTTCAAAAATGTCCCGTAAGAAAAAAACACAAGAAGACAGCCAGAAGAGAATAAAAACAACTGTTGAAATGAAACGTAAAATCATTGAAAAGCGAGAACAAGGTGTGAGCGTGGCATATCTAGGGCGCACATACGCGCACATACTATCGGTAAACATCAACGATCTGCATTATTCTCACGAACAAAAATAAAATTAAGAAGATGAATGCTTCAAAGAGAGTGTCAAGAATGTCTACGAAACGGTTACGTTTACGTTTAGTTTTCATATTTTTATTTAGATACGTTTTTTTTCTAATCTAAATTGTATTACAAGTTGTTATACTCTTTTATAAGTAATTTTATTTGAATAAACGTTAATAAAAAAAAATTGAGTACTCCCAGAATACTTATTCTTTCGGCATGGAACGCATTTTCGTATTTTACATTGATTTCTATAGATTTTTTTTTTCGCATAACGAGTAAGAGTCTGGAACGAATTAAACTCGTTATGAGAGGTTCCACTGTACTTATTAATTTATTATTTATGTTATTTTTTTGAATTCTGTCGCATGACATCCTGCCTTACCTCCCATTTTGTTGTGTGTTTTTAAAATATTATATGCTATTTGATATATTATATGTATACATCGTACTTATATTAATACATCACAAATCCTATCTCTCCTACCTCTGTTCTTCTCTGTAAGGCTGTATCTAATATGCATTACACAGTATGGAAATGTCTGCGACCTTTCTCGTCCATTCTTTATTCATTCATTCCTTACTTACTTGCTGCTTGCTATTTACATAGTTTTGTTTTGTAACCCTCATTTGCGATTCTCTTGAAGATTTTTAGATTTTGATGATGAGATGCGAAACGTAAATCTTTCGTACTTGAAAATTATGTCATATTTTTTTCTCTTCCTTCCTTTGCTTTATGGCAAAGCACCCGAATTCGAGTGAATTATTATTTCAGACAATATTTCTGTGGCGACAAGGTAAAGGGGCATAAGTCAGTTTTGCAGTATTGAGTTATTCCCTCCACAGAAATGTAGGTATATATCATACCTCACAAAGTTATGGCTTCAAGATTCAAGGGTAGCCTATGGTACTAGGTAACCCTTGATACCAATATTTGTGAGGTATGACATATACCTACATTGCTGTGGAGGGAATAACTCAATACTGCAAAACTGACTCACGCCCCTTTACCTTGTCGCCACAGATTTATTACGAGAGAGTGTAACGTAGCTCTGGGTTGGAAGAGTCTTACAAATATTTGAGGATAGTATTGAAACGAGTGACAGAAAATTCTATTTATAGTTTGCAAAAAATACCGAAATGAACGTACAAAATACTCGTGTATGACGTGAACGACGACATAAGTATGTTTGATTTTATTTTATTTATATTTTCGCACACATCCTGGCGTCATTTTCAAAGTATGAAAGCGTCAGCACGTGCGCCAAAACTTCGGTATATTAAAACCAGACATAGCTACCTAGAAAACTATAAAAAAGAACGTCAAAAGCTCACTATGAAAACCTACTGTTCACATAATAACAAAATAGTTTACTAGCCTATCAAGGATATTCTTCATCTTGTGCAAATGTCATCTCCTCGGCGGAGGTTAGGGATCAACTGGACTATTACCACTTTGTTAACTGCGGCCTGGGACCCTGGACAACGATGTGGTGCTTCAGCTAAACCACTGTCTCAGATTATGGAGCCAAGAAATTCTCCGACGTGCTCCTCTTCTTCCTTGTATTTGTCCCTGAACTATTAATTGCCGATGTTGGCACTTTCTCCTCTTATTACTTAACCAAAGTATTGCATTCGCTGTCTCGATGTTTAGGTAGTAGAATTCCACAGCGAAATAAATAAAACTAATGTTTTATTCTACTATTTGTTTTATTTATTTCGCAAAGTATTGCAGTTTAATGTTAATTTTTTTTTTTATGAGGCATAGAAAGTCTATTTTTTATTCATATTATATGTGATTTGTGTTTCGTCCTCTACTTATTTTACAAGGAATGTACGGCGTGTGAGTGAGATATGATGGACGAAATTTGAACATTCTGAAAAACATTTTAGCTTTTTTTCTGTACATGTTTAACGTACATATTATTATTTTGTACATTATTGTAAGATGAATTATTAACAGTATACGTTTGAAAGGTCTCTTGTGAGTCTGTCGATTTCTCGGTATTCCTAGTATTCCTACGCCTCCATCATCTCTACGACGCCTTCATGCTAACTTGACTGAGTGACTTACTAACTGTGTGTAAATGTAACAATTTTCTCCCGTATAAAATCACATTATACGATGAAACCCTCATATCTGACGTATCGGCGACCAAAATTTCCAACATCACGACTCGAATAGTTAAAAAAATAGATTCTGTTCCGGGATAAAGAGGTTATTTTTAGACTGTAGATTACTAGACTCAATTTTTGGTTCTACTTCTATTTTTTTTTGAGAGAGACGTCTTCCAACTTCTCAGATCATTAATAATAATAAGTTAAAAGTCGAAAGGCTTCTCTATAAAAATCCAATGTAAGAGAAGGCGACTGTTTTTATTATTCCAATTATGGAATACTGCATTAGCGAAATTAACAAAAATAAATATACTTACATAGATTCATTTCGTTTGAAATCTTTTTTTGGGGGTGGATATAGTTTTGTTAGGAACGAATATGTTTACTTTACATAGATTGTAAGCAGTTTTACAGAAAATTATATTCAAATTAAATACAGTTAGAATGAAGAATCAAGACATTCGTAACGTAGAGCAAATTTATCTCAGAAGCGCGATGAAAGATTATTTCACCATTTTTAGGTAGATTGACCTCACACTTTAGGGTGAAAATTTATAATGAAACCTCACAGAAAAATGGCGAGCTCATTGCGACTGCTACATCCTTCGCATACTAAGTTAACTTTTTGATTCCGCAAAAACACATTTTAAGATCTATACTTGTATTTATGTTATTATGATGAAAACTTTAGCGTATTTTGGTCAGAGGCGGCTCTTTGATAATGAGCGGCGGTTCAAACGCACCCCCAATTTAAAAGATAGAAACCTAACATTATGTAATAATTAAAATTAAAAAATATTAATAAATTTTTCCATGAACAATATAATAATATTATTCAAGTTACCATATGAACAACACAGTCATCACATTCACTATTGCTTTGCAACATGCAGCGCTACTGTTCGTTAGAATATTTTAGTGCGGATGTTGAGCGAACTAGCGGTGCAAAATCTAATATCGCACCGATAACCCATACATTTCGTAAAACTTCAATACTAAGTTCGTGGTGCTAAGATTGTATGGAGATATTAAAAATATATGGGACATTTTGAGCATTGAACACAACTATGCTCACACGTAAAAAGGAGTAAGAGATACGCCTTGTAGCATTTTGTCGTACATTGACGGAAATTTTTTGACTAGTGTGTTTTTTTATGTGAAGGGATTCCTGTTATTAGTTATGTGGACGCGATGAATTAGTACCTACCAAGCGTGTCAAAATGCATAGATTGACGTCGTGAGGTTCATAGGTCAGCCGTATACACTGTAATTACTTATTACTTAGTGGTAAAATTTCTATAGACAGTTAACGCTAGTCGCGATTGTGTTATGCAGATAATTAGTTATTTGTAAGATTTTTTATATTCGAGCGCGCTTATATCGACATGTTACATGCAATTTAAAGAATCTACGATATACCTATATAAAATTGATATAATATTAATTATTATCGTTTTAGCTTATAGATTACTATTAAAATGGGTGAATTAAACGTAGAATAAGTAATAGTAAATGAAGTGTTCGCTAATGGTAAAGAGAGAAGGGTAGAATTTCTTTATAAGGATGTTTTTTTTTTTACCGAACCCCCGCAAATACATATTGCCGGCCGCCTCTGATTTTGGTATGATAATAATACGTGTGGGCTCTCCTACCGTTCGCCTTCTTCAATACACGTGCCGTAACGTGTTTATAATAATAATAATAATGTATTACTATTATTATTATATAATATTATATTACGAAATAAATAATTGGAGCTTATCTGTCAGTCTTTCACAATAATATGTCTCATACAGAATACAGATACAACACACATAGCAGCGATTACAATAGAGAAATAATATGACGAATCTGAGAATCATCACAGAAGCAGCACAACTGTTGCTGAAAACAGTGACACTTTCACAGAATTCTAGTTGTTATCTATTATTATTATTATTATCATCATCGTGTCTCTATAATGATGTGACTGTTATGAAAATTCCAAGTAAATAATATTATTTAGGTAGGAACAATTATTATCGCTTCATGTCGCGAATATTTTATGTTGAGAAACCTTACGAAATATGTCAGGTTTTTTTTGTTAATTTTAGAGAAGAAATGTTTTATAAAATAATTGTTAGAAATAATTTCAACCCTCAGTTATTTTATTTTATTCTTCTTGCACGTCATCATTCACATAACAAAATCAACAAATCAACAACATAAGAAACATGTGATGATATGCACTGGCGATATTATCACTTTATAGTGCTCCCATATAACCACGAATATTTTATTATTATTGGTTTACATTTAAGTGTCGTTTGCGTGCCAAAACACCTCAAGGACACTGTACAATTCGTCAATTCTAGGACATTCACGTCATAATATTAATAAATAAATAGATTAAATGATAATCTCGGATACATAAAGGTATCCATGTCAGAAGTTTAATTATATATTGTATTGTATTAAATATTTGCGATACAATATATTATATCCACGTCAAGAATGTAAAACATAATAAAATATTTTCAATAATATTTAATAAAATAAAAGGTTTTTAGGTCCCTTCTGAATGTACCTATTAGCCTTAGTGATTAGATATTTTTATTATCAACATTAGATTGATCACTTTAAATTAACAATAATAACTAAATGTACTGACTGATAGGTATGTATCACCGAAATTCTCTCTATCTGTCCCTCACTTTTCGGTGTAAAATAGTTCTGAAATATTGAAGACTATTATGTGGCAAATTTAACCAAATCATGGGCTAGCTCAGTATAAGGGTCAAACTAAGAGTACGTTGCATTAATGTCCCTTAGTTGAATTAAGACTAATTGTACGTAGTTTGTTTAATCGCAGTAACAGCATAAGCGAAAGGCGCAGTACAAATAATAATATTATAATCATACTAATGGTAGCAAGAGAATAATAATAATTAATTAATCAGAGACAATTCAGTTATGAAAATATACTGCGTCGGCTTCAGCGACTAACTATAATACTAATGAAAGTCTATAGTAAATGTACGAGCCGTCTTCTCTGTACCATAATAAATAAGACGTTCAAAATGGTTGCCATATCTTAAATTGTAATGTAGATATTATGAATGTTGCTTTAGAAATTTAATATTTTCCATTAGAAAATCACAGCGGCGACAATTCGTCGTCCGAGCGTCCACTATCACTACCTACTGCAATGTTTGTTTGTCTTCGTTTCTCATATTTCTTGGCCGGTGGCCAATATCATTACAAAATCTACTGTCACTTACCTACTAATAGTCACAACCTCTGTGTGTTTGTATATAGTATTTATTTATTTACTCACTACTGCTTCTTCTCTACTATATCTCTTCGTATTGAGAGTACAATATCTGCTGTAAATCTATGGTATCTACTTACTAATGCATGTCATGTGATAGGAGAGAAATGACTTGGAGTTATTCCAAACTATTATTTTATCCAGTGACAATAATATTTTTGCTCCTTGGATTCCTCGACACATAAAATGTCTACTATTTTTTTCTGTAAGTTTTTTTTATTTAGGTAATAAAATTCCATCTTCTTCTTCTTTGCCCTCGCCTTTATCCCATTTACTTGGGGTCGGCTCTCCTAGTCCTCATCTTCCAAGTTTTCCGGTCCCCTGCGTCCTCCGAGCGCAACTTTGCCTCCTTCAGGTCCCTGGCATTTGTGGACATCCAGGTGGTCACTGGTCTGCCTGGTCTTCTGGGTCCTACTTCTAGGGAGTAAAAATCTATAATGAAACTAAAAAAGAAATGTTTTTTTCCAGAAAGAGACGTTTTTTTCTTTGTCAAAATTGCATGACCAAAGAAAGACGTCTCTCGTAAAAAAAAACATTTTATCTTTTTATTTTCATCATTCCCTCGTGTTTATTACACGCAGTAGCTTTACTGGTTACCGAGAGATGGCATGATGATGTAGAGTTTTTTTGGGTTTTCATTTCACTTGGTGGGTTCGGCTCTTTAAACTGAAAGGTAAAAAGAGGGCTTGTCATGGTTCAAAATAGAAGCAGTTCTGAATGAAATTTGCTTCTTTTCTCCGTGTATTCCCAAAAGGAAATGTCAAAAGACAAGATAGTAGAAGTCGTTTAAAAATTCAGATGCGTATTACATGAATTATTTATTGCATTCCTCTCCGTAGTGCGTTGGTATTGTATGCAAATTAGACAGTAACTAACTATATGCCTGACTGTCACCAGCCAATATGCAGGATGATAGACGACTCTATCTATCTATCTTTATTCATATCGACACAACACACTCTCTGAGTCACCATGATACTGCGTACAGGTGGAGTGTGATATAGTCGTCATGTTATCATAATACTATAATATCAACAGCAATCGTTACTCTTTGACGACGGCCAGCCTTTTTGCTTGCTGAGTGTTGTTAAAGATTTGTCCCCCAACTTCTTAAATATCTGGGTGTGAGGTAAATAAAAGTCTACAATTTTTCTGAGTGCTTTAAATTGATGAAAAATGTTTGGATTCACAAGTCACTATATTAATTTATACTATGCTCAACCAGATTTCGACAGCTACTATAATACTCGTACTTGACCATGCATTTTTAGATAGAATATAATATAAGCTTAATGTTGAATTCTCCGGAGGAATGGATAGGTATAGAAGGACTGCATCCAGAATCAAAATGGATGATGAAATTTGAGAGTGATCTATATTTTTTCATTGAATTCTTGAGATAGACTTTGACAGGATATTGTTCACTCCTGAAGCACACATTATGCCTCTTTCATTCATTAAAAGTTAAAAGAAATTATAGTTAGACGAGATGATGTAGGATTTCCAAGAATATAACTTAGCCTGTCTACGTCGTCTTCCGTTCTTATAGAACGCATCTTAAGCAATACTGGGAGCAAGTTAGGACTAAATACACAGTGTTAGTAGCCCTCTGCTGCTTCATTTTACGAAAGTCTGCTCCGAATTATATAGTTTTGAGATTATTGTAAAAAAGAAAACTTACAACTATCCCATCAGAGCATACGTACAGTGAGTGGAATAGTCAGTGTAATATTATTATGCACTTACCTGCTTGAATTATAATGCACAAGGTGCTATCAGTGTTCACATAATGGCCAATTCATTTACGTGTCTTGTGTGTCAATAATCGCGATTGTGGCGACAATGTGAATTGTGATAAATGTTGGACTATTCAGAGAATGCCAATAAAATTCAACAACACTTCGAAACAACCAGAAACTAAAATAAACATGTAGGTATTATCAATGGACTTAGATCGCGAAGAATGATTCTCACTGTCTCGGATTAGTTTTAGTTTAGCGAATCTGTTGAACTTAAGACTGAGGGCATTCTCATTGTGTTCATCACGGATATATATTTGTTTACTACTCTATTTTTTTATCTTAGAGAAGGTTATTTAGAATACGAAGACGGCTTTTACTTATGGAGTTTCAGAAGTTATTAATACTATACCGTATTTTGAAGGGACATCCAGCCGTTTAGAATGGAGTAGGTAATCGGGGATTTTATTTTTTCAGACTTCTCTCTTGTTTATTTTGATATTAAGGGACGAATCTTCTTGTTATCGGATTTAGAGAAGATACAATAAAATATCTAATTTTGGATTTGTATCCAATTTGTGAAATTTTGTGTTTGGGTAGTTCTGGTAAACTTGAAAATCTACTCGACGTACCTACATTTCACCTAATGGAGAATAAGTTTAGAAGTTTGATTGCTGTTTTGTCACCGTTCCAGTTTCTCTCATTCCAGTTGCCAGTACTTTTAGTGCGTACACAAAGAACGTCCTTCGGAGAAAGTTGAAAAAAAAAACAAGCGTGAAAAGTATGTCTATATGTGGAGTAGATACCTATTATACTTGTAGGTAGTAACTTACTTCTAGTAATAACATAGCCTGCTAAATGAAATGGCCTGTACTTGAAAGCAGTGACGCAGTGTTGTAATGGGCCATTACTTTTATATGTTGCTGCCAAGATAGTATGAAGCATTATACGGCGATGATAATAATAATAATTTAGGATGTGAGTTTCCTGGATAATGAAAATGGAATACATTTTTTTACTGTGATGAGTTATCGATTTTATCCGTAAATTCTCTCGATGCCCCATTGAAATTACCGGCCTCGTTTTCGGATATTTCAGAAGTTGGACTCCAAATTCCTTTATTTCCTAAAATAAGCATATACAATCAAATACAGTTCAAATATCCATAATATGCCAATACAACTATTTCCACTTTGCCACCTCACTAGGCTAAAGCCTGTGTCGAGGCTGACAGTACAATCAGTAACATATGTGCAAGAAACAAATTAAGACATCATAATAAACAGATTAGATACAACACACCAATTTAGTAGACTCAGATCAGAGAGATCAGAAAACATTTGTGTATAGATCAGTAGCAATATTCTAGGGAGAAATGGCTGATGACTTAATGCAATTCTGTTTGATAATGTTTGGTGTACGACTTTTTGAATCCCCTGTAAAAATGTTATTGATAAAACAGTACTTATTTTTATATAAATGACATAGAATGTAGAGAACTGTTGAATTGCGAATTTTAATATAATTGTCGAAGGACTCTAGTAACGCCACGGGTATTTAAAATATCAATTTTAAAATACTACAGGCGTAATTGTAGTATACTTTGGTATACATTAATGTGAAACGAAAAACAGTGTTTTTTGTATTATTAAAATATTATGTTGATGAAATTTCTTCGTTCTTGAATCTACTTTGAGTCGAACCATGTGTAACATGTTACATGTTACACATGGTTCGACTCAAAGTAGACAAAGTAGACTCAAAGTAGAGTAGTACAGTACTAGTCAACAAAATATGTACGTATATACGATTTAAGTGTAAATTTGCACCTAAGAAATACGGTTTAACTGGAAAAAATGCCAAGGCTACACATTTTTATTAAATTTGCCCATTTTTATCCTAGAAAATAAATTCGCTTTTATTATTTTTTGTTCCAGAAAAGCTTTTCTGGAGAACCTAGTTTAGTTTGGTTTATATAGTGTGTTTACTTTAGAAATGAAATAAAAATATGAAACTATTATATTTTCTCCTATTTCTGATTTCTATACAATACGTACCTACGTATATATTTCTAAAGAATTTATTTCTTCCCAGCTATATTCCCTACGCTTTTGTAGGTTTTCTTCACATTTGGGAGACATTGTTATTTTGTACAAAGGAGACTCGTGTGTGTAACTGTGTACACGTGAGGTATGTATATGTACACTTTTAATAGTCGGGATTGTGTGGAGTGTGTAACGAACGGGTTTCCTCCGAAGCATAGAAGCAGCGGAGCAAGCAGGATGGGGGTGAGTGAGGTTATGTTACGGGAGTAGAAATAACCGTTCGCAATATACAATTCAATCGTAATTGAATATGTCAAAACTGAATCGAACAATCTGAACAGGTATATTGTCAAGTGTGTGATAGAAGAAATGCAAAAATTACAATAACCACTTAATCGTTTACTAAATATTTGCTTTATGTTGACTTGACTAATTCGTGATTCGAGAGTTCACAGTAGTAATTTTGTCTCTATCGAGCATCCACGTAACCAATATCTAATGCCCTCACAAAGGCATATTAAGATATTTTCTTTGGGGAAGCACCAATTTAGCAAAATATTTAGTCGGTTCATAATTTTAACAACTGAGATTTTTTTTATTGTGTCATGTTTTTTATACCTCCGGCTTGATTTTAACCAGTCTTTCACTGCCCTCCTAAATTGCCTCAGCGCCACCTAGTTATCTCTTGAGCTTTTTATCGCTCTCATGGGATCCTCCAGCGTTTAAAAAGGGATGCTATTGCCCAAATTCTTCATTCACACACAGGTGTAGTAGGTAAAAGATTTCAGTGTGTTAATAAAAAAATCAATGATAAAGATATTCTGTGATTTTCGTTATAAAATTAACTTAAAAGACTTGTTCAATAGAGATTGAACCGTGTAAACAGTGCGATATGGAGCAAGCATCGTAGTAGCGGTGGGCGATAAATTCAAGGCGGCGTCCCTGGTGGCAATAACAATAATAAAAGCCGTGATGAATGGAGCGTAATTTAGAGTTGTAAAAAAGTAGAAGCGAGTGCCGAGACTAGTGGAATAAAAACCCCCGGCGGAACTGTGCGAGGTATTTATATAATATATGTATATAGATAAAGTATAATATAACTCATATTATATTATTATGTACTTTGTGTAGTACCTTTTTGAGGGTGGCAAGGGCTGAGCAAAGAACGTGGACAGTGCACGTGACTTCTATTCAAACCTCCGTAGTTCTATGTATATACCTACTATTTTGTTGATCTGGAGTGGAGGACACAAATCCTATTCCGATAGAAGATAACCAATGATGTGTAATTAATGTAGGAGAACTTGCTTGTTTATTATTCAGAGATGTGCAAAATACTTTCAAAAAAGTATTTAAATACAAAATACAAATACTTTTGAATTTTTGTATTTCAAATACAAAATACTAAATACTTTTTCAAAATGGTATTTAAATACAAAATACAAAATACGTATTTTCAAAATACTTTTTTAAAATACCTTTTTAAAATACTTTTTACAAATAGTCGAACAAGGTGTAAGACAAAAGTATTTAATATTTAAACCATTGATGAATGAAAAAGAAATTAAAAACTGGACAAAAGTATACATAAATGGAGAAAGGGTTGACATGATTCGATATAGCATTGCTTGCAGACAATGGATGAATGCCATTGATGAATGAAAAACTGGACAACAGTATACATAAATGGAGAAAGGGTTAACATGATTCGATATAGCATTGCTTGCAGACAATGAGGATGAGCCTTAGGAAGAACTGTCAAAATAGAAAAAAAAAATTAAGTCATGACAAAATGTACGGTTGTTAGAAGAGATAAGCCGAAAATTGTCATAAATGGATTGAGTATCATCAAGCAGGTAAGAGAATTCCTGACTTGGGCTGCAAAATAAATCAGAATGGATAATCCAAATCTGAAATCCTATGGACTACTGTAACATCATATAGACCATTAAAGGTCACGTGGTCTTGTCTATGGATTTGCTTTTGCTTGGGGGGCAAACAGTCAGATTGCGCAAATCATCCTTGTAAGATGTTATGCCATAAGAGGAAAAAAAGAAAGTCAGACGACAAAATAATAACAAAATCGACACTGACAGTTTTTTTTATTATTAGGTATTCTTTAGGCGTTCCACCTAATATTACACCGTAATCGTCTGTTGTGTTGGGATGCCTGATGCCCCTCAATGATTTTTCTTTGACGTCATCCTTTAATGGTCTATTATATACAGGACTGCTCCAGACTCTTCCTTATCGTCTTCAGATGGTTTTTAACCCTTAGCAGGAATCGCTATTTTAGGCAACGTAACTGGAATCGGGGGTCAAAAATGACCCCAACAGAGTTGTTAGGTATCATATTCACAGCATCAACATATTTTTAATTTTTCGTTTAATTTATTATTAAACATCTTATTAACTAAACTATTAACAATTTTTATTACACATTTTACCATAAACTATACAGTTTTTAGCAAAATCAACATCTGTCAATTATTTTGACAGTATCAACTACAGAAGCTTTTATTCATTAAATAAATAAAAATAACATAAAAACATTTACTTTTATCGCTTTCTTATATGAACATTTAACAAAAAAACAGGAACTTCTCTTGAGATCAACTCAAACAAAAAAAAAACAACCTAAAACAAAACTCCTCTTATAAGTCTTACATTTGGTAGGTACATGTGATATTTTTGGCACTATGTTTTTTATATATAAAAAGTAAGCACTTGCTACACTTTAGGGAACCTTTCAGGTCCTTTTTACGATGACATAAATAACACCTTACTCTCTTACGGTTGTTTGTTTGAGTGGCATTAGTAGCTACGTCTTCTTCTACTTGATGTTCTTAAAAAAAATACCATTCTTGTTTTTAGGTCTAACAAAAACAAAATTATGTTGTTTTGTACAAAAGGCATGACTAATTCGATGCCAAAATTTTTTTTTGTATATTTAGTTATCTTTAGACGCTTTTCTGGCTTTCACGCCTTCCAAAAAACGTAACTAAAATACAACCATTCCCGGATTCCGGGGTCATTTTTGACCCCACATGTGTACATACCTCCACTTCTAGAAATATTAGAGCGACGCAAGTTCGTCACCAGCTGCACCCCATGACGTTATGAGATTACGTAAGCGCCCAAGATTGCAGAGCCTAAGTCTTCAAAGTTATTACTTAGAATTGTGTCGTTGGGGTCATTTTTGACCCCCGATTCCAGCTAAGGGTTAATGTTGCCTCCGGATCATTTACAGAGAGAATAAGAGCTGCCACATAACTTCACTACTAAGAAGTCTACACTAACTGAGAGTCCTCCCCAACTGAAGACTTATCTATTCAAGAAATCTCACGGAATAATCCAGACACAACCTTAGTTAGCAAAGAGCGCCCTTGAGGTGGATTTTTTTCACAAAACGGCGCTTTACAAATCATCCAAATAATAATAATAATAATAGAGATACTGGTGTTTAAACTGTGTCTCACTGTCCACAAGGCAGCACACCACCCACTGAGCTGTTCCGCTGACGAAAATGTGTGGCGAAGGCTGTGCTCAGCTTCTTAAACTCGTTGAACTCAAAAGGGCAAATACCTCTAAATTTGCAGAAAGAAGAAACAAAGTCTCAGCGTCATCTGCCTGGAATAGATTGCCTTCAGACAAAATTGAAAATGCTACCATTCAGGAGAAATCACCATGGATCATTAAACGGCGTCATGTATAATTTGTTCAATCATCATTATTATGTGTGTATATCTCAAACATGGAGTACTCTAATGGAAACGTTGTATTTGTTATTCAAGAAATTGGCAAAAAAAAGCTTGCGTACGCGCATATCAATTAATGGCAGAATTTTGTTTCAAACAATAAAAAGGTATTTTGTAAAAGTATTTTGTGTAAAATACAAAATACTCAAAAAAAGTATTTCAAATAAAATACAAAATACTTTTTACAAAAAGGTATTTGAAATACAAAATACAAATACGTATTTTGTATTTTGTATTTGTATTTTAAATACTTTTATTTCAAATACGTCACATCTCTGTTATTATTACACGCGGTTAATTCACTGGCTACCATGGGGTATATCATTACTGCATCTCTGTCAGACAGGGATTTTATGTTACGGAATACAACAAATTCTCAACAAGAAATAACGAAAGAGATTCTTGAGAAAAATAAGTAACTAAACATAGACAGATCTCAGTTGCGCAATGCAAAACACTGTGCAAACTCCATTTAGGAGGAATCAGGAATGGTGTCACGTTGCTTACGAATTGGCCTTCACTGGTTTAAGTGCTCTTTATACGTTCGCCCTCCAAATTCTGCCTCAAAGCATGATGTTCGACAAGAAATAGCAAGTAGAATCCACATACATTATGTATAATCAACACTGTTAGAGAAATTTATCGAACTATGCTCAATTTAATATTTTCCACGGATACTGGATAGACTATAAAATGTGTATATAGTATCGAAAAGTCAATAATTCATATAATAATAAAATAATATATGTACTTAATGTAGGGTTCGGGGTGCTGCGTGAATACTGCGTAGGTACTCGGTTCAAATTCAGATCCGTATCCGGCCACTTCCTTCCGTTCTCTGCGGAGCCATATAATTTTATTATTGTTATTTACATACATAATGATATTTTATTATTAGTCTTATATTAAACAATTGACTATATATAAACATGCATTCTGTACTATTATTTTATTTACCTACCTCGTTTATTTATTCTAGAATGGATCTTCCGCTATTTATGTAAGTTTTCGAGTGAACTGTAAACCTTCTTCTCCTCGGGCACTTATTAGTCCCACATGGTGGTGGGGTCTGCCTTTCTTGTTTTGTTTCGCCTTTGATTCTGTCGAGTGCATCCACTTAGGTAACATCACAGTTCTGCATGTCTTGTCTCACTACTTCACGCCATATTCGATCCATGCCATCATCATCTCACTTCTTCTCGTTCATTCGAGTGAAATGTAAATAAAAAACACGTATTCGTAAAACATCGCGCAATGAATTTAACATCTTTGATTCAGGCAGTGACGAGGTATGCCGCACATCGCGAAAGTATTTTTTTTATTGGCACGAATAAGACGACTTGTATGTTCATTACAAGCAGTGAGTCTATTGGATATCCCACTTGTGGGAAATGCCGTGATGGTATAATAATAGTAATAGTAGTTAATGATACATTATATTCACTGTGTCGGTATTTAGAGTCGGTAGGAATTCCAAAATGGAATTTAAAAAATACAAATGTTTTCTTCTACTATGTGATTTACTCTTTCGAGAGACGATTGACAATGTCCTAACAAGACGAAAGACGTCTCACTCGAGAATAAATTACATAGTAGAAGAAAAAAAATGTTGTTTTTTTTTTAATTTCGTGATGATTCATTTTTTTCAGTGGTATAAATAAATATATTTAGTATTTCTGTTAATTATGTAGTATTTTCTCTCCGAACTAATTATATTTGGAAAATGATTTAGATTCATTGTTCTCAGCCTATTTCTGTAATGAATGGATTTGTGGCTCGAAAATAAATTGTTCTTTCAAGGGTTCAATGTTCAGATATTAACCTTGTGAAAATTCACATTGAACTATTATAAAGTCAAGGTTTTTATTTATTTATTATATTCCTTACTAAACACTAGTTGATATATTTATCATCGATTGCAAAGTATCAGTAGGTAATGTAATTCAATATTCAGGGGGCGAATTTATTGCCAGATTTTGATACAACCAACTTATGTATAAACTTGTTCTTATTGGACTTTTTACGATCTGCTTGTGTGTATCTTCAAGAGCACTCTATACTATTGATTATTTTGGTTATATAATTGTATTTGCCATTATGATAATATATTTACTATTCAGTGTAATTGTGTAAAACAATATACCGAACACTTAGATTTTAAGATGGCCTGGGAAAACGTAACAGCCGGAGCACCCGACATAATTACACTCCCACTCTTTTGCCAGTGTCGAGTAAAGACGGGTTTTCGAAAAATAGTACTTTTACATTCTCTGCGATGATGTTTGCCAACCATTTTCATCATCTCCGTCGGTCACTCATTCCTGTGGATCGTGACCATCTTGCCTCGTTATGAAGACCACCTGTCCCCACCTTGAGCGATCCTCCGCCATGTGCAAGGCCTCGTGTAGTGAACTCTGTGTGGCGTCCTTAATTTGGTCGCTCCATCTTGCTGGTACTCGGCCAGTTCCTCGCGTCCCTTCTACAGCCCCAGTTATAATTACTCTTTCCAGGTACTTAGGCTCTCTTCTTGCAATGTGCCCAAAATATTGAAAAACGCGCTGTCTGCAAAGCAACCATCCCGAATGTCTTAATTTTTTGTTGGCACCTAGAGGCCAGCTCACATGTTTATTACATTCCCTTTTGTGGAATATGCCTCGATAGTATAGTAGATTGAAATTGAAAATCGCCTGTTTTTTCTTATTTAATTATTCTTTTTATTTATTCGTACCTTTTTCCTCTTTGTTTCAGGTAACGCAATTGAGAATGTACTTAAATCCAACAAAGCACTTGGTAAATGGTGTTTATACAGACAGACCTAACAACACTTTGGGTAAGCATTCAATATACTTCAATTTACAAACATAGATACTTCAGGTAGGTATCTATAATATTTTTGTTAGGGTTTCGTTATTCTCAAATTCAATTTGCTACAAAAACATAAGACAATGCGGCATTGAGGGTAAAAGGGTTTTGAAAAAAAAAGGTAACTCCGATGGTACCTATTGCTTGAAATTTTTCTGTCTTTGCGTATAAATATGAGATTGGGTTCGAGTTCCGATTTAATCATGGACTTACTGAAAGATAATATTATAGTGTATCTACATGTCTATGTCTTTTAGCAGTTCCCATAAGTGGAGTAGCTACTGAGCTAATCGCACAGAGAAGATGAGCTGTGTTAACATAAGATTAAAAATAAGATATTCTTTTTTTTTTAAAGATATATCTCGGTTTTTTTTATAAACCCAAATACAACCTTATAAATAAATAAATAAATAAATAAATAAATAAAAACTTTATTGAAAAAAATAATATTTCAAATGGCGGGTTTATTGCCGTGGGCAATTTCTGCCAACCAACCACTTTTGACATCAATTTGATATATACAATACATACAAGTGTATGAAAAAGAAGAAAAATATAAATAATAATAATAAATATATATATATACAATACTTATACCTACATAAAAATACATATATAAATGAATAGGTGGATGGGATGAAGGACAAGGAAGGAAACACGGGATTGTCAAAAAGAAAAATAAATAATAAATAAGAAAAATATAAATAATAATAATAAATATATATATATACAATACTTATACCTACATAAAAATACATATATAAATGAATAGGTGGATGGGATGAAGGACAAGGAAGGAAACACGGGATTGTCAGTTAGATGGATTATTTAAGGAAAGGTAATGATGCCTCAGTTTACTTTTGAAAGAGAGAATAGTTGGAGCTAGTCTGATAGGAAGTGGGAGGTTATTCCATAATCTAGCCGCGTGTGTAGTGAAAGAAGAAGTGAAGAAAGGTGTGTGATGTGAAGGTATGGTTAACAAACGGCGTCCACTTATACACCTTATTCAGGATGGATACCGTACTTCGGCGTTGAATCAAAGATGATAAATGTCGTACTTATTATAATAATAATATGTAGGTCATTTATGTATAATCTGTGTACATATGTCTACCGTATAAACACTACACTTACCTTTTACAGGACGAATAATAAATATCTGTTGATTACTCTAATTGGCGATGGTACATATTTGTTTCGATATTGTGGCATTTTATTTATTTATTCATTCATTCATTCTTTACTGTATATCGATCATAATACTTGCAATTTTGTAGAGAAATGCATTCAAATGAAATATACATAGAATGAGTTTATCGCAAAAAGGCGATCTCTTCTAATTTACCAAAAAATACAAACTTATCAAATAAGCATATATACATACATATAATTATTCAATGTCCTGAGATATCCGGGTGTGTGGTGGGTCCTTTCAATATTCAATGTACAGATTGGGAGGTTATCGTTGTATCGCAGCACAACTAGCCCGAATAATTTTCAAATATTTTTTAGGTTTTGCGCCGTGAATAATTGCTGCCAGTTTTTTTGTGATATATTATGTAGGTTTGTATAATATCTAAGATAACTTGCCAATCATCCCTTCAATTTGTTTTCCCGATTACGCGATTTGTTACATGGCTGATCGACAGCGTATAATATATATTTTCAATATTCGCTCTCCTGTACCTAGGCTGTTCGTGACGCCTGCCGTCTCCCTCATCTCTCCAGGAACAGGAGACAGACGGAGGTTTCCCATTAGGTAGGTGCACGCCAATCTCCCGCAGTAGGTATTGTGCCGATTTCGTATAGCTATGATGGATGAAAATAATATTTGATACATGCTGAAATTATTGACGAAGGAACGCAAAAACCCTTGAATAAATATTTCAGCTCTTTTATATTTCTTATGTATTTCTATAATAGTTTATGATGCTATGTATTGTATTTAATTTAAATGTAAACCTTTGATGTAATTGTTTTTAATCAATGTACAGTAAAGAATGAATAAAATAAAAGTAAATACATCGTCCCTCTGCTGACTAACTGTCCTATCTTTCATTGTTGACGAAATTGTGTTAGGATCACCAATGTGTATTTACATGTCACGCGCATGTTCTCACTGGAGATCTCACGACTGTTTTATTCGGACATCTTGTAAGAAAGAAAGATAATATGCCAATAAACAGACAAATCATACCAAGCGTTAAGCTTAGACAATACAGCATAGAGCTATCCGCATTGGCTCACTCTAAGGTCCCTAAGTCCTGTGTCAACACGTGTAAAAATTGAAAAAATAGTTTCACTGTAAGTTAGAGGAACTATCTGTGTCATCACGGCATTTCCCAAAATTGGGCTAGCTAGCCATTTAGATCGTCCTCTCTGTACCAAAGTAATAAGACATTTCGATGAGTAGCATACCTCATCGCTGTTGAATTGAAGATGTTAAATGTCTTTTTTTTCTTTTTTTTTCTCTACCTCCAGGCTTCCGACGAACTCATACTCGAATTCGACGAACGAAGTCTTATTCCTGTTGTTTTACGATTCCTTTTCTTTTGCAGGATACTCGAAAAGACTGTGAAACCTATTCTTTGCCAAAGATATCACGAAACAAGATACTGTACAATACTATCAAGATATCCACAGTCTTAAAGACATGCGTGTTTTTAAATATATCTAGTAGTGTGACCCCTATACAATATATCGGTTGTCTATAAAATGTTATATTTAGATTATGGTATTATACATACAATGTCAATGCCAATACGAATGGATGTGTTTAATTTGTCCTAAATGATCTTTTTGTGTTAGCATTACGTGCGTCATAACCATCCATAGAAATTAACAATAATATTATTATTATTTCTCAACTTGGAGAATTCCCTAAATGTCGTTCGGTTATAATATTATTATGTACTATATAATTATTAATTCACCCTTTGTCTAAATTTCTTTGCGTACCATCATTATAATATATAATAATATTATCCCGTTACTTGGTACTTTCAAAAATTAAAATTCCTCAGGAAACATTATCTCACGTAACTAAACGAAATAAATGTCTGAAAACGTGCATACACGGAAGAGACTTTGAAACGACTTGCCGCAGATTTGCCATCAACTCATTGACGGCAAACATCTCATGACTACATTAGTGAATATCCTTAATTCTAATTAATTTGAACCGTTAATTTATTTATTTATTAATTTTATTTTATTTTTACAATATTTAGAATCAAACAGTCGTAACACAATATGTTGACAATTAGTACACTCAACATGTAGACCAGCGAAGATTCCACTCTTACCAGAAATGTCTTTGTCTTGAGGAAAAAAAGCAAAAGTTAAAGTTAATGTGACGTGTTGATGTCTACCATTTTTTTTGCAGATGTCTACCATTTTTTTATGTCTACCATTTGTCTAGATTACATATGGAGTTCGTGGGTAGCCTGGAGGTAGAGTCTCGGCCTCGTGAACAAGGGGTCCGTGGTTCGATACCAGGTGCCGGCAAACTCCCCTTTCACGACACAAACTTTTAGTAGCTTACTGTGAAAGGTGTATATGGTTGTATTTGGGTTTATAACAAAACCCAGATATATCTTATATAAAAAAAAGCTTTTTTAAGGATAAATCTGCGTTGGATATAACCCCAAATGTGTCGTGGAGGTTTGGAAACTCACTTTTATTCACCATATCAAACCTCTTTTGTTTTCATTTACTCTGCAATGCGTCACGTGGCTTATTATTTTCGTCAAAACATCAAAAGATCCTCGTCTCGTCTCTTCAATCTTCTATGATTCTGAAGGTAGGGTAGAGTAATGGAAACAATTGCCATTATAAGTATCTTTCAATGGAAGCCCATTCGAGATTCCTTGTCCCAACCCAACAAACAGAACGACCATACGAACGACTTCTCCCACCTTACCATCCCAACCTCCCTTCTCTGGGATCTTTTCAGCAGCGAATAGTGACTACTTATTATAAAATAGATTTTAGCGTAGGTAGACCAGTCCAGGTACACATACCCTGAACTTTATTCTTCTTATTATGTATGTATGTATGTATATTATTATATATTGTTGGATTTGGCAATTAAAGTCTTTTGTGAATCGTTATATAGTATTATGTCTTGCGATCAATATTACCCTAAAGTAAATATCGGGGCGGCAGTATCCCGTTTTGGTAATAATATTATCGTTATTAAAACTACCTATCTACTGTAGTCTTAAAATATCACGGAGTCACAATAGTGATAATGTTAAACGTGATAGAAATTGCGAAATTTATTAATAGTGTCAGTGATTTTGGTATAGTGGTTCTGAAGAAATGCGTGAAAACTTCCTGCGCCAATAGCTTCCACTGGTGCATTTTTTTTATTGGATATTTGGTGAAAAAATATTTTAAGACAGATTAAATATTATCTTCTTTCCATAGTTGTTAAATTTAATTGAATTAAATAGTCTATTTTTGATGCCGTGAACCGATGACCAATGTCAAAGATCTTTTAACTCGAAGTTGGTGACGGATTTAGCGGACTTTAAAAGCGACTATAAAGTTGATCAAATACAGAATATATTACCAATTGGACAACTTTTTTGTGACTCAGATAGTTTACATGATAAATGGCTGATGCGTAGTTTTAACGTTCGTGTTGGCCAACCTCATACCTAGCCTATAGCTATTTTCGCGTTTTCCCCTAATTAATGTGTTCTACTCTTTGAATAGTAACAGTGATTTACTGCCAAAGGGATTGGCTAGCGACAGTAGAAACTGACGATTCCTCAACCTTCACCATCGTCCATTTATTATTATTAGAATTATAGTCACTTAGTCGTTTATTGCTACCCCCACCCTTCACGCGAAGGTCTCTCCATTGTTCCCATCGTTATAATTTCAAGTATTTTTATTCCTACTCGTTCCATTCATCAGACGATCCGTCGTTTCACAATGGGAACCCATATACCTACCTATATTTTTTCTTGACTTGTTACCCCCTTTCATAATTTATTCTGCGTATGACCTTTTCAACACTCGTCCATTAATTTATTCATTCATATTTCACTGCTCGATTTTGACAAATATAATTACTATAGAGAAATAAATTTCTTTTTATTTTCTGGTCAATATTAACTATCGTTGCTTACTGCCAATTACTATCATTCAGTGTACCAATTATTGAGGTTCTCTTACATCTTGTAACGGTTTACGATCTTTAAAACGTTTTACTAGGTCTACGAAGTCATGCGTCTTCATCATATTTTCTGTCTTCTCCGTAATCCATTATGTTATTTAATGAATTGAGATTTATTGCTCGTTAGGCTTGTCTGATCGCTCTTATAGCCAGCAATTTACTTTATTTGGACAGCCTAGAATCTTTATTGAATCCGTTTTATTTTTTCTTACGTACTGATGAAGTTCGTTTATGCACAATTGGACATACTTAAGACGTTTCTTTTGTTTGTGTGCAATTGGTTCAGTACTGGTGTAGTAAATTATTATTTTCATAATATATAAACTGACATTGGGCAATAATTGTATCGTCGCGTCGGAAGAATGACAACAATTGGATTTCTGTTTGTATTGATTTATTCTATTGTTAATATCGATTTATGTCTAACTGTCTTACGATATATTTATTTTTATCAAATGACATTTTACATCCTTATTATCGCTATTGTTAATATATTGAATCACATTCTGGATGATCTCATTTTTAGAATTGTGTCTTACCCCATTTAAATTTTATTTCTTGACGTGCTTTTACCAATGTTTTATATAATTACTAACTCATTTCGATACACCATGATTTACTCATTATAGAGACCTTTTTTATTATTTTTTATTTTGATCTTGACATATGAATTCCCAATGTATGTGATTGTTCATGATTGTTTTTTTGTTGTTGTTGTCTGTCATACTTTTTGTTTAACATGTAAAAGGGTCACGTCGTATATGATTTTAAATAAATAAAAGTAAATCAATATATAGCCCTGATACGAGCAAATGTATAAACCGGTATACATAATACATAGTTTGATTATGTCATCAGATTGCTCATCATTGGGATAACCGTTTTCCATATTTAGTGATGACGTCGTCCATGTCAGGTCACAGAGTCACAGGGTCAGCGGGGGAATCTCGTCATATTAACTTTGAAATGACTATTAAGTATTAAATTGCTATTAAAATCTCTGATATGTATTAATATACAGAGCAGGGATGTTGCGGATGTCGATTTTTACACATCCACGGATGTGAATGCGGATGCGGATTTCAGAAGGCTCACATCCGCGGATGCGGATGCGAATGCGGATGCGGATGTTTAAGATGTTATAGAAAAAAAAGTAGGAACTATCTTAGTTGGTAGGCCCCACTGTCAAATATGTGACGAAATTTTTGCTACAATAATATTATGGACTTTTGACGAAATATTTTTTTTCTTCTTTGTTATTTGCAAAAATAAAATAAAACCGGCAAAAATAAAAACGCGTCGGATCTTGTCACTATTATTTTCGTTCCCATTGGTTAATGTCAAGTGCAAACAGCACGCGCCTTTCGCCGGCCCCGTCCCATTTCTTTCTTGTCGCAAATTGTCTTACATCCGCATCCGCTTGAACATCCGCATCGATTATTGCGGATGCGGATGCGGATGCAGATGTCCAAATACATGCGGAAGCTCCGCATTTGCGGATGCGGATGCGAATATTCGCAACATCCCTGATACAGAGTGTGCTTGAGAGTGTGTCATCATTGGTATAATTATTCTAGAACGAATCTACGTGCGGAGGTGTTTATTAGTGTACTATTGTATTCTGAGTGTATCCTTACTGAGCATTGATGACACATAAATTATTGAATCGATTATACATTTTTATCTATCTATCTATCGATACCATCACGGCATATCCCACAAGTTTGGCAGCCACCAGACCAACTGCATACTGAAAACATAGATACAGTGCCACGTAATCATCTTTTTTAGTATTTATTTCTAATTTATTTCCCAGTCTATTCTTGTCTATTTTACACTATATGTATACATACCTGAGTTTTAGATATCTATACTGCTTTTTGTGTGTTATTTGTAACAATAATAATAAACTTTATTATTTGTTATTTCTTTTATAGTACGGCTAAAGTTTATTGATATGTTTGATTTTTAAGACTATATTATTTTTTACTGTCTCTTGAAACCTATTTTTTTTTATTGAACTAAAAAAATACTTAAATGATATCATTATTTGCAAAAAAATTATCTTTGACTATGACTTTCGTATTAATATAAAATATTAATACGAAAGTCATTGATTTTTTATGCTGATAATGATAATATATTTATACTCTTTGAAATGTGCCCCATGTTATGTGCTTCTTCGAACATGTCGACGTTTGTCAAATTACCACAGATTTATTCCCTTGTGTCCGAAACCAGACCTCATGAAAATTGTCGTACTTATCGCAAGTTTTAGATATTGTGCATGTGGTAATAAATATGATGGGAAATATTAAAGAACGACATATTCCTAGTAGAAGGCAATCCTCGTGGTTGTGCTATATAATATACCGGACTGGAGTGAGACATGTGGAGGATCTCTTCCGATTGGTACATGAAAAGAAGAGCTTTGGCTAGCAGAGAAGTAGAATATTCACCAACATTGTGGAAACTTCATGTAATAAATAATATTGTACGGCGACCTACAGATGATTGTTGTTATAGTGACTCTAGACATTACACGTAGGTTTACTTGTATATATCTAATAAGTATAATGATAGTACAAGCTTACATATGTAGGCACCTATACGGAATGGCACACATCACCCACCTGTTCTCTCGTCTTATATTATTATAATAATATAATGGCTTCATCACCATTATTGTTATCATCATCATCATCATCTGTATTCCACATAATGTAACTATATACAATATTTTATGTAGGCTTATCATTACCTGTATGTGTATGTGAAGGCGAATTAATCCATATGTTCAGATTTGGATTTTCTGTATCAAAGAATAGGTTTCCCACTCTTCTTTAAGTTTTTCAGTATCCTAGTGTGAAAAGTATCTATAGCTGTAAATCAAACAAATTGAAAGAGAAACACATAATTATAACATTAAGAAGATCATCACCAAAACATCTGAAAGAAGGGGTGTGAGGAAGCGCGGACGCCCAAGAACCACGTGGCTTGATCACGTGGACCAAATTCTTAAGGACAGACGCGTGCTGAGTAAGAGAAATCGGCGTGCATGTATGAGAAACTGGATGAATGTAGAGGAAGCGAAAGAAGTATGTAAGGATAGATCTATATGGCGTTCCGTTCTCTCTGCCTACCCCTCCTGGTACATGGCGTGAGGGTATAGTATAGTATAGTATAACATTATTCATATAAATAAATAAATAAATAAAACTTTATTGGCAATTTTGTTGTATACAGTTGTATATCATGTTTACAAAAATGACCAAAAGGCGGGCTCATCGCATAGGCGATATCTCCCAGCCAACCAACTCATATAAATGCTATTATAATAATTTGATCGCACCTATTTGCCTTTATAATATGCAAAGACATTATACATAACAAGACCGTGCAGTATGCACTCTTTTGAAATACTGTGTCACCTGAGCTTTTTTCATACGAATATAGATGATATTGGTTGATGATTGGGTTGCCACCTTTTTTATTTGCAGTTAAAGTATATTGGTTATTATAGATAAGAAAAAAAAGTATATAATATCAAAATAAAGTACAATTTATTTTTCTTTATTTATTATTATGTTTAATAACATATTTTTTATTGCTTTTTGCAGTTTGTATCAAACAAGTATCACTACTAAACAATTGCACAGCATCCTTACAGTATATAATATTTCAATTAAAGTAAATGAGTAATTCATTTTTTAGCAAATTCAGAGACGCTTTTGCACCAATCTATACATTTAACGAAAAAATATTTACGACTTAACTTTTCAAAATCCCAAAGAAATCAAATAATGCGAAATAAGGTATTTTCGTGTACTTTATTGTTCTCATAAAGTATAGAGTACAAATACCTGAAATAACGTACAATACTTTATTATAAAGTACAGGTGGCAACCCTAATCATATTGCAACAGAAGAATGCATATTTTGCTTGAATTTGTTCAATAAGTGCACAGTCTTGTCATGTACAATAATGTCTTTGATAATAACATGGAATTACGAGTACGTTATTGCCACCCATCCTGAATGTCTTGATTTTATATTGGCACGGAGAGGACAGCTTGCATGTTTATTATATGCAGCTGGTCTGCTGGCTACCCCACTTGTGGGATATGCCGTGATGGTATAGTAGTAGTACGAGTACTTTATGTACCTGGCGTTTATATGAATTTATTATAATAATATTATGTTATGATGTTGTTATATTTAGGTTTATATAATATAATGTACTATGTATTGTATATTATTATTATTATTATTAGGTATAAAAACAGATGATCTGTCTTTAATGATACGGTGGGGAGGGTGAACGAACTCTCATTATTATTACGTACCTATATACTGTATTATATTGTTAATGTGCTTTTTTATCACCTCAATATCTTTTGATTACCTATATAGGTGTATGTATATTATTATATTATATATCTACTATATCTATAATATTAATTTAACATTTAAGAATTATGTATGTATATTTAATTAATGTTCCGTGAAGTATACGACAAAGAATGTGTCTCCCGCTCTTTTATGCAAATTTTCAAGTAAGTACTATTAAACATTTATAATTCAGCAATTAGACATTTTTTTTTTAATATTTTATTTAAATAAAATATACCACTGCCAGCTCGACAGTTGTAAAACCGAACTGGTAGACAGTGAACAACATAATATAACAAATCGTAATGTAAGTTTTTCAAAACACCTCACAATAAGACTTAGAGCACCATTTAAAATTAAAAAACAAAGTTAATATGTCATCCATCCTGAATGACTATTTTTTTGTTGACACGGAGAGTGTTATCTGCATGTTTATTATTTACAGTGAGTCCACTGGCTACCTCACTTGTGGGATATGCCGTGATGGTATAGTAGTGAGACTTCGTAAAATATTCAATTCAAAAGTGATCAGGTATTTTGCCCATCTTGAATGTTCCTTTTATTTTGACGAACTTTGAAGAGATTTAACGTCTTTTCATCAGTGATGTGAGACACCGCCCATCCTGAGTGTTTCATTTTTTATTGGAACACACAGAGAACGATCTGCGTGTTGATTGCGTAACGATTCTGCGCCATTTGAATCACTTTTCCCACGACATTTCTTATTCTCTGGTATGGTTCAAATATTATACATAACATAATTTTCAATACCATGCCCTAAATAAGTAGGTATGCAATAATGCTATCTGGAATATTTTTATTAGTATCGCAGTTATTAATTATTATTGTGGGGTACCCAGGGAAATGCCGTTACGCTAAAGTACTAGCAATAACGATCGTGGATTGTAGAATATTTGGTAATAAAGATACAAATAAAATTATTATTTTTTTATTTAAACTGCGTAGTTCAGCCATAAAGAAGCCATTACGTTTACGAATACTGATATTTTTAAAGTAAAGAAAAATTAAACAATTTTAACTCTTATAAGAGGGGGTGTGAGGGAGCCCCAATTTCCAAGATCTCCTATTAACTCTCATTTGTATAATTGAATATATAATGTACAATTTCCAGATTTTCAAAGCTATAACATTTAACATCTTCAATTCAACCATGAGGGATGTCACCAATACTAAATACCATTTTTTTTTTATAAGACAGATAAAGACTTGTATATTCATTATGTTTAGATAGATGTTGTTTCTATGTATTTTGGAAATATTACTCAACGGAGACCTCATTCGCACAATGTATTTACGCAAACTCCCTTAAGCAAAAAAATGTGTCATAATGTTTATGAATTTACTCACGTTGACTTAAGTGCATAATATATTATTTAATGTTGGATGTATTGTTTTTGCTCATTTTTACAAATATTGGATCCTCTTGACACTTGTAAAAGATAAAAATTCGTATGAAACGTTTTCGTTTTTCGCATTTCTATGGATTTTTCATATCTCCGTAAGAGAAGGTCTTATCAATATAACTCAACAGATCCTCATCTGTATAATCTGCAGATAATCGAAATTACCTTTAGTAAAAAACAAGAATGGTTTCTTGATGATTAAGAATCGGTCAAGGCTGGTTTAAGTGCACTTTTAAAAGGAGTTTGTACAATCTGCTAGTTATACCAATTACCAATGGGGTATATTGTTTTCATAATTTGTGTAAAATATATGTTTGTATGGTATGTAGTGTATGTACACTGTTTTTTTTTTTTTCATTTTTTTTTTAAAGATATATCTGGGTTTGTTATAAACCTAAATACAACCTTATACACCTTTCACACTAAGCTAAAATATATCTGGGTTTGTTATAAACCTAAATACAACCTTATACACCTTTCACACTAAGCTAAAAGTTTGTTCCGTGAAAGGGGAGTTTGCTAAGGTAGATAGTATTATTAAAACGTTTCTATACTCAATATGTTGGTTTATAGGCCCGCCACAGCCCATTTCCCTCGTTTCCTGTTGTAAAATTTTCTTCAATTAATTATATTTTTATGGTCCTTCATAAAATTAGTAATTTTCTTCATTTTAAAATCAAATCCTGCCACCACTTACTATATTAGGTAGGTACTAGTACTAGCAGATATTTTTATTACTTTAATGACTATCCCAGGGAGGCGGGTGATGCCGGCCACTTTAACATAATTACTTTTTATTACACTACCAGAATATTATACTATGCCTACTAGTCGAAATCTTTGAAATAATATGTCGTCGCCCAATTGTTAGATTTGCCAGTGAACTGAGTGGCTAGGCGGTTAGTTAAATGTCGGCATTCAATTGAATGCCTAGTCATTTCGTTGAATCGCAATGGCTCGCCAAAACTTACTCGATTGAGTAGTTAAAATAGCCTCTTTTCCCTGATATTTCACGAGTCCAAGAACTTCTATGTTTCTTTTTGGGTGACACTTTCTTTTTCTGTTTTCTCTCTCTCAAATCCATCATTACCACTAAGCCAGTATTGGCATCTCCGACCCTACCCCGTCAGTGGTCGGTGGACCAAGCTAGCCCGATTGTTAAAATTTAGTTTCTTTATTTGACACTATGGCGCTAAGATTGATATAAATGTTGTGTTTAATATCTGGCTAGACCTCTGTTAGCCATTGAATTGAATGCCGGCGAATTAACCGGCTAGCGATTCAGTCAACTGACTAATTCAGATATATACCTAGTGGCGACATATATACCTACACATACACACATGTATATAATATTTTAAGGCTATTATTTTTTTTTTAATAAATATTCCACGCTATTTTTTGTTGTTGTACGAAATTCTAGGTCAGATTTACGCTTAAATTTTGCTTTGAGCAATACGATTAATTTTTGAGATAATCATGCTTCTTCCTTTTTAGAGATATTTAAGCGTTTTTTGTCCACTGGCCTCTCGTTTGACGTTCAACTCGTATAATTGATTTTTTGAAGATTTTATTTCATTTTATATAGTGTGCTACTACAGTGTTTTCGTATTTTTTATATTCCAATGATGGATGGATATATTTTGTAAATTATTTTTTCATCACCTTTTGATTTATACATAGGCTGCTTTATACTGTGCCAATATCAAAAAAATATTATAAGTATTTGAATTGAAAATTATAGTATGATTTTATTTAAGTTACATTTACAACATGTAGGTAGGTATAAAAAAATTATTTTTAGAGTGGATAATACTCGAGTAAAACGAAACGTCGGTTCACCTTTCTATGGGAAAGGGGAGGGGGAATGAATTGGAGGAAAATTAAATTGCCGTTTTTAATTACTCTTCCCGAGAGTACCTACTCAATACTGGTAATAGAATTATCCTAACAAAATATTATCAATTTTTATTTTCCCTAAAAATGGTATAGGTTTTTCCATTATTTTAAAATACATACTTACTGTTTCATCTATAGAACTGTCGAATTTCAGGTGACATGTTGGAATTATTTTGAACCTTTCCACTATTTTTTTTCTTCTTTTTGCCAACTTTCATCGAGCGTTCTCTTAACCTGACACAAGCAAGGGTAGTCGTCTCTCCTGACTACACGTTATTTTTATCCAGTCTTTTTTTTATCCGAACAGCAGTGTACTGTATGTAAACCATTCGTATTAAAGATCAAAATGTTGATAACAATATATTTTTCATATCTGATAGTTGAAATTAGGTAGGTACTTTTCGTATTACTTTCGTGCTTGGTTGGATATCTGGTCAGAATCGATCCGGTAGATTCATGCATAGATAAGTAGTTACCCAGACGAAGGAGGAGTTTTTCCATTAAAGAAAGTAATGCAATGTAACTTTGCGATAGGTGACGAACGAATAACCCTCGAGTCTGATGCGCACTACTGATACTGTCGCTAGCGGCTAGACACATCAACCATAATGCTCAGCAGCGGTGCATAGGTTAAATAACTTTATAACGAATTGAAAAGAAACACGATTCTCCCTATAGCGACACATTTACTCTGGCTGGTTTGGATTCGTGGTTTAGCGATTATAAAAAAAGAAAAAAGTTGATGTTGAGTGATTGAGAACTTGTAAGAAATATGAGGAATGTTAATTAATGAAGTTACTCAATTTGGTGTGCGATTCTCTGCGTCTACTCTACATACAATATACCTAATACTTTTGTGGAGAAATAAGCCGCAAAGATATTAGATAAGATATCTATTCTCATTTGCGTCTCTTGAGAGAACTAAAAAAAAGAAAAAGAAATTGAATCGATGAATTTGGTTTTGACTGGTTAAAGTTAAAGTAATGCATCCATTAGCTTCTATTCATGTTTTGAGAATGTCCAATGATAGTTGGCCAAAAAGAGCACTGTTTTTACTTCCGCAAGATTTTCGACACAATACATCGTTCCTTCAACGTGAAATCAGTGACGTATGAACGTTAGAAATTTCATGAGAACATGTGACTCAATTGGCAGTGCAATACCGTTCTGAATGGAGGAGGCTGGTTTCTACCCTTTACACCCGGGAGATGTGCTGCAGGGTAATTGATTGAGTTGAGTTGAGTTCCATTAGCACCCAATATTGCGGTATAAACAAACACGGGACGTACATAATATTAGATGTTATGTACCTATTAGTGTAGAAAGGTGCTGTGCTGTGCTTCGCTTATCACCTGCGCCCTTTAAATGTCTTTGGGCTTGTCTCTCTGACTATCTGTAGTATGTATGTATATCTCTATGCGATTAATTTTGCTTATCCATCTGTTTCACACCTAACACAGCACACCCTGAATATACCTATATGTATATATTGTGTATATATATGTACACACATCATATTCTTTTAATACTTTGTAACGATTAGATGTGTGACGTATTAAACCAATGTGGGTGTATCCATGCTGTGCTGATAGTATTTCTTTATTATTATAATACACATATTGTGTACTTAGTCATTACATTTTTATTTATCTACTTATTTACCAAATAAACGGCTTGCAAAAATATTAAAATTAAATAATATCTATACATTTCACATTTGCTTAACATAATTACAAACCGTATGAACAACAAGTAATTAACAATCATATAATTTTCGAAATTACAATTATTCAAGTACCTACATACTTATATCAACTGACTTAAAAGTTAGTTCTCAATTTTTTTGCTTTTTTCTGCTTACTCCATATTCCTAGATTTTCGCAAGCATGGAAATTCCACCTACTCAACACGCATTCGTTCTTGAGACTTTCGTACGTCGTGCTCAAGGATTATACTTAAATCACTTATCTTTCTCTCTCTCTCACGAGTTTTTTTTTTTCATTTATTGATTTCCAAAGATATAACAATAACAAAAAACTCACTACTTCTAAATTTTACTACCTAAATATTATTTATATCTTAAAAAAATATTTCTTTAACAATTATACAAAATGGAATTTACTACCTCACTAGACTTGGGTAGACTTGAGTCTGGTTCTGAGGCAGTAAATTTATTCGATATCTAATCTTTTCTACGTGCGATATGTCCCAATTGCTGCAGTATTCTTTGGAACAGATTACGAAGAGCTTTTGAGTGATATTAAGTTCTTTCAAAATGGAGATTTTGTTCTTTTGGCGGTTATGGTATCCGCAACTTATTCTCCTTAAGCACACAGGCATCTATCTTTCATGTGCCTACACGTATTGTACTTTCTTCGTCGTTAATCTTATGTAAATGTCCGAACAATCTCAACATATACTGTATATAACGCTCTTCGGGTCATGTTATGAGTAAACGGCGCTTTCATTATCCTCATTTCCAGCGCAATACTCGCTTGGCTTGTAAAGTAATATACCAAATGCGGTCGAAGAGTGGTAACAACTGCACCCATAAAACATTAACGTTTCTGAAGTTCTGTTCTATGAAGTTTGTTGTAATATGCATATTAACATAATATTCAAAGAATAAGTTTTGTTCCCGTAATTCCGAACATTATTATTATATTCTACAGCGAATAGCACACCTGGTGTAGAGAAATATATATAATATGTATGTAAAATCACATTACTGACATTACCCAAATTCCCAGGTAGTAGGTACCTACATAATTATATAGTAATTGTCTACTACAATTAAAGGTAAAAGTTGTCGGTGCAACGTTGATGTTTACACCTGTCCTGATAGCGCGGGTGTAATAGTGTCATATTTTATAGTAGCAGACTGCATTTTTTATTGCTATTATGTCCCACTCTTGAAAGCAAGAGGTTTGATTAGAAGAATGTATAAATAGGAGTCCCCCGGCTTTTGAGATATCCGGACCTGGAAGGAAGTCTACAACTGCAATATATATTTGTAATATGTGTGATTTAAAATGTTGTCTTTTCTTCAACTAGCCCTAGTTGGATTACGTCTTCATTGCGCTTTTGTCTTTCGTCCTGTTACCAGCACTGATTGCTGCTTTCAGGACCTTTGGTCACAATAATCCAAGTCGTAGCTTTTAACTCTTTTTACATTTTTGACAACACCCAAGTTAAACTGTCCAACATGGAATCTAAAATCATTCAATATTTTAAATGAATGTTGGTATTCACTTAAAAAATATGATACATGCGAAGAGCAACTAAGTATTATTATTTACTCTATGGACCCATGTAGGTAAGTATATATATTTTTAATTTATGTTGATCAAATGACCAAGTTGATCGGCAATATTAGATTGATATGTGTCACAGCCTAAAAGTATCTGCGCCGATATGTCGATGAGATGGTAAATTGTTGCTGAAAGGCATCAAAATAAGACGTCACCATCGTGCTTACTTAAATTATTTAGTTGAGTCAAAAAGTTAATTGACTGCGCTCTATTCTTGATTATGCAAATTTTCGTGAGTCACGTCAGAATGTACGGTTACACGAGATGATTCCTTATTTATTATTGGTCGAATCGACATTAGAATCTCGCAATGGCTTTCCGCGATGTTTATAAATGTATTTTACATATTACTTATTTTCTAGTCTTGCTATGTTTCCACGGGTTTTCCCGCCAGGACTGTCCGGTTTGGTGCTACGATGTTTTTGTGTGTTCACATATTATTAACATATTGTGTTCACACAACACTCCTGTTAAGTGTGTACTGCCTACATATTCCTTTCTAATTACTATTGTGTAAATTTACTGTCCGTTAAGTGTGTGAAGAGTTCGGAGGCAAAACGTTTTGTTTACAGGTATTCGAAGAAAACTGTAAGAATTATGAATTACCTCTTTGATTTTCTTATAAGCAGTTTTCGTATTTAATTGGATATTTTTTACTCCGTTGGCGAAGATCTATATGAAAATTACTCAAAGAGAACTCCTCACAATGCAGTATCTACTCACATTACTTACTTTTCGGGTCCGGGCAATATGCAGCGACGTATATCGCTTTGTCATTTGCCATCATTAGGTAATTCTCATTACATGCATTCCGCATCAGCGGGCATAGCAATAAGTCCTCCCCATCCAAAAAGCCCCAACTCTGCTGGTTACTTTTGCACCTAGTCACTCCAACCCTTAGTCTGTTCGACGTCTTCTACGTGGGTTAGCTAACAATGTATATATTCCTTAAAAGAGGAAACAGGAATGATGCTAAGGAATCGACTTAGGCTGATTGAAACACTCTTTGCGCACGATGCGTTCACCAATATTTCCAAATCCCGCTAGGAACTAGTGCATTTTTGTAGCCAATGGTGGATTTATGCAAAGTGCGTTTTGATAACTTGCTCTTCTCTTGTATGTATAATGAATTGAAGTAAATCTGAGTATGTACATGGTGAATAATTGAATATGCATGCAGGTGGTGGCTCGCACGCCGCCTGACCATTGCTGCGCATAATTTTCGCATAAAGCATACCTTCACGTGCCGCCCCTATCCCGTGTATTTAGTATGTTTATCGCCCGTACAGTCAGTGTAATCTATTGTTATTATTTGCAGGACTATGAACTGTTATTGCCTCATTCATGTATGTAGTTGCTAGAGTATAATATTATCTCGTTTGCTCTATTCAACCAAGGTGCCAAGTTCGATTCAACTGTGGTTGCGATCGAGAACAATTACAAGAGGAACTTTGGATGGTTAGATAGTCAATCTACTGACTCTAGATTTACTAAAACCGGTTTGGAATGGGCAGAAAAAATATTGACAGACTACCTCAAACATGATGGTCCTATGGAATACAAATACAACAAGTCCCGAATGGTTTGATGCAATCTGTTCCGGACATACTTGCTTAATTACTTATTTTCCAGCCTTAATCTTTCATTTCAATAGGGGGCAACAGGTATGGTCTTGATATTTACTAGAATCGGGTCTTCAGAACTACAGCCGTCTCCAGTCATCTCTGGACAAAGGGTTGCAGAGATGTTTGAAAGGGGATTTCTGTTTATAACACATAGTTCGAGAGGACCAATTACTATTTCATTTATCCCGTGATTTCCTTGGTAAAGAAAAGGTCTTCTCTACCCTTTTATGTAAGTTTTCCAGTGTCCTGTAAAAGACAGGTATTCGTAAAACATCACGTCATAAGAACATCTTAACATCTTCAGCTCAGCGATGGCACGGAGATGACTTCATGCATGTTTATTACAATTAATTGGTCCGCTGTCTACCTCAGGCGTGAGAGGTGCCGTGATAGAGTGAATGGGTGAACCTTATAAAACCTTATATAAATATGATTCTACATTTAATATCCATTGTATGTATGTTTTGAGACAACTGATGGGTTTTACGTTTTGTTATAAATTAGTTAATTTAAGATAGATTACATGACACTAATGTCATTAATAATAATTATTATAAATGTTAGTCCTTTTTAGATAATCTATCTCGTGTTATTATTATACAGAGTATTCATTATTGTTTCACCATAATCCAGGCTTACCATATCTCTTTGTATACTTTGTTGTATAATATGTATATCATGTTTTTTTTATGAAACTCCTAATCCAGTTTATTCATTCATCCATCTTGCTACGCCATCGCCACATCGCTCCTACCCCTTGTGGTGTGTCATACTGTCGTCCTCCTACAGTGAATAGAGATGTGGTGATACAATGTTTCTTTGCAAGGAGCCTGGTTTGAATGCAAATTCGTATGACAATTGGAAAATAATGTCAGAATTAAAATTTATTTATTGACTTCTATTACTATACATACCATCACGGCATATCCCACAAGTGGAGTAGCCAGCGCATTACCTGTATGTTATAATCATGCAAACTATCTTCTCTGTGCCAACAAGAAGTAAGGACACTCAGTATGGATTGCAAACTTCATTGATGAATTTAAGATGTATAATATCCTTATTTATTTACCCGCACATATTTTTTCTTCAGTGTTGGGACAAGTAGTATTGCACATTAAATGGAGAGGTATCAATAATAGGACATTCAAAAGGAGACAGGACAAAGGATGCTCAACCTAAAAGACTAATAAGAAGTGGAGACCTAGAAATCAAACCCGAGGCGTAGGAAGGTCAATATTGGGATAGAGAAACGACTTAATTTATTCTAAGAGTGAGTCTGCTTTTGAATTACATCCCATACCCCATTTAAGCTTGATTGAATACGTATGTTGGTATAAAATTGGACTTATAAGCGGCTTGGGATCGAAGAACGTGGAAAGAAATATCAAGATGTAGACTGAAATAAGTTGAAAAGAAGTGAGGGAAAAAGAACCTACCTCTTTTATCGCACGATCTAATTAGTCTAGAGCCAAGGCTGTTTTCAAAGAGCCTAATTATTGTATAATACGGTCCTCTTAAATGTTATATTTTAACAAATTTAACGTGTCTTTTGACAAATTCCCAATTTTTTTTTGTTCATTTTGAAATGTATTACGCATATGTTAATTTTTTTCATTGTGAGTAGGTACTTATAACATTTATCATTACACGTGTATTGTGTTTTTTTTTTATTCTGTACTTTATTATTTTTGTAAATTATACTCTACCTACTAAATCGCGCCTTTTCGATAAACTCGTCGTCTGTATGTTGTATTACAAGTATTTAGCGTACATCTCAATTTATATAAATAAAACTCTATGACGATATGCAGTGGCGAGATTATCACTATCAAGTGATTTCTTCCATCTAACCACGTTAATGGTTATATAACATTTTGCGAGTAATTTAAGAATAAGTAAAAAATGAGTACCTTCCTATGTGTATTTTTGTTAATACTAATGATTTTTGTTTTCTTTTGTTACAGGTAATTTATTCATTGGATACGAATTTGTCCATCGATTATTTGCTAGGATTACACGTAAGAAAATTTAATATATTATGTTTTATAAGTTCCCTGTACATTTATCTCAGTATGAGGCACTCTGAAAACATCAATTAGAATGCCATCACGAGGATAAACTACCGTATGTTTATTAGTGACAGTAAGTCCACAGCTTACTCCACTTGTGGCAGATGATATGATAGTACCTATCGATAGATAGATTATTTATTACATAACATCACAAAATTTACTCATCACATCACTGGGTTAGTTGTAAGAAATTCCATGTTTTTAGATAAACTCACCCTCTGTAGGTATATTGATGCAGTTGAATTTATTTGTAATTGCCCGGAACAATGTATTAAATACTCGTAATTTTTTGTTTAAGAAATTTTAATGATTATATTGAAATGTAGTAACTGCCTTACTAGACTAGAGTAGACTGAATTTAATTTGTCAAGTATCGTGTGGTAATTATTCAATTCATTAATAATTTTAATGACAATAATACAGTTATTTTATAGTATAGTATTGTATTTAAGTAGAACTAAGCGAGTAAATAATAATTATTGTATCAGCTGACGCCTCCATTTAACCATTCCTAATCGAATCGCGTACAAACTACGTAAAATCAAATTAATATTTAAGTCGCTACGTAAACATGTATGTTTATATTAAATTATGTCCTTTAAAGGACACTTTATATTACATATACAAATATAAGAAAATTAAAAGGCATTTACCCTTTACATAAAAGTTCCGAAGATCACCCGGCAAAGAATAATGATCTCCCACTCTTTTCTGTGAGTTTTCGAGTGTCCTGTAAAAGGCAGGTGCTCGAAAAATAAAGACAATTTACATCTTAATGGAGGTGAGGTTTGCCACCCATCCTGAATATCATAACTTTATGTTGGCACGTAGAGGACGGTTTGTATGTTTATGTTACGTGCAGTTGGTCTACAGGTTACACCACATGTGGAATATGCCGTGATTGTACAGTAGTAGTAGTATACTATATAATAGGTTCGTCGTTTGTGCATGTTAGTGGTCAATAAAAAGACACTTGTCTTATTACAACATGTTATGTTGTACTTTGAAAGTATTCTTCAATAAAGATAATTTCTTTCCTTTAACCACGACCACCTGGACGAATGCGTCCATATCTCCTACGATACCAAAAAGTTCGTCCGCTCCTCGAACAGTTGTCCAGTTTCAGATGTTTCGAAGCCATGATGCTCATTTTTTGCCCAAAGTTTGCTAAATTCAATTATTCATGAGCTATTTAATATAATTTTATAGATAACGGTGATTTATGCGTACTTTTTGACCTAAACCAGATTTACAGCTAATATTCCGATTACTGAGATATATTATATTAGGTACTATAAATGGAAAACCGAATATTATTACTATATTACATTAATTATGAACAGCAGTCCCGAGATATCCAAATCTGTTCATATAATAATTATTATAATATCGGTTCGAAATCAAAACGTGTTATCGTAAATCAAAGTCGAGACTGCAGGTGTCAGGTGTTATGTTGAGATACTTACTACGTATTATAACTCTATGTACCTAGAGTGGGAAGTGTATGGGAAATCTAATTTATTGCATTTAATTTACAGACATACATACCTGATTCCATACATATGTACACACCATCACGCCGCTTCCCTCATGGGGTAGGCAGAAAGGATAGAACGACAATTCCTCCATGGGGTAGGCAGAAAGGATAGAACGACAATTCCTCCTGTCCTTGCACACGCTTTTTTCTTCTGTCGCATTTTCGCGGAATAAATTTAATGTAAAAGTAAAACGACTCTTTCTTTTTATGAAACCGGCAGTAAGATTAACATCGACCATTACACTGCCTCTACATTTTTTGTTAAACTTTTGAATGTATTTTTCGGAGAAAACAACGTGCATGTTTTTTACGTGCAGTTAGACTATTAGATTCTTCACTCGTGCGAAATTACGTGATGTAAAAATTTCGGCATAATACATTTAATTTCGGGTGCTTTGCCCTAAAGAACAGTACTCGTAGTAGGAGGTTAAGTAGGTTTTGGCTGTAGACCACGTTCTTCTATTTTGAAATACATATATAAATATATATGTATAAACTGGTTTAGTTTAGCACGGCAGCATGCTGTATATTATATGTATGTGTTATATATTATATTGTGTAATAATAATTCCCATTAATTTCACTAATGAACCTGTCTATCATCTCATTGTGTTTGTTCTAATAATATATTATAATATATAACAGTTTCGCTTAATTTTGAATATTATTTATTAGGTATAACTGTATTATTAGGTACTTGTTATAATATACATATATACATTAACTTATGGAGTATCTAAACAATAATATGATGATATATTAATTATAATATGTATTTTTGATTTTATATTGGCACAAAGAGGACAGTTTGCATGTTTCTTACATGCAGCTGATCTGCTGGCTACCCCACTTGTGGGATATGCCGTGATGGTATAGTATAGTAGTAGTATAGTATAAATGGATTCAATGTAGAATTGTAATTAGATGTATTTGATGATTTATAATACTCTGTTACTTGCAAGCAAGTGCTTTATGCATTCTTTACTCTACATTGATCACAATACAAACAATTTCATAGAGAAACACATTCAAATTAAATAGAATCAATATACAGAGATCGAGAATATCGCAAAGGTGCGATCTCTGCCGACCAACCCAAAAGCACGAAATTCAAAATTTGTTTCGCTACGTCTCAGTTAGTATTCATAGTGATGTAAGAAGAAAAAAATCTCCTAAGAAATTTCTCGAGAACGAGAAATTTCTCCTCTGATGGAAGAGAAATTTCTCTCCATAATTTTTCTTAGTAGTATTATGACCTTTCGCCCAGTACACTTCGCAGCCAACCTGATTGATCCAAAAATTTGTGGGGCTGATCAAGGCCCAAATCAGAGGCCATTAACACTTTTTTCCATGTACGTACTTGCAATTTTTTTTAACTTAAATATCGGCATGTGGGGTGTCAAACATCAAGATTTTTCATCAGTTAGCACTTTTTTCTATATAGGTACCTAAATTTTTTTTGTTTCCCTAATTAACTGTAGCCATATTGGTGATAAATTGTCTCAACTTTTGTATATTGTTATTGATTGATTGAATAAAGTATTTATTATTATTATACTGTTAAATAAAAAATAAAAAAAAATCTCCGAAAATGCTCTACTTCGAGAAATTTCTCGGTAAATTTCTCAAAAAATTATTTCTTGAGAATTCCACAACACTAAGTATTCACGGGCTTATTATGGCTTATTATTGAAATTATGTATTTGTCATTAGTTAGTTGGAAAATGATCGAAGATGATATTGGATATTATGCGGTATGAACTTTTCACAAATTATGCTGTGCGCCAACGCATTCAGTAAAGATCTATAGTCTTTGTAATACAGGAGAGACGATAGTCCTGGCTGAATGTCCAAAAACACCACTGCTCTTTCCTCCGCAAGGTTTTTGGCGGTTGAGACATTCCTATTTCGAAATATATCGTTCTCATGACAAGGACACACTAAAGTGTTAGGGAAGAGGCGAATAAATTGTCTTACTGACCTTCTGAATAGAGGAGGCTGGTTGAAAAAGAATATAATTATTACTATTGACAAGTCTAACTGGTGACAATAACTCGTAATAGCATGGCGAGGAATTTGTTGATTATATTACAACTATTAATATACATTAATAAAATTACTCTTTCGCTTGCATTCATCCATTTTAATAAAAATCATTGATAAAGAAAATTCATGTTATGTGCATAATAATATGTCGTGTATTGTTATAAAAAAATAAAGTCCACACGTGTGTATAACGTGTCGTCCAGTTTGGATTGACATTATTTTTCCATATATTCAATAATATATTGCTGTATTTATCACACGACATAACAATTAATCGTGTATACAAAACATCAAAATGTCGTGTATTCCACAATAATATATTTATAATACTCTCGATATTTCTATTTTATTTTTAGAAATGTGAGAAGTATTACAAATATTTTATTATTATTATTGTTCTATTATTATTTACATTACGTGTATTATAGATTGTTTTCAATTGCGTCATAATCGGAATGTGGGTCGTGACCCGAGTAGTCTTTGGCACAGCGAATTCAGCCCAGACAGGCATGATCGAGATATAGGTTGCAATGCGAGGCCTAGTCATATATTTTTGGTATAAAATTGATGTTTGTAGAAGTCAACATTTGGGTTTTGAATCAAAAATAGTTCAAGAATGCTGAGATATATCTAAAGTTATGTAGAATTACGTAAGTGTTGTAATTATCAAGATATCCCGTTTAGAGCATGTAAATATATTCATATTTAGCATCTTCGATGTAACTATGAGATATGCAATTTTTTTGCGTATTTTTTGTGACGCATACTCGTAAATAACTGACCCAGGCATGTTTTTATTAATCATATTGGATTTTAAACCACTCTAGACGAATCATTCCAATCAATTCAATTCAGGAAACAAGCAGAAACATTCTGTTCACCACGAGAATCGAACCCACGCCCCCTCGCTTACAAGGCGAGCGTATGGTTGTGGGTTCGATTCTCGGAGTGCATAGAATGTTTCTGCTTGTTTCCTGAATTGAAATGATTGGAATGATTCGTCTAGAGTGGTTTAAAATTCAAATATGATTAACATCTACACTTCTAGGTAAGTAAATACAGTCTCCGGCACTCGATTGTATTAAAAATTCAAGAAGTGTGTTTATTATTTTATATTATGCAATTAGCCCACTGCACTGGTTAACCCGCTATTACTAAATGTCATAATGTTATAGAAATGGGTGTAAATAGAAATATTATGTGCCTCCATATTCGTGGCTGCGTGATTTGGTTATAGTTTAAGAATTAAGAAAATATTATAAAATTAAATGTTCTGATTACATAATAATGTGTATGTATGTAAGTAGTTGAGCTTCTATTAACGTGACGTGAGATTGATAGATATTGACAGATAGATTGATATATTATAAGTGGTAGACGTGTACACACACTGTGTAGGTTATAATAACGCAAAGTTTAAAGTTTTTTGGCTGTTTGAAAAGTTTAAGTAGTCGAGCAGGGAGAGAAACTTTAATCTTACTTACTGCGGGAAGAAGTGGTATGGTGGGACGAGGGAGACTGACTTGGAATGTTGGAGAGATGAAATCGTACTAATATATAAATGGGAAAAGTAAGACAAGAAGAGTTTCAGAACAGAGTATGTAGGTACCCACTACTACATACCTTCCTTACATTACTGGAAGTTTGGCAATTTATTCATCTCTGATTTCTTCGTTGGCGCTGCAAGAAACTCTCCGTATATTTTTAAAACTTTTTCTTTTTCTTATCTCTTCTTTTTTACTTTTCTTGCGTCATACACTGCTGTGCCGCCGCCATCATAGATAGCCACGGTGTGGATTTATTCGTTGCAGATATGTTTCAGGATACTCTCACCCTATAATTATTATTATTCACTCTTTTCTCCAACTCTGCGCCCTTGAATTTGACTCTTTGTAGATACTTGGTAATTATATATTAAGTAGGACACGGTGCCAATTTTATATCGAGATGGACGTCTTCACCACGTAATTACTCCCGATCACTCTTGGAGACTTTGAACATAAATCAGTCCTATCTCGGTACAACATCAATATATATTATTATTTCTTTTATGTTTAAACTAAGACATCTCGCCTCCTGCTTTTTTTTTACATACATGTATCTACCGTATGTCGTTTTCATATTTTATCTGTTTCAGTTTCATTACTGTAACATAGTGTGTGTTGTTAGAATTCCTGAACCAGTTAGAAATACAATACTGTATTTCCTTGCGTGGGATCCCAAGCAAGAAATAGATCTCTCACTCTTTTTTGTAAAGTATTCGGGCGTTCTGCTCCAATTTTTATTTATTTATTTCATATCGACAGCACACTACAGACAAAATATATGCATAAAAACAAACAATGCAAACAAAAAATGGTATCAATATATCGCCCTATTTATAAGTGTACACAAATTAAAAAATCATTATTTATTATTATTATTTGGATGATTTGTAAAGCGCCGTTTTGTGAAAAAAATCCACCTCAAGGGCGCTCTTTGCTAACTAAGGTTGTGTCTATTATTCCGTGAGATTTCTTAAAACTGTTTATTTTTATTTTATTTTATTTTATTGTAACAGAGTCATACAGTTTATCTCACAATATAATACAACAACAATAAATATCTATAATACGTAAACCAATCAAGACTCTACACAGTAAGTAAAAAACATCAAACAGAATTACAGTGTAAATTTAATCAACTTTCACAATGTTTGCTCTTTCACAATAAATAAATAAATTATTTATTTATTTATTCATATAATAAACGGCGTTCGCCTTTTACAATGTTAAATCATTCTATAACAACTTTTATACACCTTCAAAACTTACTCTAATTTCACATTAAATAATTTACTGAAAACAGAACAACAGATATAATCTGTATTTAAGACCTAATGTGATATTAAATTCTGTCAATAAAGATGTATTATTTTTATTATCTTATAGGTGATATTTTACAGTAAGTAGGACACTAGAAAACTTACAAAAACGAGAGGGAGGAGAGATATTCTTTAGTCCTTACATTGCGTAAACACATTTGGTAATCCTTTACGAATTTGCTTACTCACTATCGCCTCCTACCATCCACCACATGGTACGCATTATCGTACTACTAATATCATTAAATAGGATGATTCACACTAATGTACTAAAAAAATACGCGAAACAAGTAATAAAATGCGAATCCGTTTAGGTCATCGCATCGCTATGGGCTATGGGGAATGTGAATAGTAATAGTAATAATAATAAAAATAAAATTTGCCTGGTCAGGGTATTTGATGAGTTTTATGCTCCCCTAGGCTCTACGGTGACTTGACTAGTTTCACTTGACACCCGCGCTTATGGCTTATTATGGTGCTAATGTTCGATAGTTTTAAATTAAACTTTCTCTTGATCGATATTTTTTTCCTTTCGTTTCGATATTATAGTTTTAAGTACCTACCTAATTCGTAGTCTCTTCACAAATTTTCAGTGAATGTGTGTTAACACATAACATATTATGGTTGTGTCGAATTTTTCAATTCTGCCAAAAACAAATCTAACCATGCCATATATCCCATTATGGGGTAGCCAGTGGTATATTTTTCTCACTATTTATATCCTCACTCCTTATCCCAAGAGGGATAGGCCGAGAAAACGGAATTTTAAACATTATTTGATCGATAATGTATATGTATTTACATAATTAGTTACTACCACGTACCTACTTAGGTAATATACGCACGATATACGTTGATAATGATAACCTTGAGCGGCTATCTCTGGTTGACTAGAAGGGGTCACTGTTTGCTTAACATATAATATAATTTCCTACCTATATTATAATTATTATTATAGACGATTCTTGCAAGACAAATGAAGGCCAATGAGATCCCAGAAGATAACTTGAAACAGACATAAAGATGACATAACCACTCTATATTATTTTCTCCATGTATTCCGCGTATTTCACGTGAAATAATATATTAATATCTCTAGTCAGATTATTAAACATTTGAACAGCCCTTCCTACTGGGGTTCTCGCCAGTATATTTGTTCTGCTTTTAGGAAGGTAAAAAAGTATGTGATGCCGGGAACGTCCATTTGAATGGAGAACATGTACATTGAATTTTTCAAATATTATTGTATTACATGTGATAAGCGATCCCGTGGAAAAACGGTTAAGTTAGACCTTCCATTCTTTTCTGTAAATTTTCGAATGTTACGTATAAGACAGGTTATCGTAATACATCACTTTCAGCCAATGTCACACCTTCAGTTCAGCGATGAGATATGCCACCCATCATGAATGCTAAACCTTTTATTTGTACGCAGATGATGACATCCACGTTTATTACAATCAATCTATTCACTGGTTACACCACTTGTGGGAAACACGTGATAGTATGATTGAATCTATTATAAGTATAATTATCTTTAATGAACGGATGCGAGAAGAGTGTTGTGGATAGAATGCGTGTAAATAAGTTACGATGGTTTGGACATGTTGAGCGAATGCAAGATGAAAGAATGACGAAGAGGATGTATTTGTCTGAAAGAGGAGGTGTGAGGAAGCGCGGACGTCCAAGAACCACGTGGCTTGAGCACGTGGATCAAATCCTAAAGGACGGACGCGTGTTGAGTAAGAGAAATCGGCGAACATGTATGAGAAACTGGATGAATGTGGAGGAGGCGAAAGAAGTTTGTAAGGATAGATCTATATGGCGTTCCGTTCTCTCTGCCTACCCCTCCTGGGACACGGCGTGAGGGTATAGATAGATAAATAGAAATCTTTTATTTAACTATCGCTTTGCTTGTGATTTTACTGTCTCGACTTGATTCATACTACTCTACCACCGGCGTCTGTATCAGCTCGTATGCGAGTGGAATATTGCTGTATTGGACACCATATACACATGTTTATATGGACATAATTGTATCCCTTCGTTATTCGAGCGATGAGGTGTGCCACCCATCCTGACTGTCTAACTTATATGTAAAACAACAATATTATACAGTGTGGCTACATACTTTGCTATTTATACATTTTATCTTATATTTTGTGTGTCCTTTAGTGTATTCACTATGTATGGGTCTCCCCACCCCATTTGCACCCTGAGGCATATATGATGATGATATCTATCTAAAAGCCTTATATATGTTATAGGTTACACGTACAGTCTGTCTATCCCTGTTACTCCTCTCCAGTCTCTCCTGTCATATGTAGATATAATATTTGTTGTTGTTGTATTAGGAATGTATGTATGCGTATGTTTGCTATTCTGGGCACGTATTATCATAATATTGTATTGTATAGACACTATGTATTTCTTCTTTCAGTTCTATCTATATATCTATCTATGCTTTAATGTTTTGTTATCATATGCGTTGTTTCTTATCAAAATTGAATAAATCCATTTGTAGTAAAATGTCTACTATACTACTATTATATTATACCCTCACACCGTGTCCCAAGTGGGGTAGGCAGAGAGAACGGAACGCCATATAGATATATCCTTACACAATTCCTTCGCAAACAATTTCTCATGCACGCACGTCGATTCCTCCTACTCTACACACCGCCGTCCTTTAAATTTGATTCACGTGGTCAAGCCACGTACTTTTCGGTCGCCCGCGCTTCCTCACACCCCTTCTTTCAGACAAGTAAGTATATACTCTTTGTCATTCTTTCCTCGTTTATATATGTTCAATAGATTTTGATTGATACAAGTTAAATTTGACGGTTCTTGATGGAAGTTCATAGCAATAAGTTATAAATGAAACAAAATGTAGTATAAAGTCTTGACAGATTTTAACTGATTTCTATACTAACATTGATTTGTTCCGGATTTTTTTCTCAAAATACAAAGGATTTTACTACTTAGGAAAATGTAGTTTTACAGGACAAAAATCACTGTACTATCATCTCGAGATATCCCGCATGTAAGCATACGAGCTGTCCTCTCCATGCCAACAAAAAAATAGGATATTCAAGATGGGTGGCAAACATCGTCGCTTAAAATGTAAATGTAAAATGTCTTATTGAACACCATTATTTTACAGGACACTCGAAAACTTCCGAAAAAGAGTGGGAGACCAATTCTTCACTGGGTTCAATAATAATAATAACAAGAATTATATTTTTGTGTACTTGAATATTTTTTTTTTTTTAAATTTGTCTACTTTCTATCCCAAACCACTCATAATAATATTATAATAATAAATATATACCTATACATATGTGTATGTCTATTGTATATTGGTGGTGGTACGTTCTGACCACCTGTCACATTAAATCCATATAGGATGGACTAGTAAAGGAATACAGTAGAATAGAATAGAAAAGAAATGTAATATGCAATCAGTAGTATATAAGTATCTACATCATTATATACATATGTATATGTACAATGGTGAATGATACGAACATATTAGGGTTTTAACAGATAATATCCGCGTAAAACCAGCAACTTTTACACCCTCAAAAATTATACGAGGATGCGATGAAGACGTCATTTTTTGTGGAATATTACACACAGTTGGTTCAGCGACTCGGCGACTACCTCACTTGTGAAAAATGCCGTCATGGTAAGAATGAATGAGGTCGTACCATTTCGACCGAAGAAATGCGGTATTTAGTCGTATTATAGCTAGCTATATTCCGGGTTAGTTGGAAGACATCGCATTTTAGCGATAAACTCGCCCTCTGTGCATTGAATTGTATAAATGATATTTTCTATGTTAATTTGTTTTATTGTAAACAATGTACAGTGAAGAATAAAATAAATAAATAAATAATATATTCAATAACATGAACAAAGTTTGGAAGGCGTCTGGACTCAGCATCAGGACAAAATGTCGCTTGTTCAATGCGTGCATCATCCCAATCCTTCTATATGGCTGCGAGTCTTGGCACTTAACCAAGGCTCAAGAGCGGAAGATACTAAGCTTTGAAAACAGGTGTCTTAGAAGGATTTTGGATGTCAAATGGTATGAACATGTTACAAATGATGCTGTGCGCCGGCGCACCCAGCAGAGACCTGTAGGTAATCTCCGTAATACAGGAGAGACGATGGTCCTGGCTGGGACATGTTTTGAGAATGCCTAATGATAGTTGGCCAAAAAGAGCACTGTTTTTCCGTCCGCAGGGGTTCCGTCGGCCCGGGCGTCCGTCTTTCACAATACACCGTTCCTATGACAACGATATCAGAGCGCAAGGAATGTCGTGGAAAGAGATGACGCAATTGGCACAGAGACGCTCTGAATGGAGGAGGCTGGTTTCTGCCCTGTGCTCCCGAGAGGAGCGTTGAGGACGATGATGATATTAAAAAAAATTGCCTCAATATTTTATCTTGAAAACTGCATTATATATCAACATTCGAATCCTTATCAATAATTATAAGTCACATTATCAAAAAATATCCTTTTTCGCATTATTGCTAAGTGACATCCGTAGTAACCCTAAATAACGTGAATACAAATAATTCTAGGGTCGGCGGACTAAAGCACATAAGTCAGAAATGGCAACATTACAGAAGAAACAAAAATATGCAATAAAAGTCTAGCTAAATAAAAAAAAGAGTATTTTTTTATTCACAAAAGTTTATTAGAAATGTAAATGTGTAGACATATTTGACTTGTGTTCTTGAGTACAGTTGTGCATGTATTGATTAAAAACAGGCAAGTTGAAACAACAAAATAATATGGAATTTTTGACTTGTGTGCTTTAGTCCGTCGGCCCTAGAATTATACATGTACCTACGCACCGCAATACAGTAAATAGATACATAAAAATGACACTATGTTTTTCGTATACGTATTTTTGTAGTGAAAACTCAGCTGTATTTTAATAGTGAAAACGCTCCCGTATCCTACCATCTAAGGAAACTGTGCGTAATATAATATGCTTCATATAAATTAGTTTATTGGTATTATCAATTCTTACATATTAGTTTTATAATATGAATTCTGAGAGAATTAAGTACCTACTGCGTCTACGTTGATATTATATGTCGATTTATGTATCTATAATTAAAGTAAAGAAAATGTTTAATGGAGAAGAACTGATAAGAGGGGGAGTTAGGGGAAGGGAGATAGAGATAGATGTTAAATGAAATGGGCGAATATACAATTGTTTGCATATACACATATCTACCTATACAGTACCTACCTACATGAATGAATTGTAACTTACATATTTTATAATACTACCTATCTCTATCTATTTTTATCCTTTATCATTAATTAATCATTTGGTATTCTATGTGCGCGTACCTACTTGTTATCTTATACCTTCATTTTAATATTTATAATACTCACATGCTTCATACATATTGATAGTGAACCGTAGACTTGTATGCATATGTTATAATGATATATAGGTAGACTGCTTTATATCATATATTATGTTGTATTATAACTTGTGTCTGCTTTTGTCAGTTTCCACAATTTTATTTTATTGTATTCACCACCACATCACAAGTGAGCATGTGGATACATATTGCTATGTATGTAGTATCTATAATAGTATGGTGTTTTCTTTTATCGGCTCTCTGTACTGATATTGAATTATAGCACATATATTAGGTATATAGTAGGGAGTCCCTACCTAATGATATAATATATACAACATTCGAGTGTAATTTATTCCCAATTCACCCGATATTATTGATAATCGCACCTCCCAAAATAATAAATCAACAATCTACTTTATGTAGATGTATATCTCTCTAGTAATATAAATTTGTACATCCGTGTATGTGATACAACATATACGTTTTGTTATAATATATCTCTTGCTGAATGAAATGAATACCCAGCTAAGGAATAAATCATCGTGAATGTGGAATGCTTTTCATATTTCTCTGCCCTCCATTCCAATATCGCAGACCCGACCTGGCAACGTCGCCGCTTCGCTCTACACGACTGTATGTGTGCGCGGTATCGACCCGCGCGGACGGTGATTGGTCCCCTCGCCGTTCACGGTCCCCCGACCCTCCTCGCTCACGGTGTCCCTTCCTATTCAGTGTTATTCGAAACGTCTATACGGAAGCACGCTTCGTCGTTTCTCGGTTTTACGCATTTAAATATACGCGATTAATCATGGAGAATCCGGAACAACCCGTGAAAAAGGCTAAACCGGCCGACGGTGTATCGAGACCCAAGAGAAATAAACGAACTTTAACGTTGACACAAAAAATTACGATTCTTAATATGATGTCTAAGGGACAAGGCTCTACAGCCGTAGCCAGAGCTCTAGGGCTTAGTGAGGCGACAGTGCGGTCTGTGAAAAAGAACGAAGAAAAAATTAGAAAGAGTGTCGCCGCGGGTGCTCCTAAAAACGCGAAATTAACTTACTATACACGAGACACCGCGTTACAGAAAACCGAGAGAATACTCATTGAATGGATCGACGAACAAGCTAAAAACATGACGCCTGTTGTGGGGACCGCTATTAGGAAAGAGGCGAAAAGAATATACGATTTAGTGAAGTTGGAAGAAATAGCGAATAACGAAATCAAACCGGGAGATAAACCTACAACGTTCGTAGCGAGTAAAGGATGGTATGAGAAATTTAAAAAGAGGTACACCGCATATGCGAGTATGCCTGACGAACCTGTGCAAGTGTATGTGGAGGCCCCGGAGCAAAATGATAAAGTGAATGATGATGATGATAGAGACTATGATGATGGTTTTGACGATGATTACGATGAAGAGGATACCTTCAAACCTCTGAATCCAAAGTCAGTCAAGAGGTTTCCTATGGAACTTTCTAAGATAATAGAGGAGAGAGGGTACAAACCAGAACAAATATTCAACGCTGATGAGACAGGCTTGTACTGGAAGAAGTTACCTAGAAGAACATTCCTATATGAAGCTGATAAGTACTCTCCAGGATATCAGATGGCAAAAGATAGACTGTCTTTCATAGTATGTGGGAATGCTTCCGGTGATTTTATGGTGAAACCTCTAGTCGTCTACAGATCCAGAAGACCATTGGCCTTCAAGGGAAAGAACAAGAGGCAGTTAGGTGTCATGTGGAGGTGTAACCATAGATCTCGAGTAACGACGGACGATTTCTTAGACTGGTTTCACAACTGCTTCGCTCATGAAGTGAGAGCATACCTCGCATCTAAAGGTCTTCCTTTTAAAGCCTTACTAGTTTTAGATACCGCCCCGTGCCATCCCATCAGTCTTCAAGACGAACATTCCAATATCAAGGTTGTATTTCTACCAGCAGGTACCCAATCCTATTTACAACCCATGGACCAAGGTGTGATTGCGTGTGTGAAAGCTGTTTATACAAGACGTGTGTTTGGACATTTATTAGACGCAAAAAGACTGAACCCTTATGGATTACTAAATGACTGCTGGTGGGATTATTCATTAGCTAATTTCGTTAAGTATTTATGTGAATCTTTACACGAACTAAAACCTTCTACAGTAAACTCCTGTTGGAACAATCTCTGGTCACTAGGCGTGGACGAGTTTGCCGGGTTTCCCAGCGTTAAGTCTGAAATAGAATCTATAGTAGATTTAGGCCACAGTATCGGAGGGAACGGATTCAAAGATTTATTAGAAATGGAAGTCGACGAGTTACTCGAGTCTCATAAAGAAGAATTGAGAGACGAAGAATTGGCGGAGTTGTTAGATAATACAGAAGGGGAAGAAGAAGATGTTGTGTCGGCCGACCCACCCAAGTCGCATTTGACTGACGTCTGTCTAGAGAGAGCGTTCAAACTAGCGAAAGACTTACGAGACACGCTGTTCGAGGTAGATCCTTTTATGGAAAGATGTTTCAAAACGGAGAAACTGGTCGAGGCGGCTCTGGCACCATATAGGGAAATGTATAGGGAGTTGCACAGCAAGAGGGAGAACAAGATGAAGCCAACGCTCAAGAAAAAGGGCAAGAGAAAGAAAAAGGCAATCCTCAAGGGACCGTTCCCAGGATTCTTCGATTAATAAAATTTCCATTAGAATTTAGTATTTTTTGTACATATAGTACCTCATACATACCAGCCATTATTCCAAACAAAAACTTGACTTTTTTACATTGCATCTATGTATGACTTTTTTTAAATATTAAACGTTTATTTTTATACGTAACATATTGTTTCATTTCTATTTTTCTGTCTTAAAAAGTAAATTATTTGTTAATACTTCTATACAAAGTGTCCTGTGTTTTGTTATACACTGGAATTAATTAAATAAGATGAATTAAGTAATCTGAAAATTCTTCAAGGCAGTCCTGTTGCATGAATATATTTTTTTTACTCGAACATTGATTTGAGTTTTTATATAATTGTATATACCATCACGCCATCTCCCAGAAGTGGGATAGCCAGTAGAATCACTATGGAAAGACTAAATATAAGGGTTTTATTTATAATAATTTATCATGAATTTCCACCAAGTACCATCGGTCGACATCATTGACTAAAAGACAACTTATAGACGTTGGAGATGTACTGCGGAGGAATAAGTGTGGAAGAGGAAATGAGAAAAAACTAAAGGTTACATAATCTTAAGTTGTTTTATCATTAATTCATATTCATTCATACCATCACGGTATTTTCTACATATGAGGTAGCCAGTGGACCAGCCGCATGTAACAAATGTGCAAAACAAACCTAACTCTTATTAATATTTATAATATAACTTAATGATGAATTATTGATTTTCCCTGCACGTGTTTTGTGTTTTCAGTATCGGATTGTGTGGCTTTAATAGTATTAATATAATTCTGTTAATCAGGAGGAGGAGAGCACACAATCCTTCTTGGTATTGCTTGCTAACAACTGAACTTAATAATATATGTACTGTTGAGCTGAAAGGGTATGCCAATGCTGTATATAGCACAGAGCTCTTATCATTATGTACTACCCACCTTTAAAATCATCACATAAATATCTCCGTCCTTTTGTATATATGGTTATATTCACTTCATAGACACCGTAATTATGAGGTTTACCACTCATCCTGAATGTCTTGATTCATTTTTGGCATAGAGAGGACGATACGTAGCTGGTCTGCTGGCTACCTCAATTGCGGGCTATCCCGTGATGGTATAGTAGTACTCGTAGTAATTAGTATTACAGTACAAATCTCAGTTTTTAGATTTTGAGTGCAAGATATTAGGTTAAAAATATTAGTTAGATTAGATATTGAGTGCGAGATATTAAAGTATAAATCAAATAAAACCATTATTGATGAGTTTTGTATGAGAATTGAACATATTGTTGTACGTGTTTATCGCAAAATAGGACGGAGATAATAAAAATTATTACCTCGATATTTTTGATGTACTTACTGCTAGCCTTCTTCTCTCCATTGCTGGATATAGGCCTCTTAAAAACTTTATCCCATTTTGTTTTCTCTATATATATCTATAATATCCAAATATTGTGTTGACACAAAAACATTACAAATGCTAATAGTGTAAACTTGAACACCACGCAAAATATGTAACTAGTTTTTTTTTACGACAGATCACGATTGAACTGTCAAAAATATTGACATCATGGGGTTTGAAAAATTTACCCCATTTTTTGTAATTTTACAACGAAGTATGTACTAGCTATCTGGAAAATGTTAATGATTATTCTATATCTCAAACGAAGCCTTTATATAATATTAATCTGCCTATATCAATGCTGAATGGCTTTGGATTTATCCTAGTGAATCTATGTATCGTGATTTTATACATAGTGTAGGCTGTGACGATATTATGATTATATTATATTTTAAATAAATGTTGTATGTACATAATGTATATAATATACGCTTGATTCTATTTTAATGTAAGACTTATGCGAAAAGGATTATGATAATTACCCATAAAGGATTATGTACAAATATATTTCTATTAATAATTATATTGTCTGTTAAATATATTTTTGGAACGAATTACTCGTCTTAGTGCACGTACGTAATAAAATATAAACCTATTTTCTAGAATTTTCGGAAAAGATTCTTATGGCTATTTTAATCTTCTGATCATAGAGGTAAAATTGTTGCTTCATCTTATAATAGACATTAAAGAGAAGGCTATGTCCAAATATAGATTCCAAATGGCTGGATTTTTTTAAGAAAAAAATTTAGAAATGGTTGTAATAATGTATAGTAAAAAATAAATAAATAAAAAGTTTTCGTCCGAGGTTGTTAAACTGAATTTATTATCAGAAAATTTAGAAATTGGAATGGTATAAGGTTTCGATAATAGTATGGTTTTGTGTTCATTCGCACACATGCACGATGAATGATATTTTTGGTAACTAATCAAAATTCGTAATAAATTTCAATGTGTCGTGTATTTCTGATTGCTGTTTCAACTGTCATGTGATGTACCTTCCTACTGTCGTTTAGAGTAGAGCGCAGGGTGATAAATCCATTTCCACGTTCACCCTTCTTCCGTCCGCAAGCTGACAGTTTCTCCTTCTAGTACTACTACTGCTACTGCTGTCATTTATATTTGGAATAATTCTAATACGTAAATACTCGGGTATGTTTGTAAATATATGTGTGTTTAAAATATGTTCTCTGATGGCTTATAAGGGACAGGAGGAAGATGACTATTCTTTGCAAAGTGGACAGATCAAATTAGGTCTGCCACTGGGCAAGTGAGAGACTATATCTAAATTTGAGTGGAAAGGGAATTACTATTATCACGCTGTCTGCTTTAGCCAAGTATTATATTTCTTTCTTTAATATTCTTTGTATGTGTCAAATAAGTATAAAAATGTAATTTACTTTTTATCAGTTAAGTGATTACTTTCTAATCTATACTTTTATCTCACGCCTTATTCCAAGTGGAGTAGTTTTTTTAAATATCCTCTTTACCCTGATATTTCAGGATTCGAAGGACTCCTATGTATCTGTACATTTGTAAGGCAATGACAATTATAAACATAAAAACTATGTTAAGTCTACCAGTACCGCTAAGCCAGAATTGACATTTCTGATTCTGTCAAGTTAATAGGTGGTGAACTTGTCTGACGTAGCAGATCCCATCTTAAGATCCTCGAATGCTCAAAAGCATGCAGTATTTGTAGCTTTCAAAAACACTTCCCCAAATTAAATACATGGAAAAGTATAAGCAGTCATACCCAGGATTATTTCATCTCTTGTATCCGTCATTAGAGGGCACTCCCATGGATTATCAGTCAAGGCTAATTCAAAAAGCTTACCTCCTAGCTGGCCAGTGGCCATGTCCAGTGACCAAATGGGTTATGCAGAGAGAACAAAACGTTGTATTGATATATCCTTACACACTTTTGTTTGTCATACTTGCACGCCAATAATAGTGTCAACTTATAAGAAATATTTGGATGTTTCAATCCTGATCCTATACTGGGTTTAAAACTAACACGTAATAAAATGATGGATGTTCTATTACATCTACCATAATGTATTACAGTTACAGTTGTCCCTGGTATTGGTAGGCTTTACTTTTCTGTCCGACCTTCGTCATTGCCGATGCTTCCTTCCTTTATTTCGGACTGCCAATCACTATACACACATACATACATAAACACCCAATCTACTTTTATCATTTTGCGCAGTAGTAGCAGCAGCAATTGTCAAAGTTGCGATATCACGAAGTAGAGTTTGTTGAAAATTTGATTATCTATCTCAGATTATTATTATACTTTTTTTTTTTTTTTAAAAAGATATATCTGGGTTTTTGTTATAAACCCAAATACAACCTCATACACCTTTCACAGTAAGCTACTAAAAGCTTGTGTCGTGAAAGGGGAGTTTGCCAGCACCTGGTATCGAACCACGGACCCCTTGTTCACGAGGCCGAGACTCTACCTCCAGGCTACCGACGAACTCAAACATAACATTTATGTAACAAAATAATATTAGTTCATACATTTTGAATTATTAAATAATTAATATGACATTAAATAAACAATCAATATTTAATAGTTTAAAATAGCACTGTTTTTTGTTTCACAAAAAGAGTTTATACTCCGCCTTGATGATGGCAATGTATTGGTGAAAGCGCTAGGCGTAATTGTGGTATACTTTGCATACATTAATGTGAGACAAAAAACAGTGTTATTTTAAATGTTGTTTCACAATGTCAACACTGAAACATTAAATTCAATAAATATTTGAATAAATTTGTGTACAGAATGCAGAACCTCAACATTATTCGCGTAAATTCTGTCATGACGTCTTATGAAAACAACAATATTTTTGTATATTCCATTTTTTTCTAATGGATCTGTGGTACCACAGATCCATTAGAAAAAAGAGGAATATACAAATTAAAATGTGGAGATTGTGATGCGTCATATTTCGGTATGACTCGGAGAAACTTCAAAACTAGAATAAGAGAACACCAACTCTGTCTCAGCAATAATAATTTCTCGGAACTTGCGGAGCATATTATTGAATCGAATCATACATTTGATAAAAATAACCATAGTTTTAAACATACTGCAGTTAATAATTATTTTAAATTATCTTCCTTAGAAATACTCGAAATAAACAAAAACTTAAATTCCAATGTAAATATAATTAATAAAATAATAGCCCCTAATAAATCCCCATTATTATCTCTATTCAGTAATACGCCAACATCAGCTGTATGAACAATATTTTTGTTATAATACATTAGCATGTCTGATCAACGATGAGGTATGCCACTCATTCTGGCACGGACAGGACGACTGGCATGTTAATACATGCAGTTTGTCTACCTGCTACTCTATTTGTGGTAAATGGTATATATGTAGATATAATACAGGTAGAAAAGATAAAATATTATTTTATTACCAATTTACGTGTAAAAACGCTATCTGCGATAATTTATCACTTAAATAATAATTGTTGTTGTTGGATGGATAGAAATGCTATTATTAATTTTACAGCACTGTATAGTGTAGGTATAGGTATGCTATGCACGATATGTATCGGCTTTTCATTTTTATTGCCCCCGTTTCCCATTTCAATTATACGGATTGATTGATACGATGATAGGTAGCACAATACTGTATTGTGTTTTCTATTCAATTCAATATTATTTATTGCATGGAACTGAATTCTCACAACAGTTTAACTTCGTAGCCAGTGAATGACTACTGCGTATAATAAACACACAAGTTGTCCTCTCTGTGCTAATACAAGATATGATATCCAAGATGAGTTTATTAGAGTTGCCTGTACAAACACTTTTTCAAACTGTCCTGGATCTGGGTGTTACATGTTGCATTAGTAGTACCCATAATACAAGATTCATATCTTAGTTTGGGACTAGCTCGGTCTGTATGAATTGTCTATACATGTTAAAAAAAATGTCAGTTAGCAGATGGAATTATGATTATGTCATGAGACTGTTTCTGGCTAAGCATTTCTAAATAAATGTTTTTCCATATTTCAAACCTTGTAGCCGCTAGGCCCGGAACGTCCTGAAGTCAAGGTAAGCGTAGGCAAAAGGTTTTGTAATTCATCAACTAGTTTATTTTGACATAATATACCCATTCTTAAGTTTTCATGAAAATCCCAGACACTCAGTGACAAACTCCAAGAGTCCCTTACTCTTTTCAGTATAGGTACTTGGAGTGTCCGTTGTGCCCTGTCGCATGCACTATGGATTATATTTTTGACGCATTTCCACCTGTGCATTTCGCACCGTAAGTACTGCAGATCAGTGTGATTGATTTTCTGGGTTACGACACGAAAAATAAATAAATAAGTATCCTTGTCCCCTACAGAAAGGAGGTGGAAACTTATAATACATTTTATAATGCCATGTTTAATTCACCAATAGAATAATACACAATTTTATGGCACGGGTTATGATTTGATTACTTATTATTATTTTTGATCCATTGAATGTATATCAAAAGGAAGATTTATATCTTCAGGTACATATCCAAAAAAAATATATCATGAAATGCACACAGATGTGTATCCTGTGACTTGAGGCATACTGTCGCCATGTATGAAAAGTGGAGTTGCTTCCATATCATCTATCATAATCAGTATACGTGTCTATGGTTTCAGTATTGCTAGCTGGCATTGTTATTTTCGTATAATTACAGATAATAGTCTTTCATTCAGAGACAATAATGTCACTCCATTTCGATCTGTCGTTTGTGGTGATGTATTGTATGTATGTATGTATTATTATTATTATTATTATTATTATTTGGATGATTTGTAAAGCGCCGTTTTGTGAAAAAAATCCACCTCAAGGGCGCTCTTTACTAACTAAGGTTGTGCCTGGATTATTCCGTGAGATTTCTTGAATAGATAAGTCTTCAGTTGGTTCTTGAAACGAGATAAGTCCTGCGTTTCTCTGATCATTTGTGGAAGCCTGTTCCAGACTACAGGTGCAGATATTGCAAAAGCACGCTCCACGTACACTGGTTTCGATACAGTACTGGTCACCTCCAATTTAGTTGTAATATCTTGACAAGACCTAAGTGTTGTCTGTCTATGACTAAACGCCTGTCTACCGCAGAGTTCCATGATATATTCTGGGGCCATAGCATGAAGTGCCTTAAATACTGTCAAACACACTTTAAATTCGACTCTCTCCGGACATCTGAGCCAGTGAAGAGATTGATATTAGTATTAATAATTGAGTTGAGAGACAGACGAAGCAAGGTGAGCCAACAAATGTTATTACTATTGAGTATTATAATTATTATTATTATGAGTGCCGCTGTCACACTGTCTTGAGATGGAACGGGGCGCTGTTTGAATATCAAAATAATGATAGATGGAGCTGAGACATGCGTTAGTTATATTATTTAGTATCTGCCTACTCTTGTATGCATTATAATGTGGATATTTATGTAGTTGGATCGAAATAAATGGCAACATATCATTTCGAGAAATCATCCACCCTTAACGTCTGAATGAGCAATAGTCTCTACATCTCAGTGATGCACTTTTCACGCTTCGTGTATGATATATCGATCTCTAGTCTGGGAGACACGTCATACACTTTTCACTTAAGCTTCTGACTGCTTTGCTTGGGATGGTATGTAAATAAGCGAGCTTATTCTTTTGGCGTCATTAATACCCTTACTTTCTCCAAATATTGCAGTCTTAAAAATACCATGATGCAATAATTGTTATGTGATAATTTATGAAAGCTTCAGGATTTTATAAAAGTCATTTGGCGCACTAAGTTTTTCAAAATATTTTGACATTAGATAATGAAACACGAGTCATAAAAACGACAATTCAATTTTAAGAGGAGATTCTTTCTAAATGATTCATACATCACTGATTTCCTTGACAATGATGGTGGAAAATAACTGTTATGTGTGTCAGTCTAGCACCTACATGTTTATTTATTTCGCTATGTAAAGGTCAATTAGAATCGATTGTATGGATGTAGTCTATAAATGGGTATGAGCACTTAATGCGTGTCGATACTGTCAATCCATTTGAGGGATTTTTGTAGTTTGACGCGTTGTATTATTTATAATTTTTAATTCGTTAGATAAATGTCAGTAATAGCTATCGGGAAGTTCTTTGCAAATGTATTGAAATTAACTGCCCACTAATTGAAAAAAAATATTTATAAAATTGTATTCGAGTTAGTTCCCTTTCTCAAGAGAAAAGCTAAATTCTGAAAATGTGGCCATTAAAATGTATTACATAATGTATAGGTCTCGTCAACCAAATCTGGAGCTGACTGTTTAGTGAGAAAACAGGCTTAGAAAACTGTCATAATATTACTATACTCTCTTACTATACTATACAACAACTATACTCTCACGTCGTATCCCAAGTGGGTTATACAGACAGAACGAAACGCCATATAGATTTATCCTCCCTGACATACTTTCGCCTTAATATGACTTTGAGAAAAGCAATTAATATGTAGGTACGCAAGCAAAGGTGTTCGATTTTATCATTGTTTTCACCACAAGGGTATATAATAATTATATTTTGTAAAATATAAATTGGATTGATTACTAATAAAGGTTTGAAAATATGAAAATTCTGTCGATATGTATGTGAAAAAGTGTCTTTTGCGATCAGAACATAAATTTCTCTCACTCTCGTCCACTGTTGTTAATTTAGGATCACTGAAGAAGGTTACGTTTGAACCGTGTGGGATATAATATTACCTATTTTAAGTCTTTAAGGATTACCTACAGGTAAAAAGGTTAACCGCAGACATTTGGCTGATTCTTCGGGATTTGAATTTTATACGATCACCATGACGGGTTTAAATTTAACGTTCCCTTTTTTACAATAGCTTATCTTGTTGTTATTTTGTAGAATTATGTAACTCTCCAAAAGTGAAATTTAATATGATTATCTGGATAAGTTAATATATAAAAAAATGGAACCATTTATTTTCCTCTTACAGTTAGCAGGGGTAGTTTTAAACCCTATCTCCCTGAATAAGGTTATGGTTTTACTAGATTTATAGCTTATTTATGATACATTTTATGTAATGTAGTCTCCTGGATTGAAATAGGTTTTAAGATAATTAGATTGACATTAACAACAACAACGCTTGAGATAGATTAGATCTATAGACATACTACACTGGATATGTTAACTACACAACGATCACCTTTCTGTTGTATCCAAATATATTTATCGTTTCTAATCACGAATTTATTGTCTGGGTGCCACAGCTAGGCAAGCTACAACTATAAATTATTCCGCTGAGAAACTTGTTGTTACTGTAGGAACATAGTGTAGATATAGTCTATAGAGTTTAGATCTAGTAGAGCTGCTGTAACTGTTGTTAGTTTTGGTGTAGTAATAGTAATAAAGCCTTAACTTTTGCCATAAATTCCGCCTTTATGTGCCGACTGGCCATTATTATAATACATATATACCTATGTCGTTATTCTGAATTCCATTCTTCTGTAAAGTGATTGCTCCTTGCTTGCCTCGCTTTGCCATCTAGTAGAGCTAGAGAACAGCACCGATAGGCATTGACGGGACTAGACTTTTTAGATTAATCATGCTTTACTAATGAATATTAGTTATTAATATCTTATTTATAGTATTAGTACACAATATAGATTGATAATGACCTAAAAAGTGGAAAGTCGTCTCTCTGGCGTTGTTTAATCTACATATAGTGGAACGAAACGCTTGTTTCAATTTATCCCAGTGATTGATATCTTGTGCAAGATTACCCAATGTATGTTGGATCTAAGAAATTTCATGGCGGGGAGAGGAGAGTTTAGAATGCCGTTTTATCCAGTTTAAAATGAGTACAAGAAATAGAAAGGCAAAAATCACTAAGGTCTGCTAACACAGACTTGTGGTGCCGCGTAGAGGGTTTCTGGCTAGCTACGTTGACCGTGCCTTCTGTTTGGTTGGTCCATTGCTGTGTAACAACATTTCCTATGATTTGTGAACTCTGGAGAGTGTGGAGGTGTTCAAGGCAGGGTTAAAGATCCTATTGTTCAGGAGGTGTTATGATTCTTGAATTGTCCCTTGCGGTGGTTTTTCTACAAAACGGCGCATCTTAATCGAAAGTATTATTATTATTTATTTATTTATTTTATTCTTCTTGCACATCGTCTTTCATATAACAAATTAAATAAAGCAGTATACACAAGAAAAAATGTGATGATATGCAGTGGCGAGATTATCACTATATAGTGATTTCTTCGATCCATTCTTCCATTCCTTCCATTATTCGTTTTTATGTTGGTATTTTACATATACGCCATTGAAGACATGCGTTGCTTTTAACATATATTATGTAAAGCACACCATTGCTATTGCGTATCAAAAGTAATATGCTCTAAGCCTCTAGATAAAATATCTTGAGGAGGTCCCATGAAGCTGAAATATTATCATTTTCATGATGCTATTAATTGTCAAACTATTATTCACATTGCGAATTTATTAAGCTCACTACTTTCGCGATGAAGATTGTCGCTTAAATAATTGTCTAAGGAAATACTCAAAAGTGACAGATTAATTATTGATTTTAATTAATTGGTTATCTAGATTCTTATTTTATTTTCTGAAATAGAGAGTACCAACTCTTTATGTAGAGAATATTATGAGACAACCATAAATCAAACCCAGTTTTTTGTGGATGCTTATACATGCATGATTCGAATACAATTTTTTATGTCAATAAGTATTTCGACTACAATTGTAACGAAAATTCTGTGCTAACATAACAGTCATGTTCTATTATTAGGTTATTAGGCCCTATAACGTGACTCTTAGACCACTCTCAAAATATCTAAAGGGAATAATAATATTGTTGTAATCTTCATACATTTTGCATTAATAATTATATGCCTACCTGCTAGCAATATAATGGAGGTCATTATCACTAAAAACCTGTGACATTTATGTTAAGGAAAGTGTACATACATAATATATAATTGCACATGGTGCAAATCATTCAATTACACACGATGCATTGTACATATTTCATTATTCATAATACTTAGTATTATTATTTACCGTAATCTATGCTTTATAAGTATTTTATACCAATGGAACAGTACCGACTGAATCATATCGTAATATTATTATGATATGTATTGTCGTGAGGTTTGCTGTGTTATGTAGTCCATAGTACCTGCCCTGAATGAATGTAGTACACGAACATGATGCATGCGTCACTTTAATGTGACTATCTGCAATATTAGTATGTATTATGTACGAGTACTAAGTAATTGTTAGCTTTATAAAGTATATTGAACTCTGTGCATTATTTCAATGTTAGAATAATTGCTGTAGGGGAAATTGAAATAATCGTCCCAATGAACGGATGCAAGATGAGTGTTGTGGACAGAATGCGTGTATATAGGTAATAAGTTGCGATGGTTTGGACATGAAAGGATGAAAAAGAGGATAATATAGTTATGAAATATCTACTGAATGAGGAGGTGTGAAGAAGCGCGAGTGTCTGAGAACCACGCGGATTGATCACGTGAATAAAGTTATCAAAGACGGCCATGTGTTGAGGAAGAGTTATCGAAGTATGTGTATGAGAAATTGTATGAATGTAAATGAAGCGAAATGAGTATGTAAGGATAGATCTATATGGCGTTCCGTCTCCTCTGCCTACCCCACTTTAAAGGTATTTGAAAAGACAGGTAATTCATTCGGCATAAAATCGTTCCTGATGGAATACACTTGTTTCCTGATTGCGTATTACATAATTATATTTAGAGAAATTGTAAAGGGAGTATGAAGATATTGCTAATAAACTAATTATATTTGATGACGTCATGCAAAATTATGAAATTCTCAAAAGTGAATACCAGATTACTCAAACCCGTCTAAATGTTGTGGAACAACAATCCTGTGAATTGGAACAGCGTTTAAATGAAATAGAACAACGAGCAAGACGCTGCAATGTAGAAGTTCAAAACATCACTGAACACAGAAGAGAAAACTTACTTAATGTCGTAACAACATTGGCAAATAAAATAGGGATCCCCATTACCCAAAATGATATTGTTGCTGTCCATAGAGTCTCTCACGGCTCTGCGTCTAGAGATCGTCCAAAAAATATAATTGTTAAATTTTCTCAACAAAAATTGCGGGACGCTTTTTTAGCTGGCGCAAAAGCAAAGCGTGGACTGCTGACAGACGATATTGGGAATTCGGAGAAAAGCCGGAAAATATACATATCGGAACACCTGACATTGAAAAACAAGCTGCTGTTCAGAGATGCTCGAACAAAATCCAAAGCCAGAGGTTGGAAATTTACATGGGTAAAAAATGCGAGGATCTACGTCAGAAGAGATGTAAACGAGCCGGTCTTGACTATAGCTTCACACAGGGACTTAGAAAAAATTATTTAAATTCTTTGAATGTTTATTTTGCTAATATTAATAGTGTCTTCATTCCTATTGACCTTGTCTTTCCCTTCTTTCCTTCTTTCTTTTTGTTTGTAGAGAGACCTAACATACTGCAGCGCCTGGGGGCGATCGCTAGCGGGCTTGGGCGAGCGTGTTATTTCACCTTCAATCTTATACACTACGATCTTTGACAGGCACTTTAAAGGCATTTTATCAGAATTGTAGAGGGTTGAGAAGCAAAACCAGTGTATTTCGTTCCAATGTACAAGCTAGTGGATTTGATGTAATAGTACTTACCGAAACCTGGCTAAATGCCAGTGTCCTTGATGGAGAGCTTTTTGGAGATGACTTTATTGTTTATCGTAAGGACAGAGACCTTCTAACCTCGAATAAATGTGACGGCGGTGGTGTGCTGGTGGCAGTATCGCGCTCTTTTAAATCCCTCCGTGAACCTGGCTGGGAAACTACAGGTGAGAATCTTTTTGTTAGACTTTCTTTGATCGATAGATGCGGTGGGGCGTATCGTACTGCACATAGTATTGTGTTGGGAGTGGTTTATTTTGCCCCGGCTACGCCCCTCAATGAATACGAGCGACATTTTAGTAAAATATCAGACGCGTTTACGGAGGCGTGTTCTGGGACTCGTTTGTGTATCATTGGCGATTACAATATTCCCACTATACAATGGCTAAAAAACGACGTGGGTCATGTGGATGCTGTTGGTATACGGCGGGGTCCTCTTGTCCAAACTCTTCTGGAGGCAATGCGTTTCATGGATATTGAACAGTATAACTCTATTCAAAACAAAAATGCATCAATATTGGACCTGGTTTTGTCTGACATGGCATGCGTTGTGGAGAGGAGTGATTTCCCATTAGTGCCAGAAGATGGGTATCACCCATCACTGTTGGTGGGCATACCGATGGTTGTCGAGGAAAATCGCTTAGGAATAAACTCTGCGATAAAGTATAATTTTCGGAAAGCTAATTTTGAACAAATTAACCTCAAACTTAGTGAAATAGATTGGGTAAAGCTTCTTGATGATATGGATGTGAACAAAGCGGTAGAATTGTTTTACAGTACTTTTTTTTCAATCATTGACGATAACACACCCAAAAGGGTTCCCAAGTCTTCCCATTTTCCGCCGTGGTATTCACAATCTACTATAGCTATCGCGAAGCTGAGAACCAAGTTTTGGAAGCTCTGGAAAATATATCATAACTCATGCGATTACTCCGTATACTCGAGTTATCGAGCTAAATTCAAGGAAGCCCACAAAAGAGATCACACTTTATACCTTAAAAACATTGAAAATTCTATCAGTACTAATATCAAACCTTTCTTTTCTTATGTAAATAATCTGAAAACATCGAACAATTACCCTAGTAATATGTACTTAGATGATGATTCATCATGCGATCCCGAAACTGTTGCCAATCTTTTTTGTAATTTTTTTAAATCCGTTTTTATTAACAGCCAATCTCCTGACTTGAGCAATGGTATTGGTGAATCTGATCAGCCTTCATTACATTTATCTAGTATTACAATATTAAATTCTGAGGTTTACAATAAGTTAATCAACCTTGATACAAACAAAGGACAAGGTCCGGACAGATTATCTCCTTTAGTATTAAGGAGATGCGCCCCCCATATTGCAAAACCGTTACGTATTATTTTTAATAAAAGCATCAAGGAAGGTTGTTTTCCTACTATATGGAAGACTGCTAATATCACTCCCATTTTTAAGGCGGGAAACAAGGCTGACGTGAGAAATTATAGACCCATTTCTATTCTCTCCCCCATATCAAAGATTTTTGAGTCTATAATAAAGGATCACTTATCTCATTTTTTGGGACCACAGCTGATTGAGGAACAGCATGGGTTTATGAGGGGTAGGTCGACGGTTACCAATCTCCTTGTGTATTCTGAATTTTTGTTCACCTCTTTGGACGAACGTACACAGGTTGATTCGATATATATGGACTTCAAGAAGGCTTTTGACAGAGTGGACCATTACCTTCTACTCAATAAACTGCATATGTATGGTATACACGGAGATCTCCTTAGATGGGTCAAATCATATCTATCCGATAGGTTGATGACGGTAACAATGAATGGCTATAATTCTGACTACGTGACAATAACGTCTGGAGTTCCGCAGGGCTCAGTACTCGGTCCTCTCTTGTTCACAGTATTTGTAAATGACATAGGTAAATGTATACGCAATTCACAATTTTTGCTATTTGCTGACGACTTGAAAATCTACAGACAAATCCACTGCCTCGATGACGCGTTTAAGTTAGAGGAAGATCTTGGAAGAATTCACAACTATTGTGTGTTAAACAGACTTGAGTTGAACTTAAAAAAGTGCAACTCCATAACGTTCACTAAAAACAAAAATAAAATTTGCCATGACTATAAAATTGATAATGTCAACTTGAGTCGTCTTGATATTGTAAAGGATCTGGGTGTCATGTTTGATAGTAAACTTCACTTTGAGACTCACATCGAGGAACTTTGTGAACAGTCGAATCGTTTGTTGGGCTTTATTTTGAGATCTACCAGCGAATTTAAAAATCCTCAAACAATGTTAACATTGTATACTGCGCTCATCCGTTCGAGACTAGAGTACTGTTCTACCATATGGAATCCATTCTATGACAAATATGTTACGCTTGTAGAACGGTTGCAACGTAAATTTTTACGTATGTACGGACGAAGATATGGCATTGGAACTGATGATGTCTTAATTGATTTATCGCGACGCCGAGAGTTGGCCGATGCGTGTATTTTGCGTAGAATCTGCACCTCAAATATTGATGTCCCACAGCTGTTATCTAAGGTTGGTTTCCGTGTGCCCTCTGTTAGAAGATCAAATCGCCCCCTTCACTTAAGTGGGGTTCGAACTAATGCTGGTTTGAGAAACCCTCTTCATCGGTTAATTGATACTTATAATTCTAAGTTTGGTGACATTGACATGTTCGCCGGTGGCTCGCGCGGTTTTAGGAAGTCAATTTTACAGGTGCTGTGCAGCGATTTGTTATTGTCATAGTAATTATATTGGTTGTCTTTTTGGGTCTCTCTACATCTCAATGTTTTTTTTTTTTTTTTTCCCCTTATATTTTTGACACTAATTCATGTTTTTTTTTCTGTGGTAGGTAGGTTAAGGTTACTTTATTTAATGACAGTTAATCTGGATTGTTTATAAAAATTTACTAACTAATTATTACTATTGTAAGAACAGATAACTGTTATTCTTCTTTATATTGTTTTTTTTTTTATATTATTGTCTAATGTGGTAGCTTTTTTTTATCATTTTACTATTCTTTTATTTAAATCTGACAACCTTATGGGCTTCAAACTTAATATGAATTTTTAATTTGTGTGCACTTATAAATAGGGCGATATATTGATACCATTTTTTGTTTGCATTGTTTGTTTTTATGCATATATATTGTCTGTAGTGTGCTGTTGATGTGGAATAAATAAATAAATAAATAAATATTATTTTTTTCGTTTGTTTCAGGTGAGATACAGCAAAATCAATAATTTCTACCAACATCACATCACTATCACACATTAGAGGAAGGGTAAACAAAAATATTTATATTATATTATATTAGTCATACAAAAATTCCATAGAAATATATAGTTTGGGTAAATAATAATTCCTGTGTACTTATAAATTACTCCGTGGAATCCTCGGTAAAGAATATGCGCCCCACTCCTTTTATGTAAGATTTCGAGTGTCCTGTAAAATGCGGGTATTCGTTAAACACCCCTCGGAAGACATTTAACATAACGAATATACCTACGCCCTCTATTAGGATTGAATGAAAACCTATACTTACGTATAATATATATGTATTTTCTATCCTCTCTTTAGTTTACATTTAATGTTATTCGTATTTCACCACCTACTCACTACAGACATTCTTCTAATAAGGGTAGTAACTTTACTTCTTCTACTGCTGCTACTACACATCATTATTTTTTGCCTCCCCTTTGTAATGTACCATCGCCTTATATCATCAGGAGGAAATCAGAAGCCTTATATTATTTTTGTGGTATCATAAATACAAGAGGTACTGTGTGTACTTGCTATTTACGATTCATTTTTATTTTACCTCTCGAAAGATGAGATGTGAGAGTTAATCTCGAGTCTGATACAAATCTTATCTTCTTCTTCTTATTCCCTATCCATCTCTTCACTGTTGAATGTAGGATGTAGGCCTCTTCCATAGTCTTCCATTTTTCTCAATTTTGTCCACTTTCTACCAGATAAATCTTAATTTTAATAAATAAAATATAAAAATATATTATTGAGCACTGTTAGATAAATCTTTAGATAACGTTTAGATAAATCTTATCTTCAATTCTATTCTACTTCTATTCTATTAACCTTTAATTTTTTATCTTCACTAGACCACTTATTGCATGCATGCAGCTGGTCTGCTGGCTTCCCCACTTGTGGGATATGCCGTGATGGGTTAGTAATAGTAGTAGAAGTACTTTGTGTTTGATCTCAAGATACTGCTGTACCGATAATTTTAAATTTTTGGTTACGTAAATTTGCCCCCAAAATACCCCAGGGTAAGTCCAAATCACCTGGTCCAGCACTGGTTGCTCGACCATCTCAGAAAAAATTGATTTTTTTTGTGCTATCACCCCAACATGTTGGTAGTTCAAAATGATAATTATTTTAATTTTATTGGTTTTAGTTTTTGTGTGGCGGCCATATTTGTTTTACAAGGCGGAGACATTTTCGCAGTTTAAAGGGTTTGCGAAAACTTGAATATCTCAGGTTCTATTTATTTTATCAACATAAAAATAAAAGTAATTTGTTAATAAGAATATAAGCTTAAGGGTTGTAATAAAACATTGTCACCTAAATATAATTCTAAGGGATGAAATTTCAGTCTACATTCTTAACTCTTTTTTGCAAAAACTCCCATTTTCACGGAAAGATTTTGGACGAAGGGAAAGAGTCCACTCATCAAAACTTTTTTGACAAACAACTAGGTACTAGTTGTGTTGACAAACAAAATTTCAAGTCTCAGACTTGACCCCCCTTTTGACAAAAAAATTTCAAAATTTGGAAATTCTCAAAATTTTCCATTTTCCAAGCTCAATATCTCTGGTGGGGGACTAGGTAAAAATTTGAAATGTCACCCCATAATAGATCTGTACCATAGTATTATGTGGCAAAAATTTGGAGTTTGAGATTTTACTACGAGCAGAGATATGGCAATCACAAAATGTCCAAAAATTAGTACTTCAACGGGCATACCGCATCGGCATATATAGAATATAAAATTGTTTACTAATAGTAAATCAATGTATATTAGATAATATTTACAAAATACAATTCCAAATAGTAAAATACCATGTTATATAATTAAATATCTTGATTGTTTGTGGGGGTGGGGGGGTTAAAATTCTGGGAGAACTGGCAGCCTGAATCAAAATAATGCACAATTCAGTGGGTGAATATAACGTATTTAAGTCGATTAATATGTGACATGGTTCTTGGCAAAAAAGACATTTTACACAAAATAACTTGAAGTCTCAAGGCTTACTATTATACACACATTAATTTAAAAGCAAACTTCTTTCTGCTAGCTAATACAATTTTGGTGTACAACAAAGAGCTTAGAGATCGCCTCGCACAATTGAGGGGTGATAGTGTGAAAGCGGCCAGTCACAGTTGTAAATTCCATTGGTTCGAGCTTTCTCAGAATGTTATTCATAGGTACCCAGGTCTTGTCACCTCTTGAAACTTTGAACGAGGTTCGTGGCCTAGCTAGCTCATAAAAGTAAACTTTCAGGTCATTGTTTTCGATGCTTATTTCCTCAATAACTCCAAGGTACCATTGCTCTTCATATATGCATGCAACTATGTCTTCTTTCTGGAGGTATAATGAGGCAGTTTTTGACACAAGTATGTCATCACAGTCGTCAGAGGAATAAAATCACATATGTACTTGCCTCAAGTCATTATTGATGCCATTATCTCTTATTACAAAAAGTCGATTATAGCAGGTAGCACATAAAGATTTTCGAGGAATAAGATTAATTAAGTGATTTTTTTCCTTAGGTAAATGTTAAATTTTGATTTCTCTGAGACCTTTAATTATAGTTTTTTATGGATCTTTAGTGGGTCACAACAAGAATTTTCAAACAGATGGTTGTACTTAACAAAATACTTGACTTCATGGTACTTGCAGATGATAACAATAGCACTGTTTATAACTCAAAAGATTTCTGCCTTCTTCACATTCCATGTTTCAAAACTATGACACAAAGAGTACAAAGACAACCTTCGTCTTTGGCTGCTAACAGAAAACTAACCTAGGCTGGGAGAGTACACAGCGTTCATGCTAATAAATGACTGTGCCTGCTCAAACAAGATCCAACAGGTTAAAATATGATTCAGACTGCTAGTTCTCCCTGAGTTTTAGTACCCCGCCCCCACACAAAATAAAGATATTTAATTATATAACATGGTATTATACTACTTAGATTTCCATATAATGAGTTACAATCCATTGGATTGGTCTGCAACGAGTTTGGATTTTCTTCTCTATTCCTCCCTATTCTCAGCCAGTTTTTTCAGCTCTACGTACGAGCAACAGTTCATGCCCCTCTTCAGTTGGCCTATATACGCGCCTCTCGGTCGGCCTCTGCCATTTGTGCCTTCGGTCCTACCTTCCACGATAGCGATGAGCAGTCCTGGGTGCCTGATGTTGTGGCCAGTTAGCTCGTTGTTGGCTGATTCTTAAGGAGTTGCCTTTTTTCACCTACCCTGGTTAACAAATCTACGTTTTCGACGTGTTCCGACCAATGAATCTTCAGCATGCGTCTGTAGCACTCATTAGATTTCTATTTTGTAAATATTATCTAATATACATTGATTTACTATTAGTAAACAATTTTATATTCTATATATGCCGATGCGGTATGCCCGTTGAAGTACTAATTTTTGGACATTTTGTGATTGCCATATCTCTGCTCGTAGTAAAATCTCAAACTCCAAATTTTTGCCACATAATACTATGGTACAGGTCTATTATGGGGTGATATTTCAAATTTTTACCTAGTCCCCCACCAGAGATATTGAGCTCGGAAAATGGAAAATTTTGAGAATTTCCAAATTTTGAAATTTTTTTGTGAAAAGGGGGGTCAAGTCTGAGACTTGAAATTTAGTTTATCAACACAACTAGTAACTAGTTGTTTGTCAAAAAAGTTTTGATGAGTGGACTCTTTCCCTTCGTCCAAAATCTTTCCGTGAAAATGGGAGTTTTTGCAAAAAAGAGTTAAGAATGTAGACTGAAATTTCATCCCTTAGAATTATATTTAGGTGAAAATGTTTTATTACAACCTTAAAGCTTATATTCTTATAAACAAATTACTTTTATTTTTATGTTGATAAAATAAATAGGACCTGAGATATTCAAGTTTTCGCAAACCCTTTAAACTGCGAAAATGTCTCCGCCTTGTAAAACAAATATGGCCACCACACAAAAACCAAAACCAATAAAATTAAAATAATTATCATTTTGAACTACCAACATGTTGGGGTGATAGCACAAAAAAAATCATTTTTTTCTGAGATGGTCGAGCAACCATTTTATTTATTTCTGGACCGGTAGGTATGGAATTACCCCCCAGTAATATCGAAAATACTCCAATAACATTATTATCAGAAACTTGAATTTAATATTGCACCGTCTGTATCTTGTTGTTTATACCATAATTTATTATTAATAATATGATGAAATTAATATGGTTTTATTGTTATTTTCATATAAGTATCTCATTACAGACATGAAACAAATTATCTTCCCAAATTAATTACAATACGCAATCCTACTTATAATCAAAGAATAACTAGCTTGTATTTCAACTGTTGAAATGTTACTCACAAATAGAGATTAGCGTTATTAAACTTTATGCATGGCTAAAATTATTCCGTATAAATGTTACGTTTTAATGTTTTGAAAATAAATAATTGCATGTTGTAACACCACATAATTTCAACATAGCATAACAACAACATAACCTGCCAATGATGACTGACAGCCGCTGTCAAGGTACAGGAAGTACCTGATTATTTAACAGGATCATCAATAGATGTCTCAGTTATGGAAGCCTCCAGAATGTTCCCGAATGTTCTAGAAACTTCTAGAACAATCCGAGCGGAAGTAGATAGGCGGAGTTCAGGAACAGGTACCTCTCCCACTATCACACCGTCCACTTCCAAGGTATCCATCAGCTGTTCAGTACTGACTCAAGGGTATAAAAGACGGAGCCCGGCATACTGAAAGGCAGAATCGCGGTGGCTCTTCCAGGGCCAAGGTTTCCTACCTACCGTTACTCCATAGCTGTCTAAGAAGTACCTACTCTTATTGCTATGAAGTGATTCTCCTTACCTACCGTTACCCTCTATAGCTGTCCAAGAAGTGCCTACTCTTGTTGCTATATGGTAACTTTCCTAATACCTACCCGCTACTCCCTGGCTGTCCGAGATGTGCCTACTCTTGGTGCCATACAGTAGTAGCGACCCTTATTACCTAGTCTCTCTCCGACTACCTCAATATCCATCTAACCTAGCCTGGAGGTGTCTTCGTTATTGTTTTACTAATAGTGTTACTTTCTTTATACAGTATTGTACCAGTTGTCAAGTGATTGTAATAAATTGTGAATTTGCTAAACAGTGTTTTGAACTCTCTCGGTGTACCCCTTCAGGAGTACACCTGGCGCCCAAATTAGTTTTAAGTGTTGACTCTCTACATTCCCCTTCAGGGAATAATACAAGTAATATTAAGTGTTACAAATGGCAGCCCAACTCGTGGCGAGAAGACGACCCTGTGAAATGTGAACAATAAAGTGTTTTTGTTTTGAAAAGTGTTAAAATAATTATAGTTGTACTGTACTTTAATATTTAAATTCGTAAATAGTGATAATCTTAGTTGTACGGTACTTTAATTATAATATTCGTTAATAATAATAATAATCTAGTTGTACTGTACCTCGATAATATTTGTAAGTAAAAATACTCATAAACTGTAGTTCAAATCAGTTTAGATAAGTTTAAATACGTTTGAAAAAGTGTTATTGTACTTTAATAGTGTTTAGCATAATTTCATATCGTAATCGTAATATTGCAACGCACTGTATCTAAAAGTGAGGTTATGAAAAATTGTGTTTTGAAAATAGACCATAGACGAAAATCATTTTCTCTGGTGTTAACTGATCGGCTCACTATCGGACCGTTTGAATGAACTATTTAATGTCTATGACTCTGTGGACAGTTTCCATAATCTATTATCTTTGAACTATGAACACATGTTTTATCTGTTTTGTTTATTTACGGCGAAGTGTCATAGTTCGAATGTTTATTATTTCCAATTGTTTCTAATGTTTATTGCTATTGAATAATATTATACATGTGTTATATATATTTGTGTATCTGGGGGACTTTTGTGAAAGCAAACCTGTGCATTATCTTTACATGTATTTATAATTATTGAACTCTTTACAGCAAACCATATTTCATTAATATATGTGTTATCATTACGTGTGTTTATAATACTAATGAACTCTTTTTACATCAAATAATATTTCATTAATAGATGTGTGTTTATAATACTAATGAACTCTTTTACAGCTAGTTATATTTCATTATTATGTGTGTGTATTTGGTGGACTAATATTCAAAGCAAACCTGTGCGTAACATTAATTGTGAGCTCTTCGTATTTCATTTTTATATATTATTACCTTTATGTGTTTATTGTTGATGGACTGTTTCACAGCAAATCATATTTAATTATTATATGTGTGTACTTGGAGGACTTATACTAAAAGCAAACCTGTGCATATCATTACTCTTTCATAACATATTGTGTTACTTTATTATTGTTTATTATTGTTTTTGATGAACCTTCCAAAACAATACAGTGTTTATATATACATACATTGTTCGTTGTGTATTGAATAGACTCCTCTCAGAGCAATTCAGTGTGTATTTTAATTTGGTAAACTCAGTGTTCGTTTGTGTTTGAAACTGGAGTCCAAACCGAAGTACTTCACCCGTAGTGTGACTGAATCCTCAGAAGATCCTATCAACATGTCGGTCAACCTAAGCCAGGAACAGTTCCAGCACCTGATGTCCATGGTAGCGCCAAGATCCGGCTCATTTGCAAGCTGCGCTGCTTACTATGATGGCACTCGTGACATGGAGATGATTGAGACGTTCTTGGATACGGTGAAGGTGTTCAAAGCCATTGAACACATTGAGGATCAAGATGCACTTACTGGTGTCACCATCCTGCTGAGGGGCGAGGCTGGCAAATGGTGGCAGGGAGTGAAGCACGAGGTTCGGAAATGGACAGACTTTGAGGCGCGGATCCGGGATGCATTTGCTCCTAGGAAGCCTGGTTACGTCCTGATCCAGGAGATTGTGAATATTAAGCAGAGACCCGATGAACTGACAGATACCTTCCTGACCAAGAAGCGAGTCCTGTTGGCCCAGCTGCCTGGACCAACTCTTACGGAGGAGCAACAACTTGACATGGTATATGGTCAACTGGATCTTCAGATTCGTGACAGGGTATCCAGAACATCGTTCAAGAGCTTTAATACACTGATGACAATGGCTCGGGAGGTGGAACAGTTCCTGAAGGAATCTGGAGAACGGAAGGCTAGGCCACGCTGTGGGATCTGCAGAGCATGGGGCCATACTGATGACAGGTGCAGGAAGAGGAAAGGGGTGGCAAACCAACCACCCAGGTTCAAGAGTGGAAGACAGAGTCACTCGACGAATACTCTCGCACCCAAGTTTGCTTGCTACGGCTGCGGTACCCCAGGAGTGACGCGCAGCAGGTGCCCTAAGTGCAGCGGAGGCAAACCTCAGGGAGGAAGCCATGAGATGTCGTTCTGCTCTCTGGACTTCACTGATGCTCGAGATCGACCATCCGTCCCCATCCAAGTGAGAGGATATGAAGGAACTGCCTACATCGACAGCTGTGCCAAATCCAGCGTCGCTTCATATTACTTATACAACTGTCTGAAGGACAGTGGGGCACAATTTCATAGGCAGAGGATCACCGCTGTGCTGGCTGATGGCTCTGCCAAGGTCCAGGACATCCTGACCACCAGGGTACCAGTGACACTGCACGAGGTCACTGTACCAACTACATTCATTGTATTCCCAGAGTCCCGAGATAACCGGACTCTATTGGGAGTGGGATTTATTGAAGATGCAGGACTGGTACTGAACCTACCACAGAGGGCCTGGTACTTCGTAGAGTCGCCTGAGATAACCCGTGCACTGGGGTATGAGGGCCATCCCTCGCCGCAATCAGCCTCAGGAAACGACTATAAACCAATATGCGCAATCGCAAATGTCCTTCGCAAGATGGAGGTGCCACCACTGCTGTCCCCAGTGAAGACCACACCACCTCCAGTGGCACCACGGACTGACCTGGTGCCGAGCCCAGTGCGAATGGTTAGGCAGAAGATGGATGTCCCTCCTGCCATATCTCCGATGATGATCACACCACCACGGGAAATCCTGGCGGCCAAATCAGTGCATGTGATCCCGCAGACTATGGAATTTCCAGTTGCAATGCTGACGCCACCTCCGACTCCCCCTCCAGCTGATGATCCTGTGTGTCAAGTGCCCATAGAATCTACAGGACAGCCTAGCCAGGAGTGTTCGTGCAAACCAGGAGTCTTGTTCGATGGCTATTCTCCCAGACTGGCAGATAGGATGTTCAGAGATGCGCAAATAGCTGTATTTAATGCCGACCCCACACTGTCACCACGGTCGGAGAGTTTATTCGCACCAGAGCGCTTGGACATCTGCAGCCTGGACGTCAATGAGAATGTACTCTCTGCGCAAGAGAAGGACTCATTGGATCGCGTGTTACAAGAACACGCTGAGGTTTTCCAGTCTAATGGACTACCATGTTCACTCCCCGAGCACTATATCGACACAGGTGAGCCCGCACCAATTGCAGTACCACCATACCGCCTGTCTCCTCCGCGCAAGGAAGTGCTCAAGAGGGAAATAGCAAAGATGATAGAAGATGACATCATAGAACCATGTTCATCACCTTGGTCTGCTCCAGTGGTTCTAGTACCTAAGAAGAATGGCGAATTACGTTTTTGTGTAGACTACCGTAAGCTGAATGCCATTACTGTTCCAGATGTCTATCCTATACCAAGAATTGATGACTTACTACACGAGGCCAAGCCAACGCCTTACATGACCACCTTGGATTTGAAAGCCGGTTACTGGCAAATCAGGGTTAGGCAGAAAGATCAGGAGAAGACGGCGTTTATAACCTCATTTGGCATCTACCGGTTCAAGCGCATGCCCTTTGGCCTTCGTAATGCCCCTTCCACGTTCCAGAGAATGGTAGATCACATCCGGATCAGGTTGGATGGCATAAAGATGCTAGCATATTTGGATGACCTGGTAATTCTCTCTTCAACCTTTGAAGAACATCTCACTCACCTCAACGCAGTGTTTCAGGAGCTGAGAAAGCAGAATCTTACTGTAAACAAGGAGAAGTGTAAGTTCTGTTGTTCTACCATCAAATACCTAGGTCACTACATCACACCTCAAGGACTTCAAGTTGACCCTGAGAAGACAGCAGCCATTAGAGATCGGTCTGCACCTCGGAACATCAAGCAACTCGTGTCATTTCTACAAACATGCTCTTGGTACCGTCGATTCATTAGCAACTTTGCAAGCATTGCTGAACCACTATCGAGATTGGTAAAGAAAGATACCATCTGGATATGGAACGACGAGCAAGAACGAGCTTTCAATCATTTGAAGGATGCACTCACCACTGCCCCAATACTTCGACAAGCTGATGACAGTAAACCATACACTGTCAAGACAGATGCAAGTGGCTATGCTCTCGGAGCAGTTCTGGTCCAAGGGGAGAGGGAAGAGGAGCACCCAGTCGAGTATGCCAGTCGCCTGCTGACCCCAGCAGAAAAGAACTATTCTACAACGGAACGAGAGGCCCTTGCAGTTGTGTGGGCTTTAAATAAGTTCCGTGGTTATATAGAAGGATTACCTGTCACAATTGTGACTGATCATCAATCCCTGAAGTGGTTGATGACTCTTAAATCACCCACAGGAAGATTAGCCCGGTGGGCATTGCAGATACAAGCATATGATCTACACATCAAGTATGTGCCCGGGAAAACCAATGTAGTAGCGGATACACTATCACGACCAGTCTGTCCGGAAGAAACCGAAGACGTGTGCAGTCTATCAGTGGATATTCCAACTCATAGCCCAGCCAAGATACGGATCGAGCAGTGTAAAGATGAAGGTCTTAAGCATATTATTCAAGCACTTGAGAGTGTTGACAAAACGGAAGAAGCCCTATATTGGAGTGAAAAGGGATACCTGATGAATGGCGGACTACTTTATAGATATCACCCAGACGGAGATTCAGAAGAAGCCCAGTTGCTAGTACCACAACATGAATGGGCGAAAGTATTAGAAGTATATCATGATGACCCATTGGCCGGACACTATGGAGCTGAAAAGACGTTCCAGCGTATAGCCAAGCGATACTATTGGAGAGGTATGAGGAAGTATGTCGAGAGCTACGTGAAGAAGTGTCTACCATGTCAGAGGTATAAACCGTCGAATCTCAAGCCTGCTGGACTCCTACAAACAACCATTACCAATCAAAGGTTCGAAACATTAGCATTTGATCTATTCGGACCACTACCTGCATCAGAAGATGGCAAAACATGGATTCTCATAGTAGAAGACCTTGCCACTAAATGGATAGAATTGTTTGCTCTAGAGAAGGCAACAGCAGAAGTTTGTGCAATAACTTTAATTGACGAAGTTTTTCTACGCTATGGAATGCCAAGAAGAATTATTAGTGACAATGGCACACAGTTTGTGAGTGCTGTCATGCAATATGTAGTTTATTGCTTTGGCATCAAGCATGCTTTTACACCAGTATATCACCCAGAGACCAATCCAGTCGAAAGAAAGAATCGTGATTTGAAGCCACAATTGGCTATCCTGGTAGAAGAAGGACATCGAGTTTGGCCCCAAAAGCTGCCCAGCATAAGGTTCGCCATGAACTCGACAATTTGTTCAACAACTAATTACTCTCCAGCATACTTAACTTTTGGAAGAGAGTTACGGACACCTGATGATGTACAACATGACTTTCGTCAGATCGTGGTGTCAGAGAATTTCTTACCTGAAATTACGCCAAGACTTCAACAGATGGCCCAAATGCTACAGCAAGCCGACGAGAATCAAGAACGTCGTGAAGAAAGACGCAAAATCGTCACAGACAAGGGCAGACGCCCAGATCCCCGTTATAGAAAGGGAGATCTAGTGATGGTGAAAATTCACCCACTCAGTAAAGCATCACAAGGATTTAGTGCGAAGTTAGCGCCAAGAAGAGATGGACCATACGTCATCGTCAAGTCCCATGGAGCAGCCTCCTACGAAATTGCAGCAGCAAGCAATCCTGAGGTCCCCATCGGAGTACATCATACATCGGCATTACAACGGTACCACGGAAGAGAAGCTGAAGTACCAACGCCCATAATACCTATTAGACAACGAGGACGTCCGAAGAAAATAGCATCCAAGAGGTCAGGGGAACCAGCCCTTATATTGGCAGGACAGCCTGACTTGCTATCATCAGATTCTACACTATCAGGGGAACCTGCCACGCAACCGGCAGGACAGCCTGACTTACTACCAGCCATCACCCATCGTATTCAACCTAGGAGAAAGGCAACCCATCGACTCTACAATTAGATGCTGGATCATCGTCGGGGCGCCTTCAGATCCAGAAGGGGAGATTGTAACACCACATAATTTCAACATAGCATAACAACAACATAACCTGCCAATGATGACTGACAGCCGCTGTCAAGGTACAGGAAGTACCTGATTATTTAACAGGATCATCAATAGATGTCTCAGTTATGGAAGCCTCCAGAATGTTCCCGAATGTTCTAGAAACTTCTAGAACAATCCGAGCGGAAGTAGATAGGCGGAGTTCAGGAACAGGTACCTCTCCCACTATCACACCGTCCACTTCCAAGGTATCCATCAGCTGTTCAGTACTGACTCAAGGGTATAAAAGACGGAGCCCGGCATACTGAAAGGCAGAATCGCGGTGGCTCTTCCAGGGCCAAGGTTTCCTACCTACCGTTACTCCATAGCTGTCTAAGAAGTACCTACTCTTATTGCTATGAAGTGATTCTCCTTACCTACCGTTACCCTCTATAGCTGTCCAAGAAGTGCCTACTCTTGTTGCTATATGGTAACTTTCCTAATACCTACCCGCTACTCCCTGGCTGTCCGAGATGTGCCTACTCTTGGTGCCATACAGTAGTAGCGACCCTTATTACCTAGTCTCTCTCCGACTACCTCAATATCCATCTAACCTAGCCTGGAGGTGTCTTCGTTATTGTTTTACTAATAGTGTTACTTTCTTTATACAGTATTGTACCAGTTGTCAAGTGATTGTAATAAATTGTGAATTTGCTAAACAGTGTTTTGAACTCTCTCGGTGTACCCCTTCAGGAGTACACCTGGCGCCCAAATTAGTTTTAAGTGTTGACTCTCTACATTCCCCTTCAGGGAATAATACAAGTAATATTAAGTGTTACAATGTTAGAATATTATTGTCCAAAATATTTTTTTTAATAATGGATGGATATTTATTTAAACAAAATGCAAAATCGGATTTTGTGAATAGTATTAAGTAGGCGCACCATAGAAAAGAGGGTTTTGATTAAGAATAAAAAAATGATTTTGTTATTTATTCAGGATTAACTTAATGCATGTCTAGTTAGCGAGGACTAACTGGGTACACTGTTTCCTTTGTTAGTACAATTTTAGTCAGTGTATAATAAATGTTTCGTTTGCTTCTTAGAATTGTTTCGCATTCACCTGAATATCATACGATATCGCCTCACGTATATAGTATCACTTTTATTTCAGTTAGCTCGTGTGTCATTCGATACATTCACTATATAATATCAGCTATAGTAGAAAGAGTGGGAGGGTGCTTGGAGGTTTCAGATATTCGATCTCTCATTTGTTATCTTTGTATTCGATATCATTGTTTTCGAAAGAGCAATACTAGTAGCGAGTTACCCTTCACCACCCACTCCCTTTTTTCTTCTCTATTCTTACCTTTTGTTGTTGCTACGCTTTTATTTTTGTTGTTATTTGTCCATTGTATGTAGTATTGTGATTCACTTTTAATTAATGGAAAACTGTGAAAGCCTATCGCGTTACATAGTATTAGGTATCTATCTATTGATGAACAATACGGCCTCCAGCCTGCTGTCTGACAGCTGGAAATATTACCCGAGAAATATGTCTCAGGCTTATATTATTGGGCTAAAAGAACTTTTTGTCAAAAGTCTAGATAATAAGCAACGTGATCCTAAATCTAGGGTTTGGCTGAGATCATAGGGTGTGACTGTGGAGAAGAACAAAGCACCGGGCACCTCCTGACATGACCAATTTTATGAGCTGTTTTATTTTTAATATATTTGAGATTGTGATGAATGTTATAATGAAGAATTCGTAGAGCGAATTCATCTGGAGGGAGCTGCAAGAGAGGTCGTGGCTTTCTTTCTGGGAATGGGAATATAGATTTGATGTTTTTGGTATTTTATTTTTTAGATGCTGAGCGACACTGAAAGAAGTGTTACTCATATTTACTAAATAAATAGAGAATCGTAGGACTTAATTCTCTATCGATCTATGTAATTATACCATCGCAGCATATCCCGCAAATGGAGTAGTGAGTAGTGTAGAATGCTTAGCAGGTGAGAAAAGTGTCGGGATTTTTAATTTAAATATGAACGAGGCACACACACTCTATTCGGCCATACAAACGGAAGCGGTTATATAGAAAAACCTTAAATATGTACTGCGTACATTTACAGAAAACCATAAACAAAAGTGATGGCGCTGGTCAGTGTAGCCAGCCACGCACAATACTAAAATCTTGCGTCAACAATAGTAGTCTTTTGCTTGTAATTAGTGTTGTGGAATTCTCAAGAAATAATTTTTGGAGAAATTTACCGAGAAATTTCTCGGTATATTTCTCGAAGTACCTAGAGAATTTTCGGAGAATTTTTTTTATTTTTTATTTAACAGTATAATAAAAATAAATACTTTATTCAATCAATCAATAACAATGTACAAATTTTGAGACAATTTATCACCATTATGGCTACAATTAATTATGGAAACAAAAAAATGTTAGGTACCTTAGTACCTACATAGAAAAAAGTGCAAATAACTGAGAAAAATCTTGATGTTTGACACCCCACATGCCCATATTTAAGATTAAAAAAAAATTGCAGGTACGTACATGGAAAAAAGTGTTAATAACCTCTGATTTGGGCCTTAATCAGCCCCAAATTTTTTTTGATCAATCAGGTTGGCTGCAAAATGTACTGGGCGAAAGGTCAAAATACCATTAAGAAAAATTATGGAGAGAAATTTCTCTTCCATCAGAGGAGAAATTCTCGGAGAAATTTCTCGTTCTAGAGAATTTTCTCTTCTCACATCACTACTTGTAATATAATATATATATATGCAACTTGGACACTCCGTACCAATAAAAAAATAAGACGATCAGGAGAGATAACATATTTCATCGTAAATTGAAGGTGTCGTTTGTCTTATTAGTTTTTGTTTTACGAGTTGTCCTGCATTTCACAGGAACCCATTTTTTTAAGAAAAGAATGCGAGACCTAGTAACGTGTCAGACAATAATAATTGTGTTTTGATATTATCCATTGATACCATATATAATTCAGGAATCTGCAAACGTTTGTTATTTCAAAAATATCGTGGGTTCTTTGCAAATAGACCTGTCTTTATTGTAGTGGTAGGTTTGTTACAAAAAATATACGTGTAATTTGTAACAATTATTAGATATAGATAGTTACGTCTATATTGTGTATTGTAAATATAAGGTACCTATCGTTATTTTTGTTTTCTCTTTACCTACGACAGTAACAACAATACACAGTTTTTGTAATAAAAGTCTGAAAGTCATTATTAGGACGTTCCAGTGTCCTTGCGGGGATGTCTATAGCCTAAAATTATATAATATATTATACACTGTGACAAAATTGTTATTTTTCACTGTTATTTATCATTTACTAGACTTATATATGGCTTCGTTAAGAAAAAATCTTTATCTATCTGGCTTTTCCAGTTTGTGACACAAATGGCTTAGAAATTAGACCGACTACATGTAACTAACATGCAAGTTGTTCTCTTCATACCATTGAATCAAGACATTCAGAAAGGGTGGCGTACATCATCGTTGAATTGAATACTTATATTAATTATTGTCTTATACGTGGTATATTATTAGTAAGACACCATAAAATTTAAAGAAAATTATATAAAGTCTATTCTTTACTGAAACTATGTAAATGTTAAGTAAATAAGTAATTGTTATAAATTATTGATAATTCGATGCGAAGAAATAAGAATTGCGACATACGTATTTCAAAACATGAATGAAGAGATGTTTTTTACTACTGCCTCTACTACTGTACTATCATGGGAGATCCCACAAGCGGTTCAATTCATTATCCAGATTTTTTCCTCCAAAACACGTTTAATAGATGAAAGTTCCATCAGAGGGTATTAGTTTTACTATTTTGCTGTCTGACAAAAGCAGATATTGGAACTTTCGTATCATGTACACTACTTACAAATTGACAGAAGTATTCATTTTATATATTCATATGCGGGGGATTTATCCTTACAAACTTTCCATTTTACAAATCGTTTTTGGGCTGTAAAGCCTGTCTGTGACAGGATGTAATGAAACTAAAAAAATATATTTATATAAAAATAAAATTAAGCGTAAATTTTTGGCAACAAATTGTTTCGGCCACTTTGTGAAATAGTTTGTTTCGTTTATAAAGTAGGTACAAAGAACTTATTTGACTTTCGGTAACTTGAATTAGTTTTTGAGTAATTAAATAAGACGTTGTTTTAAGTTTACAATTTTTATTTTAACGAAAAGCCTTTTAAATCTAAGTGCTTTGTAATTAATTTTATTATCTTTTGTGTCTATACTGCTGAAAAAAAATGGACATCCTGCCGTAAAAAAGTTGACAATAATTCGATTATAAAAATACAATAATATTTTTTAATGGTTCATGATTTATGCCCGTTACCTTATTGTGTATGTTACATACATGCTGCCAGAATCTGGAACAATCTCCCCAATGATATTCGGTCCTCTTCAACTATTGGCTCATCCAATTATGAAGTAAAACCCCTCATAAAAAACTCACCATCTCATTAAACAGTAGATAGTACTCACTTGATAATAGGTTCTCAAATGTATGTTAGAAAGACGAAAGTTTTAGTGTTTGAAAGAGAGAACGAAAAAACGATTTGCGAGATAAAAGTTGGCGACGAATGTTTGGAGCAAGTAAGCGAGTATGTATATTTGGGAAGTAGGTTTGCGAGGGATGGATGATGCGTTTGGGACATTGAAAGAAGGAAAGTGGCCGGTGCTGGAGTGAACGTCGCATTTCGACCCATTGTCAGCAATGACAATGTGTCGAACATGGCTAAAATGCTGGTGCACAATACCATCACCTACGTATGCAAGCGAGACATGGACGTGGTTGAAGAAGAACGAAAGTGGGATAAATGATAAAACATACTTATCAAACAATGTATTAGGTTTACTGGAAGATATTGCCTCAAGGCAATATGTACAAACCTTTTGTACAAATGTATTGTGACAATAAAGTGTTTATTATTATTGCTTGAAATGAGCTTATTTTCTCTTTGCTAGATTCTCCTAAATACCAATTCTCACATTTTCACTTTAGCTAAAGCTTTAATAATTTGGTAATATTTTTACAATACCTTGTTTGGTCGAAATATCCCACATCAGCAATAATATGTAAGGAGCCCGTAATTATTTTTTCTTTGAAAATTTTCTCTCAGCAAAAATCTAATTATGTCCTCGACCCTTTTTGTAATATTTCTTTCATAGGTCTTAATAAGCACATTTTCTCTCAATAGAGGTCGGGACATTCTGTAGGGATTAAAAATGTTTATTTTTTCTAATATAATCTTAACTTCTTTATGTCTTTTAGGAAAACTTCGGGTCACATTGTTTTATTAGTATATTGCCTTCTCACGATCGAATTTGTGATCATAGTATTTTATTTTTTTAAATTTTATTTTCTCTTACAAACATACAGTTCTCTTACAATTATTACAATTAGAAATTCAGCAAAATAGTACAATGCACTCAAAGTATGTACACATTTTTATAATTATCAGTTGTTCAATAGTTTTTTGTAGGCATAGTTATTTTCAATAGCAGAAATATCACTGAAAATTATATAAGTACTATTTTGTACTGTTGTAAATAATATTATTGTTATTCTTATAAACATAGAGTCGATATTTTCGTAAAGATCGTGTAAAATTGTTATAGATGAAACACTTATTTAGTACATCCACTGTGACTTTATTGGTCGCGAGTCGGCTTTCAAGAGCTATAATATATGAGAGTTGAATTTCCATAATACCACATACAACTTGTTTGTTGTATTTTATCTTTGCAGAAATTGATAAATATATGTTTATACACATTTATACATGCGTTGTTTTTGTTGGCCTTGGTTTTGATATTGTTTCTGTTTCTGGTATAGTCGAGACACGCTGACTTGCATTACAGAGGCCCCAGGTCGGTTGTATAATGATGTATAATGGTCTTGTACTATTATATCGCATCACTATCATCATTATGTAGTAATAGTTATTCCAAATCTGTTGTCTACTAAATCTCGTTTGTTTTGTTCGCTTTCCGTTGTTGCTAACCCAGGTATTATGTACCTCTATGTACGTTATAATATTATATCACTTCTAGTTTTAAACCCGGCCGCTTTTACGAAATAATTCAAACTTTCCCCAAAAATGTCCGCGGATGATGTATGTGAGCTCTTGGGGAATTGCGAAAAATGTGACAGCATCAGGCAATTAGCCTTTTTCTACTACCTTTAAAAGAAAATGAAAGACTGTAATGTTTGTCCATTTTATTTATTTATTTATTTATTCATTCTTTACTGTACATTGATAAAAAACAATTACATAAAAGGTATACATTCAAATTAAATACAATCAATATACAGAGGGCGAGTTTATCGCAAAGGCGCGATCTCTTCCAACTAACCCAAAAGTATTAACTTAAAAAAATAAACAAACATATGATGAAAATAAAAAACATACACACATATATATAAAAAGGGAGAGACTGCAAAAAAAAAAACAAACATACATAGGAGTGATGGGTTTCAGGTTTCAGAGGCTGTGTTTGTGTTTGTGGAAATCATTTTGTCCTTAACGGCTCGCTTGAAAGACGTCAGACTTTGAGTCAGCCTAAATTTTGAAGGGAGATTATTCCAGCAACGAGCACCCTGAACTGCAAAAGATTTTGAGATGAAAGTTGTACCATGAGCCGGGATTGACAGGATGCGCTGGTTATTCGACCTCAGAGGTAAACCGTGACTCGCCAAGTATTCAAAAGCCTCCGTAATATAGTACGGGGTTGATCCTGCGACAGAGCATTGTGGACAAATGTGAGTAGATGGAGCTCACGTCTTTGTCGTACAGTAAGCCATTTCAGGGTATTACGATATTCAGAAATGTGGTCAGTTTTTTTTAAATTAAAAATAAACCTTATGCCAACATTCTGAAGTCGATCAAGTTTGTCAATTAGATCCTGATTCATGTCCACATACACGATATCAGCATAGTCGATAATGGGCAACAGCAAGGATTGGACCAATAAAATTTTTACTTTAGTGGGCAAGAATTTTTGCAGCATCTTAAGAGTGTGGAACTTGTAAAAAAACTTTTTCTTTAGAGTGTTAAATTGATGCTGCCAAGAGAGTCTCTGGTCCATGATTATGCCCAAATTCTTTACTGTCGCCGAAGAGGGTATTGCTACTGAATTCATAGTAGTGGGAGGTAAATTCATATTTTTCAACCTGGATATAGAGTGAAGGCTACCAATGAATATTGTCTGGGTTTTTGAGGCATTGAGGAGTAATCCATGAGCACTAGCCCAGTTTGAGATCTGTTGCAAACACTCATTGGTAGAATAGATGGCAGAGGAGATATTGTGAAGTTTAGCATGTGTATAGATTTGCATGGAAATAGATAGGGGTATGTGAATTTATAAATGTTTTGGCATTTCTAGAATAAACTGCTTATACTGACTTCATAACTATTTTATAAAGTGATTTTCAGTATCAAATATTAAAATTCAATACATAAAGAATAATATCACATGCCAATAAAAAGTTCAAACAACAATTTTAATGCCCTAATGAACGGTTTTTAAAGAGTATGCCTAAATAAAAACGTACGCACATACCTCTTTTTGAATATGCTACGACGATTATACTGTTTACCGGTCTCCCAGAGAAGATAAACAGTTATAGTCTTATGTGCATTTCCGTAAAAAAAAAACAGATACGATATTATTATCACATAACTGCAATATTTTATCGATAAATATGTAGAAGTTCTTATCGTAAAGCACGATTAATATACTAAAGATTGTATAAAGGGTGTCATCGGTTTCTCTGTGGATTGGACGCATGTTATTAACAAAACTGCTTACAAATTGCGAACGGCGTAAAATATTTATGTGGAGAATATTAATCTATGGTTGCCTAGCCATCATCATCTATGTGCCACTCAACTAATTCAACCAACCTTACTCGAGTAGTTATTCATTTCAAGGTTCTTTAAGTCTACGAGTGATTGGTCGCTCTGGTTGCTGCAAATCTACTTCGTAAATGTCAAGTTATTATTTTACGGTGAAATCCGATTTAATTTTATGCGGTTTGCTCCGCTGCGTGTAATTCTGTTACTGCTTCGGGCAGTGTTTTTTTTTATTATTTTATATAATATCGATTTGTGTATATTTATTTTTTCTTTTGTTCATTTTTTTGTACACTTGAATCAAAGCAGTCTTTGTTTTTATTATGGTCTTGGATAATTTATCTTGACACCGTAACTACGTTCATAGCATGAGTATCTCAAGAGCACTTGGCGATGGTGGGAGTGGTGGAAAATTTGATATGGTCGTTATGAGTACCTACGCCAAAATCGTGTAAAGTGCCGTAACTCTATGGCACCTCTCAGATCATTCTGGGCGCATATACCATCATTTTATAGCCAATTCGTTTTTCGATTTTTTAGAGCATTGTATCTATAAATGGCTTAGAGCCTTTACAATACGTAATGCTGTCTTCGAATCTGATTTACTCAGCAATTTAAATAATGTATTTTTGGACAGAGACTCATGTCATAGATTCTGTATTTATTTCACTTTAATTTTAACTCGATAGCTTTTATTTTGTACTAAAAGCACTATATTGAATGGACGAATGTAATAGAAGTATCTAGGAGTTAATTCATACACATATTTCCAAGCTTTTCAACTCTTTATAGCCTCTCTCTCTTCATTCCGTTTTGTTCATAAGACATGTAATAACTTACAATTTACATTGCTGGCGTTTCTCTCTTTCTCTCAAATGTAGAGATACTAGTGCGCTGTGCAATAATCGTAAATATAATATATTATTATTTTCTCCTCAGATCGTAAGCACCGAACACTACCCGCATCCTCTTCCATTTATTGTAATGTATCTACATTACTTCTCCTGACGAAATGGTACTGTATGCTGGTGCACATCCAATGGTATTTAGCAGCAGTTGTTGAATTTAACTCACACACACATTCAGTAACTATTACACTATTCGCTTTGTTGAAAGCCACTAAATTAGAGTGCTCTTTTATCGTTCCATTACATTTTGTTCCATCTCCACTCGTCTCTGCAGCTACATATATTCGCTGGCTATACCATACCGTTTAACATATTGTATATTATTATTATGTAGGTTCCTGCTTATTGTAGTTTTGTTTTCCATTTGACTATTGACAGACCTAATCTGATTACACGTAGTCTAATTTACGCACTCACATTTTACTTCGGTCACATTTGCATACCATTCTACGATTTCTATCATATTTATTTATTTATATTTGGAAGTTGTCCAAATTTCAGGAATTCTATGATTTTTCATTCATCTTCATTTACGTAACGAAAAAATACTTATGTCGTTGAATACAGAAATTCTCTGTCGCTTTGTGTGTCTTTTATTCATACACAGTTGATCGGATTCGCTCGAACCTTTGAATTGATTTTCTCACAGCTGTATGTCATGTTCTGGCGAATTAACCCCCCTGAGACATCCTCGTGCCTCTTCAGCACTGTGAATTGCTCTGTCGACTGAGAGAGTCAAGATCTGTTTTACTTGGTCCGTCTAGGTTTATTCCCCTACGTTTTTCATGTTCCCAAAAATCATACCAGATTTACGTTGTTTGCTCTTGTCAGTCCCTCAGTCCTGCAGTTTTGAACATGCTGACCATCGTGCCTTATTCTTTTCACCATTTATCGCCATAACGGGCTACCTTTTCGTGAAGTGTGCTCTGAGTGGCCTCCTTAATTTGGTCACTCCATCAATTTGTAAAACTTCGAAACATTTGAGTGCTCAAAACACGTAGGGGAAGGTCTGGAGGAGGTTTGAATACGGATATCGAATTTTTACTATCATAAATGTTGTATATATTGTAGTTTATAATATATAATTTCTTAAGGGTGTGATATTAACGTTATTCTACGAATATAAACGAACGATCTGTAAAAAATTTACGATCAAAACCACTCTATGATTCTCCTCTCCACTAGTATACTCTCATTTCGTTGTTATTGATATTATGCACTACAATCTCATTACAGTTAAGTTGTAACTGTTAAATGTTAGTATTTTTATAACTCATATAGAGTTTTATAGCGCAGTTCCGTGCCACAGCATTTCAACGAGCTCGCAATGCAACAAAACGTCTTGAAATGAAATTGCATATTGTGCTTTTAGTTTTGAACGGTTCGATTTTCACGATATGTATAAATAGGTACCTACACCAAATGTATTTAGTTGGCCTTACTTTTTTTGTTTATCTCTCACAATCACTGGGTTTGTGTTTAAAATTGAATTCATCAGTTAGTTTGGACGGTCAGAAAATCTATCTTTGTGTTATTCATGATTCTGTCACGATTTATCGCATCGTCTCGACTTTTGTTCTGGGTGCATGCACATGAAAGTTTAGTCGTTTGAAATTGGCAATAAAAATTATAGTTTTATGCTGTAGTTTCAACTTTGTGGTGTTTCCAGTTATTTTTTGCAATAAATATTGTAAAATTGCAATAGTGTTTCAACACCCATGACATTATTATTATTCTGTCGATTTCTAAATCTGTTTTATTATTGCCACCATTACTAATTTTTGTATTTTCTTTAATAAATCTTGTCTTCCAATAAATTTCGATAGATGTCGGTGATGTCCAAAAACAAGGTGACATGCGGAATTTGTACAATATTATCTTAACATTAATATTTTTTTATCATATTGCTTTTAATTTTTTTTAAGTGCATATTCAAAACTGTAAATGTAAATTGAATTTCTTGGAATATTATTGTTATTGTAGCGCTGATTGCTAATTTATTCCTTGGTTGATTCTCGTAATTTTAATTAATTAATACTCTCGCCATTGGGATTAGCCATTATTATTTCTATCAATCTATTATTTTAATTTATTTACTGTTTAAATAGGTTCAAAAATAACTTTTCATTTTAATAGTATTTTAGCGTGTTTTTTCTTATCTATCTATACTACCACGGCGTCTTCCACAAGAGCAAACTAATTAAACGTAATAAATATGCTAGTTGTCCTCTTCTTGTCATATTATTATCAATAATAAACTCTTTATTGGATATATAATACGTGCCTATAAAATCTATATTATGAAATTGAGTTAGTTGGAAGGAATCGCGTCTCTGCGATAAACTCTCCCTTCAATCATGTAATCAATGTACAATAAATAGTAAATAAAATAAAAAATGCATGTACAATTGGCGATTTTATTACCTCATGGCATTTCCTTCCAGTTACCATTTTTTTTAATTTCATTTATTTACAAAGTTATATATGAAATTAATATACAAATATAACTCAAATGTATACTAAATTACATTAAAATATAACTTAAACTTAAAATTATACAAGTAGATTCATCATAACCTTAATTTTAATGCTTATCTTTAACATATACTGAACATCTGCCACGGAAGAACGATATTGTAGGAGAGTTTCTGATGGTCTCTGGAAGTTTATTTTATTTATTTACCATTCAATTTACGGCAAATTGTCATTTGCAAAATATATACCTACATATACCTACAATTTAAAAGTATTGATAAATTAAAAAATCATACTAGGTAAAGATTAATTTAGCAATTGAAGATATTTAAATGTCTGGAACATGATGTTACACACGAAAACCTGCCTTTTAATTAAAAGACACTCAATAACATGTTGCGTAGTTTCTAAAATCGCTTCGCAGCGTTCTGAGGCCTGAGTCAACAACACACTATCGCGTCACGTTCCCGCTCCGCTAGCGTTCGGGTGCAGACGATGGTGCGCCAAAGTGTTAATTTTCGTAACTATTGTGTATCTTAGCAACGAAATTGACACTTTCTTGCAACATCGTTTGCACCCGAACGCTAACGGAGCGGGAACGTGAGACGAAAGTGTGTTGTTGACTCAGGCCTCAGTGCTGGATAAAATTCCGTTTACATTTTCCCTAATGTCTCTTCTCATTACAGTTCACTTCTGCTACACGAAAATGTGTATTATTTTTTTGTATCGGATACTTAACTATTTAATGCATTTTCTAAAAACACTCTCGTTTTGTAGTTACATTTTTGTAGTGTACACATGTTTTCTGAAGTTGCAGACGACGGCAATGACTTTGTTTACGGGCCATTAGATGTGTAATAGTAATAATAATATGTAGTTAGGTAGACTGTACCTACATAATGTGACGGGTTGATGTTATTTTGTAAGAGGGTTGGCCACTACTACTATTACTGACTGTCTGACATTAGTGCATAATTACATACATTTAGTGTTTACTATTTTAATTGTAATTATACCGAGTCAGTACAGTACCGTAGTGTAGTAGAGAAATGTTCATATTACAGCTGGAATGTTTCCTTCAAAGTCCAGTATAAACATTGCATACACACATATTATTTTATGTTACTCGTGATTGTAATGTTTTATTTATTTATTTTATTCTTCACTGTACATTGGTTACAATATAACAAAATAAAACAGTGTCATATAATAATATCAGTTAAACAATTCAATGTACAGAGAGCGAGTTTATCGCTAAAATGCGATGTCTTCCAACTTTCTGTTCTTGTTGTTCTGTTCTTTTCCAATGTTCTGCTTTTGCTGGAGATTTTAAACTAGCCTTCATCTCACTCGGCTGGATATGTACGTTTTCAAAATTCTTCCCTTTTTTCGAACTCGAGCAAAATGAACTCATTGTTTTCTCAAAAACTCAACTATGTCATCAGCCCATGTTTTTTTAATTTCCCCCTACATTAGAAGTTTAGCTAGGTGCCACTTGGTGCCTTAGACCATCTTGAGGGTTTTACATAATACTCGAAGACTTCAATAGGAGACCCTTTCTTGTCCGGGGACTCCGAATATATTTTTATTACTTTGTATTAATATTTTTTGTTTTTCTTTGTTACAGGTAATTTCATTCACCATTATCTTCTAGACTTCTAAGCTCGTTCTTCATACGACTATTACAAGTTGGTGAGTCATTGTTGCGTTCTACAATCAATATTATAATATTTTTTAATTCGATAACAGGCAATACTCAAAATGTCATTAAAATCGTGAGATCCGTAGTATTTTCGTTGGCCATGATTAAAATTGGCTTCGACAGATTACAAGATATCAAAGTACGGTTTAAAATTAAAAGCCTTTTTGTAAAACGACCTATTTGCCTTGGGAATCAACTGAGCAATCAGTAGATATTGTATGCCTCTATCAATCTATGCCTCCAGGATGTGAAATGTTAAATTTGTGATGTTTTACAAACTCCGCAGGACAAAATTTTCAGAAAAGAATGGGATACCAAAGCTTTGCTGGGGCCTGGTGATGAACATAATGAATAAAAGCGCTTAATATGTTTCGTATACTGCTCGTCTGGTACCTCAGCTGTTGGAAATGTGATAATGGTGTGGTGGTTACTTCGTATTGTGTAGTTTGTTATTATTATTGTGTTGTTAACACGTACGAAGGTGTGTAATTATTTTAGGTTTATATGGGGGACACAGGTGGGTGGTACAAAACTAGATATAATATACAAACCTACATATTATTATGCGGTTAAGAAGTTATTTTATACTTACTAGTTGTTTTGTACTCACTCTATATCCTAAATAGGGTAGGCAGAGAGAATGGAACGCCATATTAATATATATTGGTCTGAGTTGATATCTTTAACGTGACGTATGCAGCATTTATAAGAAAAATCGAGGATATATTGTGGTTGTGTTATCGTTTGGATATCATTTAAGGTTTTCTTCTGGGATCGCATTGGCCTTCAGCTGTAATGATCCTTGTAAGAATCGTCTTATTGTCAGTAATAATAATAATATTTTATGTATTACTTCGCTTCCTCCACGTTCGTACACTTTCTCAGTACATGCTCGCCGATTTATTTATCTTACTCAACACGCGGTCATCCTTGAAAATTTGATCCACATGGTCAAGCCACGTAGTCTTCGGACGTCCGTGCTTTCTAACACACCCTCATTCAGATAAATACACCCTCTTCGTCATCGTTTCGCTCCACATTTCCAAACCATCGCAAATTATTTACACGCATTCTATCCTCAGCTTTCCTCTCCCATTAACTCATTATTCTCATTCCTCACTCTATCACGCAACATATTTCAAGCCATTATTCTCAGCGATCGCATCTCCACAGCATTTATTCCACTATTGTCCCTCCTTGCATACATAAGTATCGGTAGCAGAGTGGTTTTGTGCTCCAGTATTTTTGCCATGTTCAACACTGTGCTATCGATGACAATCTGTACCTACTCAAACACCGGTCATTTTTCTTTTAACGATGTCCCTATCACATTTTTCATATTTTATCATACCTTTTGGCCCTTTTGCGTATACATGCATAATATAGCGAGGGGTGGGACGCGGTGAGACAAATTAAATGTAATTTTGTGTCTAATTATACCCCTAATGTAGTTATATGTTATTATTGTTTAGACGTAGGTAGAGACAGTGCGTGGGTTGCACCACTTACGAGTACAGTATTTCAGTTATTTCATGTATGTATGTAATATGCCATACATTATTATCATTCTTTAGTGTATTCTGTTCTGTTCTTTTTGTTTTACTCTATTCCACTGCATCCTGTTGAATAACAACTCGTGTTCCGTCATGTTTCAGACTTGTATTATTTTACTATCCTTATCTTACTTATCTAGTATTATAATTGTGTATTATAAGTTAATACACAATTATAATACTAGATACACACATAATGAAGGATTGGTAATTCCAAAAGTAAATAATAAATACGGTATGAGAACCCGAGACTATAGAATACCCAAAATAATAAATATGCTACCAAAAAATATTAAAAATACCCATAGACTAGGTAAGTTAAAGATTCTTATGAAACAATGGACTGTAAATAATATTGATATCATAAATGCTTTATAAAATTTAATATTGTCATACAAAATAAAATAAATTATAGGGAGTTTATTGATTTGTAAGGAACAAGAGTTATAAAAGTTTTATTACAAGAATAATTGCAATTAAGACCACAGTTTATTTCGTTTTTTAAGTTAAATTGTTGATTTTTAAACACTACACTGTATTTTTATTAAGTATAAGTTGATAAATAAGCATGTTTAATAGTACCTATAGTACCTACCTAGTAAAGTCTCAGACATGTTAGCATATTAGTATTGTAGTATTCTAGTTATAATAATGAGTATCATATTATAGTCAGGAATATTATGTATATATTTTAAAGTAAGGAATGAAGATAATATATTAGAATAATAATTTATATGTAAAAATGATTTTGTAACCTTTGTAAAATATCAAAACATTGAATTATATTTGTATATGGATATATAAAAAAGAACCTGTTGACAAGTCTTATAAAAGACTTAATAGGACTTGTAATATTTACTTGTAATATTTTTTGATAAAATAAATAAAAAAAAATCATTGTCTATAGTTGTAATGGTTTTCAACTGTTTTGTAAGAAAGGGAAATAATATTTTATTATATTTAATATGTAATGGAAAACATATTTTTACATGCGATTCCTCGGAACATTTTATATCCTCAATTAAATCAGTGATTCCCAAAGTGGTTCAGGTGGACCCCGGGGGTCCACGATGGCGTGACTAAAAAATGGGGTCCACGATGGCGTGACTAAAAAATGGGGTCCACGAATCCATAGTTAAAGTGTCGGATATTCGGTAAAAGCACCAGATATTGACATAAACAATAGTCAGTCGATACATTGTAGAAAAAGGTACTGGGAGAAAATATTCTTTAAGAAAACCGAGGAGTTTTGTAAATATTTCAAATTCTTATACCATTTTGAAAATTCGGCGACAGGGGGGGGGGTAGAAATTTAAACAATTGACATAAACAATAGTTGGTACAAATACCCGTTATATTGTAGAAAAAGGTACTGTGAGAAAATATTCTGTAAGAAAACCGAGGAGTTTTTGAAATATTTCAAATTCGACTGGGGGGGGGGTAGAAATACAGGGGGTCCTCCGGAACCAGCAAATTTTTAGAAGTGGTCCATGAGAAAAAAAAGTTTGGGAACCTCTGAATTAAATGATGAGTGTCATTTTATATAACACGGTGGAAACTCACGTATGTTGATTACATGCAGTTAGTCCACTGGATATTAAAGAGATATTTTTGTCCCGACATTATTTTCACAAATGTGTTCACATACTGCCTGGCGTCTAATGGTTTGCCTAATACTAATTGTTTTAGTTGCATATATATATATATATATATATATATATACACAATACGTACGTAGATACAAGTTAAACATAAAATCTTTTATAATTATTATTAATATTAAGTGTGTGCAGGATATATGTATGCCATGTATGCATAATTGTATATATATTCCGCATAGCCCCGAGGTATGCGTGGAGTTGGAAAGGGTTACATATATAGTTTAATTACATTACATTACAGTACAACTACTTACCATATATATTCTACAGTCATTTCACATTAGCGTATAATGTAGGTACACATATTTTAATATTACGCACATTTTGCATTGCCGAGAACATAATATCTGGGCTTTGACTGTGATCACATGCTGCTCATATAAATGGCAACACTTTTTTTAATCGGATGAAATAATTTATATAAATATCTATACCGTCACGGAGTAATATTCTGCATGTGGTGTAGCCAGTATACTGACTACAAATAATAAACACGCGAGTTTTCTTCTTCTTCGTGCCAAACAGCCTAAAAACATTCTGGATGGGTGGCATACCTCATCACTGCTTATAATCGGAGATGTTTTAAATGTCTCGATGGTGATGATTTATTAATACGTAATGAGGTGTTCTCACTTTGGCGAATATCGCCAGGGCACCTAAATATCGCCAGCCATTTGAACCCTATGAACAAAATGACAGCTAGTCTGAAACGGATAAATAGGAGTCCTTGGACTCATGAAATATCCGAGAAATAAAGCTATTTCAACATATATACTAAAAATCTGGATTAATAAGATAATGAGTATTACTTACTTATATTTTCATTGCAAAAAATATTCATTCTTTTCTTTGCCTTGACAACAATATAGGTATACAATATAATAGAAACGATATCGTCTCGAGTGGAAAAAGCACGGCTAAACATGTTTCTATCTGTAAGTATGTATTGTATATATCATCACATTATCTCTTATTAGTGGGGTAGTCAGCGTATTCACTGAAAGTAACAAAAATTTAATCGGTAAAGGTAAAACTTATGTGTTAAGGAAAACTGTATGATAATTATGTGTCTTACAATATTTAGAGGTGAAATTGATTTCATTAATGTGTTCAATTCATATTCCAACTGAAATGCGTACATTACAACTTGAGAATACTTTTTGATTTATATTTGAAATGAAGTGAAAAGCAACAAGACAGAAATCTGCAATTTATTTGAAGATTCTAATCTCCATACCTATCTAATTTTGCCGTAATCAATAATATTGTAGATTTGCAACATTTTATTTATTTATTTATTTATTTAGCATCAACAGTACACTACAGACAACATATATACATAATAACAAAACAATATAGTCAAATAAGGAATCAATACATTGCCCCATTTATAAGTGTACACATTATAACAATTTGTAATATATTCAAAGCCCATAAGGTTGTCACATTTAAATAAAAAAGGAGAAAAAAAATGGAAATTGATAGACAGGAGTTTACATAAATACAATTTAAAAAAAAAAACAAACATGAACAACAGTTGTCCGATCTTACCAAATGTTATAGTTACTCAATAAATAATATTAAACAATCAGTGCTGTCATTCACATCACAACCTAACCTACTTACCTGTTCTATACACATATACGAAAATATGAATCAGTGTCACAAATGAAAATATAAAGATAAGGAAGGAAGTAAAGGGAAAATTATTTGAGATGCAGAGAAACCCAAACTGATATTAATCTTATTGTTATAAGAGTATTAATTGCCGCTTAAAACTTGCAAAACTGACTTTTTGAAAACGCGAGAACTACCGGCGAACATGTCAACACCTCCGAATTTAGTATTATATGTATTGACAATCCGGTGGAGAGGGTTTCTCAAACCAGCATTAGTACGAACCCCGCTTAAGTGTAGGGGTCGATTTGATCTTCTAACCGAAGGCACACGAAAACCTACCTTAGATAACAACTGTGGGACATCAATATCTGAGGTGCAGACTCTACGCAAAATACAAGCATCAATTAATTCTCGGCGCCCTGATAAGTCGATTAAGATCTCGTTAGTTGCAATGCCGTATCTCCGCTCGTACATTCGTAGGAATTTACGTTGCAAGCGCTCAACAACCGTAACATATTTATCATAGAAAGGGTTCCATATGGTTGAACAGTACTCAAGCCTTGAACGAACGAGCGCAGTATACAATGTCAACATTGTTTGAGGATTTTTAAATTCATAGGTAGATCTAAGAATAAAGCCCAACAAACGGTTCGACTGTTCACAGAGCTCCTCAATGTGAGTTTCAAAGTGAAGCTTATTGTCGAACATAATCCCCAGATCCTTCACAACATCAAGACGATCCAAGTTAACACTATCAATCTTATAGTATTGTAATATTATGTTTTGTGTATGGGTATTCATTCATTCATCCTCTCGCTGTACAGTATCTACCTACTAAACACTAAAGAAAGATAATATTGAAATTTCTATCCCGACTCCCCCTTCAAAAATGTATGCGGTCATCATGAAATACAGAGATACTAGATAGTACATATTAATATTATTATGTACATAAACTATATACCTAGTACATAAGCGGGTCCCATGACAACAGAGAGAATGTACCTATTCGCAGCAGTCGTTTAAAAACTTTGCAATGGATAAATTACATCAACAATAATAAAAAGCGTAATATAAAAACCACCACTTACGTACAGTTCTTGTGCTTCAAGCGAAGAGGATTGCCGTGACAAAAAAAAATCCGCATCGCTAAACATTACTTATTTCGACTCGTCAAGTTTTATTTTTGAATATAGCAATACCAAACCGCAGAATTGGGTACCTACCTACTTACTTGGATAATAAAATATTATGTACATTGTACATACAGATTATTTATGTTCGTTAATCTTATGGAATCTAGACTAGGACAACGCAAGTTTCAAGATCAACTCGATACCTACGGGGGAATGTAGAGATAGAGAGAGAGAGAGAGAATATAAACTTTCTTACATTTATTATTATTATTATTTTAGGTAGATAGGTGGCGGGCCGGCGGCGGGTGGTTCCGCAGTAAAGTAAAGAGAACCTGTCAAAGGCAAGCACTTTAAAATATTATTATTCTTATTATTGTGCATACATACATCGCTAGGTAATGTGGAATAATAATAAAATCCATTCTTGTGTTCCTAATTCAAATATCGCGTTCCGTATAGTAGGTATATTCAAAATTCTCGATTATCATCATCGGGTCGCAACGTTGCCAAGTCTACAGAAACTTCACACAATAATAATAATAATGAAAAAGTAGGTACATACGGACCTTTACTATATAATGTATTGTTATTACTATGTAGCTCTCTGATACATTGTATTGTATATGTATACTGTATGTATAGCTGCAGCATTGTCATTCCTCTACCCATTTATTTATTGTGTTAAGTTTTTTTTTGTGTTGTGCAGTCACCTGATTATTCTATGTGCTATGTATTATTATTATTATGTGAACCCCTGCCCCTTGCATTCCACAGATAGCGTACTGCTCAGTGCCTCCTGTCTATCCCCATAGGAATAACACATAATATTATACATTATATACTTATACATAATGGTAATGAGTTCACCACCACAGACAGCTGTTGAGGATTGATTGCTCCGGCGCGGTTGCCGCGTTGCCAAGTTTATTTATTTTATTACCTACTGCTACTACTATTTTTCAAAAATTTCCAACTTTTTGGAATTTGTTTGTGAGAAAATAATAATGAATTCTGTGTTTCGTTTTTGTTCGTAATGTTGGAATTTGTAGTTTCATGAGAGCGATAGTTGTGTTTCTGGTGATTCGCACTTTTTAAACTTGTCGAATTTGTTCCGCTTCGTATTTCAAAATATACGAGTGTTTTAAGTGTAAGTAATTTTGTTTGAATACTGCGTATATATCATAAGTTTTACAGATAGCGTCCATAATTTTTGGCGAATTACGTACTTACATAAATTTTTCGTTATTGCCGTTTTTGAAAGACATTTCAAGTTCAATATCAACTTTATTTTTTTTTTCTCAGATGATTTGTAAGATTCCTAAAATGAAATTACAATAGTTATTTACATCGTATGTAATCATGTCTTAACTGGGAAATATTATACTATACCCTCACATCGTGTCCCAAGTGGGGTAGGCAGAAAGAACGGAATGCCATATAGATCTATCTTTACATACTGCTTTCGTTTCTTCTACATTCATATTTTTTTTCTCTACCTTAATACATGGCCGTCTTTGAGAATTTGATCCACGTGATCAAGCCAGATGGTTCTAAGAAGCCCGCGCTTCCTCACGCCCTAAGTATTTATTTTCCTATCAAAGTGCAGTAACATTTGTGTTAGAAATGAATTTCAATAAAATTTTTAGGAAATTACTAAATTTTATACCTTTGTGTATGATTAGCTTTTCATCGTCTATTATGCCCATCTGAATCTAAAGACTTCTAGTAAGTCATTGCCTGAATTTTATTCTTGGTAAAATGTACAGGTAGTGTTAGAGACACTAACAGACGACCCTACTTGGTATTTCATAGATATTGTCTAAAGACTCTAAATGGATCTTAATTACTGTAAATATCCACAAAATGGCACATTACCGTAAACATTGTGATACGTCTGTGCACATTTAAAATTATGATAATTGTCTATGCTATTATCATTATGTTTGACAATATAATATTTAACTTTCGATTCGTATAAATTCTCACGTAGGTACCTGTCCTTAGTTTTGTCAGTCTCGCATCTTTGTAAACTGTTCATGATGCAGTATGTAGACTTTGCCATTAGATTTGTGAACTTTCTCCATTTCTTTTCTGAAATTTCACACCCCGAGTGCAAGAAATTCCTAGTTTTCTCATTTCGTACGTGAAATATCCAAATATAATTATAGTTATTTGTGTAGTCATCGCATTCGTTTGTTAATACATTATTCTATTGCATTCTCATCAGAAAGCCAAGATAATATATTTATAATGTGTGTCTATGTCAGAGAGTGGCTTTTATCATCGGCACCTGTGGCAATATAATTTTTTTTTATTTGTATGAATTTCAGCAGAGCAAAAAGTTAAGTTTTTTGTATCGAAACATTCAAGTTTGATAAACATAGTAGATATTCTTTAGAATATTTACTAATTTTTTTTATTGTTTAATCGGATTTGGGTGCAGATGACAAAACCAATCAGAAACCTCGATTGGAGGTTTCTGATTGGTTTTGTTTAAAATCTAATCAGAAGAAGTGAGAAAGGTGTCTCAACGCTTACGAATTGGCTCTAGGCTGGCTTAAGTGATCACTTTCGGTGTCCATGGACAACGTTCATCAATTCAGTCATCACCCCAGCATTCATTTCACAATCTTCAGGAATATTATATATTTTTCATAGTACGTAGTAAAGTTGTGATTAGGTACATAGTTGAACCAAGATTGTTTGAAATTTTACCTGATGATGTATGCGGCAGTAAACGAGGCAGGTCAAAGAGGTCCTCTGACTTTACTACTACACTATATGTCTAGAAGGATATATCATTATATATTAATCTATAACTACCAATGCATAATAATAATATAATGTTTCTATGTACCTACTGTAGTATGTAATGTACCGTACCATTCAGTTGCAAGTATAGGTACCTCAAGTGCATCATCCCGTGAGTTTTTTCATAATAATACTGTTCTGTCGATTACGACGTTGCCAAGTCTCAGTGTATGCCGTGAGCTATCGTGAATATTCACGCAATCTTTTACAGCACAGCACGCGACATACATCCACCGCTTTGCAGAGTCGCCGGGCGACTGGTGTATGTTGTCCTCCGCCATTTTCTTTACGTGCCCCTCCCTCACTCTCTCCCTCGCTCTCTGCTGACTCTGACTGTTTCCCCTGTGGATTCACCACCGCCTCTTCCTCCCACGGCTCCCTCCGTTTTGCCGAATATTATTATTATTTTCCAACGTTGCCGGCAGCTGATGGTAGTGGTGTAGGTATATGTGTGCGTGTGTGTGTGTGTGTGTATGTACAGTGGTAGGTATAATAGTGTTGTTGTGCTTGGCGTTCCCAGGACCAGATGTTCTCAATGTTTTTCCCCATACAGTATCTAGGCACTGCTACTCTTGACTCAGTACTGGATACTATGATGTACATACAATGTACTTACATATTATTGTACTAGTGTATAGATTTATTACCCACTACTCACTACTTTCAGTTCATTGATGATGATAATACACATTTATATTATTTATAATATTATTACTGTTATTGTATGACGATTATTCTCTCATTACAATAAAACGTGTAAAGGTATGTGTGTTACAATTGTCTTACTATTACTATCAGCTCTTCTTATCTCGTATCTTATCTCTTTCCTGTTGTGAAGTGGCAATGTGTAAGGATTAAGCAAATAAATGTTCATGGTATTATAATTTGTACATATTTCTGGCGACCTACTAAAAAGTTAGGCAGCTGTGCTATACCTAGGTCTGTCTGTATACATTTATATTTTTCGAATAACGCGGTTATTCGAAAATCTATAGGCAAATTATCCATCTGAATGATTTGTTCTTAAGCAATTCAATTTTATTGTAACATTTACTCCTTATTCCTTAAAAAAACGGTTATGCATTATTTCAGTAGAAAATATTATAATAAGATTATAGCGTTGGAAGAACATATTTATTTGTTTTTTTTATTTTTTACTGCATACGTACATACATCCACGCCGCTTCCCTCTTGGGGTAGGCAGAAAGGATCGACTACTACTTCCTCCTGTCATTACATACACCTTTCGCTTCCGTGACTGTCATACAATTCCTTATGCATACTCTCATGTTTAATGTGCTCAACACTTCACCTTTGTGTAGCATCTGGTTCATATAATTCTACCATTAATTTGATCTTGGACGGCCACGTTTACGATTATCATCTCTGAGTAATGAACCTTGATTTTAAGCAATTTTTAACTAAAATACATTCAATATGCAGAGGGTGAGTTTATCGCAAAGGCGCGAATTCTTCCAATTAGCCCATATTTACGATGGAAGGATTAAGGTGTGTGATATTTTGGTGTCAATTTGATTGACAACATGGGGAACGATAAAGAGGAGGCCTTCTACGAATGAGATCTTCCAATTCTATTTGAAAACCTACACACGGGAATTTAAATTAAAATTTTGCTTCGTTTTCCGAATTCGAGTAAGAAATTTCTAAAATAGTTCGTAACATTCTTCAAAAAAAAATGTGCAATCTGTAAATGGGTTTATACGTTTGTATATTGTAATATATTATATTTGTGTAAAACCTGTAGATGTGCCAATAAAAAAAAAAAAACTATTCAGATGAACCAATTTATTGTTGAATTATTACATCGCATTGACAAGTATTTACAATTTCATTTTAACGAATTTATACGTTGTGTTAATTTAGACGAAAAACGTGACTTAATATAATAAGCGTCTAGTTTGTTCTGGTTAAATGCTATTTCACCTGTTCGTGTTTCGTGATTCAGGGTTAAACTCCCGCGAAGACTTGAGAAATGTTTTCCCGGAATAAACAACATTTTTAATCGTTGCAATATTATTATTATCAAGTAGATATATTATAGCGTGAAATGTTTTAAATGTATTTTTAGATTAGTAGTAGTAGTAGTCCAATCTTTCGTGTCATTATGAGAATAATAAAATTTGTAGTTGTACTTATAATTTATATTTGGGAACCGGCGCCATAGACAGTTCGGAATTGGCGGGACGCGCGGTGGAGAGAGGGACAGAGAACTACAGAGCCGCGTGCGTAGCACAGCTCAGCCGTCTATACAGTTGAGTAGGTACTGATCTTTATACGTATACACGGTGCGGTGAGAATGTAGTGGTGGGATGTACCAGTAAAATAATAATAATAAATATCTATAGTAGTGTTGGTGGTGGTGGTATACACACAGTATAGTATACATCACATCACACAGCACAGTACACAGCTCTACCGGACCAGGGAGAGTAGAACGTTTTTCAAAAAAAAAAAAAAATAAGCGAACATCGCGTGGAATAATAATAAAATAGAACGCCGTGTGTTCCATTTTTGTATAATATTTTAATTGTTGTTAAAAATAATAACGCACGTTGGAGTCATCATCGTGTTCGTGGGCGAAGTTAGTTGTGACTGTTTATGATTGTTATATTGGAGTAATTATCATATTATTTTGTTTAGTGATAGTGATAACCGCGTGTCTGTCCTGTCTGCAATCTATTGCAGTGAGTAGAGTGGCTATACAATGCAATATACTATACATAATAATATTATGTACACAGTTATATGGCAGCGGAGAGATGTTGCAACGTTGCATTGCTTACTATGCTATCTCTTTATCTAGTGTAGTATAGTTAGTACTGTATCTACTTCTACTATCCTGTCTCTGTTGTACATAGTTCGTCCTATGTTAAATTTGTTATCTTTCTAAAAGTGTTCTAAATTAAATATTATATTATACTCGTGTATTCTGCAACATCTTTCCACTCCGTCCTGCGTAAAAAATCTTCATCCAGTTGTATTACAAAATAATAATATGCACCTACTTATTTTTGTGAAGCAAATTTGAAACGTGTTTTGCAGATTTGTTCGATAGTTTTCCTTGTACGCGACATTGTAGTGTTTGTTTTCCGTTATTACAGCACCAGTTTGAATTTGAAATCATTCCATTCTTTATTTGAATTATACTTTGTGATTGGTTATTTTCCATGATGTATTATTTATTATTACGCATTTTATATGATATTCAGTGACTACTACAGTATTGCAGGAAGATGTGATTGATACTAAAGTCTCAATAGTTGTTTTGTGTTGTGGTTTGTGTTAGTGCATCATTTAAGTTATTTTACGTTTCTTTCTGGATAAAAATATTGTCCACACACGTATGTACATATTTTTTTAATTTCTCATTTATACATTCTTTATTACATAGAAAAATTAGGCTTTTCGTTAAGTAATTACCTTTTCTTGTTGGTTATTTATGCTCGTTTTCTTTCCAACGTGGCTCTAGTGACACGAAATATAGTTTTTAATAATTTGTTTATCTGATGGCTACCACACTTGTGTAAGATTCTGTGTAATTATAATATAATTTTTAAATAGATAGTTAGGAATACTATGTTTTTGTCGGTATAACGTACCCATAAGTTGTCGATTAGGCGTGAGACTAATTTTTAAATTTGAAATTGGTGTTTTTTTTTAAACTATTCGATTCGAAAAGTATGAATGTGTGTGGGTAGCCTATTTTTTGGTTTATGTTATTGAAATAGTAATCTGACTTGGGTTTTTATTAATTAATTCAATGAGACAAGCGGAATTAAGTTTTAAGAAATAAATTCACATGTAGGTAGGAATGTAGTATATTACTCTAATTTGGTTAAATTCATTGGTGTGCCATTCGTAATATTGTTTGTGCAGTGAATTTTTTGTTCCATGTTCTGCATAATGTTGCATCGTTGTTTGTCTGTGATGATTGTTTGTTTCAAAGGAAGTAAATAAATAAAAATGTATTACAATATTTAAGTGCCAAATCTAAAAAAAAATAGTTCTTAATTATTTACGAATTGGCTGTGTCTAATGGCTGGCTGGTTTGGTGTTTTTTTTCCGTATTGTTTAAAAATATGTATTTAAAATAACTTCATATAAATTTAAAACAAAATTGAGATTAGAATTTTTGATGATTGGATACTTGTGATGTGGTTTTTTTTTAATAAGAGCCATATTTTCGCACACACTGTTTCCGACGGGCTGTTAAGTTTACTTGATGCAATATATATTGGGAAGAATGTGTAATGAAAATTGGCGTGAATGTAAATAAATTGGTTACGTTGGTTTATGGACGTGGAAAGAATGAGTGAGGGAGGACAGAGTGACTAAAATATATATCTTACATGGCTAAGAGAAAGGGTACTCGAAGATGTGGCCGGCAGAGGATTGAATGGTTCTAGATCATGTAGATAACACCTTGAAGGACGGACGGACATGTGTTAAGTATAATAAACGGGAGAGTATGTGTGAGGAATTGCATAGATGCTATGGAAACGAAAAGCGTATGCAAGTACAGGAAAAGTGTCACTCAACCCCTTCTGCCTACCCCGCGAGGGAAGCACGAGTATTAGGAATTTACAGCTAAATTGGCTACTTCGGATGGTGTAGGCTTGTAATAAAAGAAATACAGGTGTTGTAAAAATAAAGACATGTTCAAATTCAAATATTTTTTATTAATTGATAAATATACAATTTACAACAATAATCATTTACCTACTTATAATTATACAGTAAGCAAAACAATTCATTCCCTCAAATATGAGCAGAGCTCGTTCTTTGAGGGTTTTTTTATTTAAATAAAATTTACAATTAAACAATATTACATACACACCTTATTACTAAAACACATTTTATTACATATTTGACCCTCACAATTGAGCAGTGCTCGTGCTTTGAGGGTCAAGTCTTTGTTGTATCTTGAATTCAGCTATGAGGTCTTCCACCAATCCTGAATGCCTTAATATTTTGCTGGCACGGAGAAAATATCCTGCTAACTACCACCAATCTTGCGAGATATGCCGTGATGGTGTAGTAGTACTAGTTTATTTATAATAAATATGATCTCTGTACATATTTTGATTGGTAAGAGAAATCGTGTTGAGTAAGAGAAATCGGCGTGCATGTATGAGAAACTGGATGAATGTAGAGTAGAGGAAGCGAAAGAAGTGTGTAAGTATAGATCTATATAGCGTTCCGTTCTCTCTGCTTACCCCACCTGGGACACGGCGTGAGGGTAGGTATAGTATAGTATTTTGATTGTTAGGTTTAAGGGTGAAGATCATGTTTATATGTCATTGGAGTGTCATACGATTGTCATATTGCGACAGTTATTATTAATCAAGATAGGTAATACTTACATACATACATATTGTAATCTGAGATAATACTCTGCACCAGTTAGTTAGTTAGATACTGTATATTTGTTGCACGTAGTAGTAATTATTATTGTACATACGTTCATTATTATCTATCAGTTCATTATACTTGTTATTGTGTATTTATTATTATATGAATATTATGTAGGTACCTACCTGTCTATTGTGCTTAGTAACTAACTAGGTAGAGAGATAATATATTATACATATCACCTAATTAATTAGTATTGTTAGTTATAACAACAGCATAGACAATATGTTTTAAGATGCTGCTTTTTGTATATTGCGCTTTATCTAATTATACTTAGACGCATGTGTGAGATTTGTAGGTATTATAGAATATAAATTGGGTTAGTTGGAAGATATCGCGTCCCTGCGATAAACTCGCCCATTGTGCAAAATTATTCGTTTATACCATGTAACTTTATCATTTGTATCCACATATTTTGTACAATAAAGTTTTTTTTTTTTTTTTACGCGGCGGCAGAATTGCCATCCACACTTCTCAGCATTATACAACCAGATAAGTCTCCATATGATCAGTCATGATCACACAAAAACTTAACAGTCTAATGCCGGGAAAAATTCACCTATCCAGATATACAGGATATCAAAGGATTAGGCTCAAAACGCGGGATCAAAATACCAGCATTGTGCCTGAAATATCTGTGTTCAGAAACCTTTTTACAATATTACAAGTGTTTATTATAATAGATTTTTGAATTTTAATGTACAAATTAACCGGTAAATCTAATTTTTGTAAATTATTTATTAAAGATTTCGGAGTTACCCCTGTAGCTGACATGACTAAAGGTATTATATAAACGGACCTAGAATGCCAAATATTTTTTATTTCTCCTGCTAGTTCTGTATATTTACGTATTTTTTCTGCGACGGTTGTTTGTATATTATGTGTATTTGGGACAGCGATGTCGATTAGGTACGTTATTTTATTACGTTTATCATGTAATACTAAATCGGGTCTATTATGATGTATTTGTCTATCTGTTTATTATTATTATTATTATTATAAAATCTAACATTATTTTTAAAAGTGCACTAAGCTCTTCGGTTTTTAAATATAATTTTTACCGCACTCCTATGGCGGACACAACGAACGCCGAGCAAATTTTAGGACTGCCTCTTCGTCACGTCTATACATTCCTTGCTGTGTAGGAAGAGAGAAGTAGGGTAATACATATTATTTACTACATCAACATTAGATATTTATTAGTCATGATTTCATGGAACTTGTTCATATTGATAGTTATTTAAACGATAGCATGTATATACATATTATATACTTACTATTTATTATGTACTATATTATGATAAATGTATGTATCTGCTCATGTTGACTGTGTCATGTAGGACCTAATTATCTTTAAGACATATAATATTATAATTATTATCTTATAAATATATATTACGATGTGATAAACGTGTATTTATCTTTATTATTTATTTATTTTCATAATAACACACTCTAATATCGTATCACGTTGCCAAGCATGCTGTGTGCGTTGCTAATATGCTTACTTATTTACTGTCGTGTATTTATGTTATATAATAATGTCATCTGATATTCTTCGATGAGTAAACAATATAGCCATATATAAATACTTTGGGGTTGATAGATATAATTGTGTTGAACACTTGAACCACATAATAATGAGACATTTACCAATTTCAGCTCAGCAAAACTGCTACCTATTTTGAATTTCTATCTTTTTTATCGTGTTTTTAACGTTAGGCAGATAACATCAACCGAGATCTAGAGGAACTCAATGCTAAAGACGACTGGCAGTCCATTGCTCAGAATAAAAGGCTTGGAGATCTATTGTTTCGGAGGCAATGGTCCCACAAGGGCTGTTCGGCCATCGGAAGTAAGTAAGTTTTAAACCTAGAAAACCAATCAAACTAATCTCCAGTACTGCGCAAAGCGCACGGCAGGTGGAGATGCGTCAAAAATAGCCTCCATAGTGCATGTGACAGGGCACAACGTACACTCTTAATAATTGTGGCATGGTCTGCACTGTATTGTAGTCACACGCTCCAGATTTGTCCTGTAGAAAGCCCCATCGTTCCCTACTCTCACGGCTGTTTCCCACACCAGATATCAGTCAGTTCAGGGTTGTCCATTTCCTATAGGTTAGTTCGCCTCCTGCAGCAAGGTGTTATTGGGCTACGAAAGATAAAATTTGAATTATTAGGTGCTGTGGATGCACATTTAGCAGAGATGCAGTAATAGTATAGATAGATCAATACAAAATAATTATTATCATCAATTTTTTTTCTATGTTACAGTTTCGAGATATTTTGAATGTTTTTAAACGAGTATTCCACAATGCACTTTTGTTACTAATCGAGCAGTAGAATATTCGTTTAAAAACATACATAGCAAAATAATTAAATTGATATTTAAAGTGAATTATTTGAAGTAAAATTTCATTTATTATTTTCTTTATCATTTGACAACCTACTCATAATAAAATGACGTGATCATTTATATTATAGGTATGTATTGTTTCTTATCTCGATTTTATATCACCCCATTTTATCTACGAATATAATGCATTTATTATTATTATTATTAATTTGTACTTCGCATAGATGTGTGTAGGTGTATAATTGCAATATTAACTTGTTATCTAGTACTTACGAATTTCGGTTATAACCGGTGTCATTATCAGATCCTTGATAAAACGCTACTCACGTATACATACACAAGTAGCTTTATTTAACACGTATTATCGTTGTCGTCGTTAATTTTTTAGGTCACTTGGTGTTGCCACCTCGATAAAAATAAATAATTTAATATAATATGTACCTATCTGTAAATTTTGAAGTGCCTAATATAGTAATAAGGTGACCAACTTTTTATTGCGAAAATAGGACATTTTTAGATTTGGTATAGGAATTTGAAATATTTCGTTATCTCTTTGGTTTTATTAAGGTTTTTTTTCCGTTAAAACATAGTTTTTTGTTGTTATTTTATATTTTTCGGCACTCCTGAGAAAATTTAAATTGTGAAATATTAAGAAAAATATATAAGAAATATTGTTTATACATTCATTCATACCATCAAAACGTTTCTTATAAATGGGGTAGCCAGCAGATCAATTGCCCTCTCCGTGTCAATAATAATAATTAAGACATTTAAGACGGATGGCGTATCTCATCGCCAAGCTGAAGACGTTAAATGTCTTAAAACTTGATGTTTTACGAATATATGCCTTTTACAGGACACTCTAACATTGTCTCGCAATACATGTATGTAACTATGTACCTATGTAACTTAGTACTTATGCGAGTAACTAAATTTATAGTTTGTGGTAATGGTAATTATACATTATTGCGTTTAACATTTCGCATATAGTCTTGGCTGTGTGTATTCCGTTTATTATTACAATAATTAAACATAAATAATTCAAATATACGCGGATCTTGTACCTACATGTTGTATATCTACTTGTTTAGGTTTTTAAATATTGTTTTAAACTCACACCGTATCACTAGTGGGGAAGGCAGAGAGGACAGAACGCCATATAGATCTATCCCTGCATACTTCTATCTCTTCTTCTACATTCATGATTTATATCAGGGTTGTAATAGATATCCGCATGAATTTTAACATCCGCATCCGCAAAAATATATGAGGATGTAATGGAGATGTCAAATTTTTCGTCGTCCATATACAAAAAAAAACTTTACCGTCAGAGAATACATTTCTAAAATAAATATTACTCAGCACGCTGCCATCCTTGAAAGTTTGATCCACGCGATCGAGCCAAGTAACTCTCGGACGTCCGTGCTTCCTCACACCCACGTTTTTATTTTCCTATCAAAGTGCAGCAGTAAAATTTGCGTAAGAAATGAAATAATAAAAAATATACTATACTATACCATCACGGCATATCCCACAAGTGGGGAAGCCAGCAGACCAGCTGGCTTATAAAAATATTATAATATTTTATATTTACCTAATAAAAAATATTTCAGTAATTATTGCAAAAATTTATACCATTGTCTACGATTATATTTTCACTATCTAGCACACCCTCTTTCGGATAAGTATACATTTATCGTCATCCTTTCGCTCCACATTTACGAACCATCGTATCGTAACTTATTCCGTACACAACACTCCTCTCGCATCCGCCAATTCCAGTAAGCGTGTATAATATATAAATAAATATGGTATTGTTTTATACAATATAGGTACTTATATACAGTATGAGACGGATAGATATATTGAAAGTGAGATAGATATATAGACTCATGTAGAGTATTATTATTATAACTTAGTATAGTGTAGTATACAAATATATGTATGTATAAGTGTAGTATCATCTTCACTTAATTAATGCCGGAGACGACCTTTTAACTTTTTAAGGTCACCGTTGTTATTATTATTATTATATTATCTCTGTATTAATATACATATATACTAATTATTATTATGTAGATATATATATAGCGTTTAATATTACATACCTGCTATATATTAATATATTATTGCATGGTGTTATTGTACGTAGGTAGGTATGTCTTGGAAATGTTATAAATAGATTTGACTTTATTATCCTCCGTGTTCCAAAGTTAAATGTCAGACGTTCTTACCATTCTTTACAATATGTCCCTCAAGTGGTGTAGCTAGCGGAACAATTACGTGTAGCAGACGTACAAGTCGTCATCTCCGTGCCAGTTATTATGTTAAGACGTTCTGGATGGGAAGCATATAATATTATGATGCATACAAATGATGTGAAATGTCTTAATATTTGACCTGCAACTAGACCCCCACGCTCATCATAGACATACACCAATATGCTGCAAGAAAGAGATCAATAATCCTGTTTTCACGATAGGGCTTTTGGTGTTGTAGGACTCGTCATCTGGAATCGACTCTTCGAGGACATTCGTAAAAACTAATCGTTAACAACGCTCAGGAGCAAATTGCAGACGTCGCTCTTCTAACATATGTTCTCGAGCCCTCTATATAGATGTTTCAACAAATGGCGCCGAATAAATCACCCGACATACATATCTACTAGTGATGTAACGAATATATTTCAAAGTATTCGCATTCGCATTCGTATTCGCAAGAAAATATGCGAATGTTTTGCGAATATTATTTCGGTAATAAAGTATCGGATATTCGGTAAAAGTAACGTATACTTAGCCGGTACATTATAGAAAAAGGTACTGCAAGAAAATGTTCTTTAAAAAACCGAGGAGTTTTGAAATATTTTAAATTCCTATACCATTTTGAAAATTCGGCGACGGGGGGGTAGAAATTTTAATGATTGAGCAATATTGTAGAAATCTAAGCATGTCAATATTCGCTATTTCGCGAATATCCAAAATCACACATTCGTTACATCACTAATATCTACATACAAGTATTCACTGTTGAGATGTGCCACCCATCCTGAATGTCCTATATTTTATGTCATGAAAAAAATATATATACATACTATGTGTATATTTACATACATACAGTCTGCTGGCTACCCCATTCATGGATTAATTATATGAAGTGTGTACACTGACTATCCCGCCTGTCGAAGATGCTACCATGTTATTTTGTTTGGTGAGGTAGGTACAATATTAAGTAATTATTTTATTTTACAAGTTATACAAGCTAAGGAACCAATATTGCAATATTCTCGGCTTTGAGAATCTCCGTCAGTTCCGTTGTGAGATGCAAGTGAAGGTGTTGATGCATTCGTTATAATTACATATAAAATAACAATGAAGTGTTATATAGTCACCATCTGTTTCCTTCCTGCTCTGTTCTCTGAACTATAAGCTTTGTACTGCTTCTTATTACTGTATTATATCTATATGTACATTGTACAGTACATCTATCTATGTATACATAGCTATAGGGAAGAATGAATTGTTAATGTTAGATGACTCTAGTTGTTACTACATCGGTGACGCTTATTCTGAGATAACTCTTTGGTGAAATTTGCTTTTAATAAATTGTTATATTTCATAACTATCTTAACACAAAAATTTAGAGGCAGATGGTATGATTCTCAATGATCTATTAGCCGTTTCATCTATTGATAAATTATTATAAATTTAAAGTTATCGATGTAATTTTGATAGTAATAGTAAAAATGCAGTGACTTAAATGTTAATACGTGTCACTGAGGGTTATTCTATCTGTCTCTCACATTTCGGTGTAAAATAGATGAGAAATATTGAAGTTTATTGTATCATCATCATCATCAATAATCATATATTACATATCGATGTTTAACTTGCAAAACCATTCAACCCACATTGACCTATTTTACAGGAGACCATAAAAACTGTTTTATATTCGTATAATCAATCAATGATAGTGATTTTACATTATTTGTTTTATTTTAATATTTTGTACCATATTACGTAAAAAAATGGAGTAACCAGCTCTTATTAGAGAAAAAATTGTGGTTTGAGAGATTTTGCTCTTAATTTTCGAAAGATTTGTGTTAAAAGGTTTTGATTGTTTTAGATTTGACCCATTCACAGTTATCTGTGGTCTATGAGATTTTGCAAGTAGATAAATAATTAGATTTTACACACTTTTGCATATTTAACTAGTTTTTGAAGAATGTGGGTTGAGAGGTTTTTCAAGTTAAACATCGGTTGTTATACTTATAAGCACTGACTGACTTAAAGTCCTTGATCTGCATCTACACAGCAGAGTATACCTTCTAAAATCGTGCTTAGATGTTAGGACCTTTCATTAATTGTACGGTCTCAACGTACCGTCAGTAGGTACTATGGACGCAATGTTATAATGTAATGGTTATGTTATAGGTACATTACTGTACAACTGAAAATAGTGTATATAGTATACCTTTTAATATAAATATATTCATGTGCATTTTGCATGTTGAGAATGGAACCAACACAATACAATGCGATTCTGGCATGCAATAAACCGTACATGTACCATGTACAATGTACGTACTCATTCGTTACCTACCTACTGGTTATTACTGTATGTATGTATGTATAGTGGGAAATATTATTATTATTATGTAGTTACTGTGTCGTGTTGTGTTATGGTCTGCGCTCGTGTTCTGGAGCTTTATCAAGATGCTCGGTTCAATTCACCGCTCGCCCGCTCGCTCTGTGTGATATCGTTGTTAACTTTGAGACGTGTTACATAAAAGTTTACCAAGCCACCAAACTTTAAAAAAAAGCTGTCACCATCTTCAGAAGCGAATCAAGTACTGAACTATTCACCAGCGCCCTGTTGACTGTCTAAACTCTAATAAAGACTGTTCAACGGCGTCCAAACAAAGTGAGATTAAGTTTGAGTTCGTCGGTAGCCTGGAGGTAGTCTCGGCCTCGTGAACAAGGGGTCCGTGTTTCGATCCCAGGTGCCGGCAAACTCCACTTTTACGACACAAGCTTTTAGCTTACTGTGAAAGGTGTATAAGGTTGTATTTGGGTTTATGACAAAACCCAGATATATCTTTTTTAAAAATAAATAAATTATAAAATAATATAATTTTGTTCAGCAGACATTCAGTTTTTGTCAAAAATTTAAAAAAATATACAAAGTAATGAGAAACTGTATGAATGTAGAGGAAGCTAAAGAAGTGTGTAAGGATAGATCTATGTGGAGTTCAGTTCTCTCTGCCTACCCCACCTGGGGCACGGCGTGAGGGTATAGTATAGTATAAGTACAAAGTAAATAATCGTTTAGGTATACACAATGCACTCTCTCCTTCCAGATAGGAATATTTTCATATTATATTTAAATAGAATCATAATTTTGGTAAATTAATCTACCTCGATAGACTTTGAATTATTAAATTGTTCGGATTCCATTTTTTATGCGATATTCTTTCAATTCCATGAAGCAATTTTTTTTAAATTGTTTATTTTTTTATATTTTTTATATTATATTTGTTTGTATTTTTTTGGTTTACCGTAAGATACGTCAAAAGTTTGACACAACGTATCTCAAGCTCTTGTTATTTCTCAACTTATTTATTTTTTGTTCAGCAATTTTACCGCGGAATTATCAAAGTGAAACTTATGCCAAAAACATACTACTGTACTGTATAAAAACGTTTGTAAGTTAGGAAAATGAGTTTCACATTGAATCTTATATTGTACACACATATATATATTGTTCCTCCATCTATACTTTCACGGCACATCTACCAAGTTGGGTAGCCAGCGGACTAACTGCGTGTATTGAGCACACATATCATCCTCTTTATGCTATTAAAAATGAGACATTTAGGATGGGTGACGTCGTTACCTATACATTATAATCGTTGTATTGCATTTGTATTTTTCTACAACACTATTGTAACTCTCTCATCTTTATTAAATGTGTTGCCAGTTATCTCAATTATTATTACATTACTACGCTACATTTTTTAATATTATTATTATATGTAGTACGCTTGCAACATTATAATATACATTTGCGAGTATATTGCAATAATATTTATAATAATATGTAGTTAATGAATAACTGTGGGTAATTAAACAGATTCCACATCGCTAATTATATTGTTATTATTATTATTGTGTACATCGGCATCATCATAGCTGTAACGAAACAGGCAACGGTACGTGGTGCAATGGCATTGTCATCATGTGTATAATAATATTATTGTGTATATATTCCAACTATGCATGCTGCATTCCTTGTTAAAGTTGTTATCATTTTCAATTGTCAACGACACATAATTGTATTTATTTTGTTGTTTGTTATGACAATTCTATAATATTCTTGTATTAATTAATAGAGTGCGGAGAAATATCTAATTAAAGTGATGCAACGAGAAGAAGTCGTTTTTAGCATTTATCTCCACTACTTAGATCTCGGTTGATGTTATCCGACAATCTTTGTCTTGGTCTGTCTAACGGCCCTCGGGTATACCCTGCAGAATACCTTTAGTCGCCTTTTCTTTTCCGTATGTAACGACTAACAGTATTGTATATGTAATATGATATAACTTTGACGAGGACCCCTTTGAGCCAGCAGATGCTACATGGAATAAACTTAAATCCGCTATTCTAACGACAGCAAACGAGGCCCGTCCTCTAAATGACACCCAGCCCAGAAGAAAAGAGTGGATTGGTGACGGGACATGGGCATTGATACTACAGCGTAGAGCTTTAAAAGAGCAAGGTATACATAACAACAGGCAACAGTATAGAGCATTGCACCGTCAAGTACAAAGAGCATGCAGACGTGACAAGAATGCATACATAAATGCTGTATGTGAGGATATTGAACATCTAGCTCATACAGTGCACACTAAAGATATGTTCCAGAAGATCAAACTCCTTACCCGTGAATTTAAACCAAAAACGTGGATTGTCGAAAATGAGAGAGGTGAACCTCTAACAGAGCAGGAAAAGATACTTGATAGATGGAGTAAATACTGCCATGAACTCTACTCTGACAATTCAAATGACACGGAAGTGAGAATCGAAATGGATTATGACAGGGAACCCGACATATTGTTGGAAGAGGTCGAATACGCTATTGCAAAGCTGAAAAACAGGGCGGTGGGTAACGATGGAATATCTGCTGAACTTTTGAAAAACCTTGGACAAAATGGCAAACGACTTCTTCACAATATATGTCAAAAGGTCTGGAGAACTGGCCAATGGCCCACAGATTGGACGGAGTCAGTCCTAATCCCACTACACAAGAAAGGATCCACGCGCAAGTGTGGAAACTACAGAACAATTTCCCTTATGTCTCATGCCAGCAAAATCCTACTGTCCATAATAAATAGAAGGCTGGAGAGGTTCATTGATCACCAAATCCCCAGAGAACAGGCAGGCTTTGTTGCAGGGAGAGGCACACGGGAACAAATCTTGAACATACGACTGCTGATTGAGAAGTGCCGTGAGTTCAACACACCGTTGTTGATGTGTTTTATTGACTACACAAAGGCCTTTGATTATGTAAACTGGCAGAGTATGTTCCAGATCATGATGGAGATGGGAGTACCCAAACATCTCACATCACTTGTACAGAACTTATATTTTGAAGGTTCATCAAGAGTAAGAGTCGAAAACGCACTATCAGCCTCTTTTAAAGCAGAAAGAGGTGTGAGACAGGGCTGTATTTTGTCACCGAAGCTCTTCAATCTATATGGGGAATATATTATGAGAAGGGCGCTGGAAGGTTGGAATGGTGGCGTTGCAGTGGGTGGTCAGCGGATATCAAATCTAAGATACGCTGATGATACAACATTGATAGCCAAAGATGAGATCGAGCTGGCAGAGGCCTTTTCCCGTATAGAGAGGGAGAGCGAAGCTCTGGGACTTAAAATTAATAGGAGCAAGACTAAACTCATGATTGTTGACCGAACTGGGAGTTTCCAACGGACGGGAGAACTACGGGATTTGGAACAGGTTGATGAGTTTGTGTACCTCGGCGCGCTGATAACTAACAACGGAAGCTGTAGACCAGAAATAAGTCGTAGAATACAGATGGCTAAACAGGCCATGACCCGACTAGAAAAGATCTGGCGCGACCGAGGCGTAAGCATCAGCACAAAAAAGAGATTGGTGGGGACCCTGGTATTCTCTGTGTTCCTGTATGGAGCGGAAACGTGGACAATGCGTGCCTACGAGAGGATGAGAATTGACGCGTTTGAGATGTGGTGTTGGAGGAAACTCCTCCGAATACCATGGATAGAAAGAAGAACGAATGAGTCAATCTTGTCTGAGCTACACATTACAACTCGTTTGTCTGCAGTATGTCTGAGGAGACTGCTTGGTTTCTTTGGCCATATTGTAAGACGTGAGCCAGACAATTTAGAAAAAATAATAATGACTGGCCGAGTTGAAGGCAGGAGAGGTCGCGGACGTATACCTATGAGATGGTCCGATCAGGTGACGGATGCCACTGGAGCGACGTTTGCGGAGTCACTGCGGCGGGCTGAAGACAGACCAGGGTGGGCCGGACTGCTGCGAGAAGTACCGCATGAAGGTCACGATCCTCAGCATTGAGGGACCGATTAAAAGGAAGGAAGTTATAGTAATCTAGTAACGATTTCACTATGTGATTCATAGGATTTGTCATTAATGACTGTTCTGAGTGTACACTGTACACACATTCCGTAGAATTCTCAGTATAATGTACGACGTTATATTGAATTAATTTGCACTTGTTCACCTTAGTATGTTATTCATACTCACAAGACACCGTGGAATTATTATTATTGTAAAAATACACCATATCCTATTGGGACCATTACAGCTTTTGGGCAATGCTATCCCAGAGAGAACAAACATTTACAATAGTGTTTCTATTTTTCTTATAATTTCAGGGTACGTTATGTGGAATATGTAGTTGTATTCGGAAAATACCATTAAACAATCTAATTGCCTTTGCTAATGGTGATTCTGCGAGTATATTGGTTCTGCTTGTAGATGGATAGAATAGCATAATATGCTGACGTGAACGACTGTACGATGTGGGTATATAAAAGTTAAACTCACTTAATATCGTTGGATTTCTATGGAAAATGTTTGACATAAAACACTCTTCTACGATGTTTGAGCGTGTTATATCCGAAACTGTCCATTACAAATGCAGATGGAAAGAGAAATGGAAGGTAGCCATTCCAAATTCTAGAGTTGTTACGGACATCCGCATCCTCATCCGCAACTTTTATTGTAAGAGTTCAGCATCCTCAAAAAATCTTAAAGGAAGCAAATCTTTATTGTCATTGTGCTCAAAAATGCTAAATATTATATCAACAATCACATCCTCATCCACATTTTCATAATCAATCTTCGTCCTCAAAACGGAGTGACTCTAGGTTCCCATCCGCAAAGTGGCATCCGATACAACCCCACAGTGTTTTATGTGGCCTATACTTGCATTATTCATTGTTATGAATTCTGTTACATATCAAGTTTTGCTTCAGTATACATACATATGTACATACATATTCACTATACAATATATGTATGTATATAGTATGTATTTTGATTTCCTCCTTGCAATTGTCTGTCCGATGTTTGTTATCTATCGGCTAATCTCACCGCGGGCATATTGTTATAGCTCTAACATACATTCATACACAGAATATGTAGAAATCTTACAAACATTATACATACACATACAGTATACTATTATCTCGATAATCTATCTACACTACCACCACCGGAATGTATTTTCAAGTAATGTGTGCAATATAACATCAAGATCCATTTAGAATAGGTGGCAGTGTAACTAATCAATAAAATGTTAATCAAGATAAAATTGATAAAAAAACACAATATGTAGTTAACTTCCAAATGACTTTTATGACCAAGCCCCCAGAATATTATGACCAAGTGCGTGTAAAAAACATGCAAGTTGTCATCTTGTGCCAATTAAATAAAACACATTCATTCAAACCAAAACTGAATTTCCCACAAGTGGGGTAGCTAGCGGAATAACTTCAGAATGAGAAAAACATGCAGTTGGCTTTCTACGTGCTAATAAAAGTTATTTATAAACATTCAGGATGACTGACATACCTCATAGCTGAATGGTAGATATTAAATGTGTTGTACGAGTACTATAATAATATTACCTTGATTATCGAAAGGGATACTAAAACATAAGCAGGACTGTAATAATTATACTAACTGCATGTTGTTATTATCTGTATGTATGTGGGAGAGAAACTGCACTATGTAGAAATTTAGCCAAAGTGACTAATGAACATTGCGTTGTAAAAGTCCTCGTTAGTATCTTTTTTTATAATATATACACCATCCTTAAAAATGTGTTATAATTTTGTAATATCCATAGATAATAAAATGATGTAATCATTTAGTTAAAGAAATCAATGCCATTTTAACTTGACATTGTTTAAATTTAAAAAAAAATAGATTTATATGCTAAACATCGTCCACAATGATTATTCTTGACAATGATTTCATGATAACAGACAGAATGTGCGAAGCAAGTGTAATTTCGTTAAAGAAGCTTTTATGGGGCATATTTAAAAAAAAAAATGGCGTTTCGTGACATTGTGTAGTATCGCTCCGGTATACAGATTATTTATGCAAATACATTATTCAGATGCACTGTGTTCCCGTAAAAGATATTGATCTTGTAACTGAATTGTTTCATGGACCACCACTAGTACTACAATAATAGTTCTAATGCATATATTGTTGTTGTATGGGTAATGCAAATAACCGATATCACGAAGACAAAATCTTTCATAATGTTGTGTAAAATAATTACTCCTCGTTGTGATTGTACATAATATTGCGTTGTACTTATCGTAAGAGTACTGCACGATACAATCGATGCAGACAACACACACATAAATCAAATTCAATATCTTGTACTCCATTCTCTCTCAAGATTGTTCATTCATACAATCAGATTGTAGGTACTTTATTTATTATATCGAGATTCTGAATAAATACTCATTTATCATTCGCGTATTGTTGCATTTTAATTAATGAATTCAGCTCTCAACTCAACTACTATTCAAGGAACACTATTCTTGGGAGCTTAGGACAGAAATCAACATCCTCGACTCATAGCATCATTATTCCAACTGATTAGGGTCTTCCCAAGATTATCCTAACTCTCTGATGTCGTTCTTATTAATAATAATTACACATTATTGATCAAAAAAAATCATGAGCAATTGGCGAGCTTATTGCCTGGAGGCAATGTCTTCCAGCTAACCAAAATAATGTGCGATATTATGTAGACAATGTGTGTAATTAATACTAAATGTGAACAGTTAATACTAAACTTAATTATAACTAATTACATTCGTATTCCTAAGTAGAACATTATATGTGTCATGTTTTCTGTAATGAATACTCCAAAATGAAGGATTAAGGCACGGGGAGGAAAATATTAGAATGGTGTATTGAAAAAGAGGGACGTCCAGGACGTCAGAAACCTTGGAGACGAAAGAACAGTGATATTGTTGGCAAAATATCGCTGCACCAACCTCTGTTAAACATAATTATCCCAGTCAGGACCATCGTCTCTCCTGTAGTCCAAAGACGAATAATTAATAAATGTGGGTAGGAAATTATATTATTATGCTTTCGTGTTTTTTTTTTTTTATATTGTCGTGGTTGTACACGAATATATGTAAAATAATTAATTAGAATGCCTGTCTACTTGCTTAGAAATTATGTATGTGTGTGTGTGGGGAGGGGGGGTTTAAAATTATCTTTTATGCAAATTACCTGTTCGACATTAGATATATCATGCATTTGTATCGTTAACATAATCTATTACTGTATATGTTAGTAATAAAAATAATAAAAAAGCACTTCACCTTGATTCTCTGATCGGCTAGTAACAATAATCTGATTTCGTTTCCTTGTTAGATTCTAGTGCAACAATGTGGAATGATTAGATTTAATAAATGTATCAAGTTGCACAATGTAGCGTCCAAATCTTTATTATTATTTGGTTGGCAGTGGCTGGCAATCAAACTATTGAGTTTCTTATGGAGTTTTTGTTGTATACGACACATCAATCTCTAAAATATTATCATCGTCACATCAGTTCAATTCAAAATTAATGTTAGTTTTTTGACGTTGAAGCAGTGTGTTTAGTTGTAAAGAAAAGTTTTACCTTTTGAATATATAGACATTAGAAGTGTAGTTTGTTGAATCTTACGTTTCGGTTTTCGTGTTGCGAACATCTTCACGGTTCGAGAATCGTGTTTTTTGAAATTTCTCGATACTGTCACCTAATCTGACGCAGTTACAGCTAGCTGTAAGTGGTGAAATAGTATTTTTTTTTGTCATAATTAGTTACATAACAATATACTTATAATGCATTTATTAATTTTTCTAGGGATTAGTGTTTTTAAAATTCTGTACGGTGCAACTGTTCGAAGTTCGATTGTCTTCGTTCGGGAGGAAGTCAAAGTGCGACAGACGTTCTTTAATCTCATGTAGGGATTTAACATTATTTTATAATAGTGTTTTTATTTGAAGACATTCATTCCTTCTTCACGGTCCGTTGTATTGGAATGCAATACCAATAATAATATTACTTGTATAGAATAATAATGTTAAGTAGACAGGTAGATATATAATTAATACTAAGCTAGATAAGTATCGCGAAATGGATTTAGTATGGTAATATAATGAACCAGATCGTTAAACCATAACATGAATATAGAGAGAGATATACATACATTCATTATATATATAATACATATTATTTGTATTATTATTCGTTGTGTATATCGTGTGGGAGTTTCGTATCGCATTTCTGCATTGATAGGTTGTGTTAATCAGTTAGATTTTATATACCTAACAAGCATCAGATTCAGATATACGATAGTTAGCTAATGTACAGAAAACAGACACAGCCATAGGTGTCGGAGCGCAATGAATTGATACGATAGATCTTATTCTATAGTGAATGGAATGATATTATCATGTTTAACTATTCGTGTATGTATATTTAGTTAGGTCTTTTCTTGGGGTTAGTTGAACTCTTCTTTTGGAGATTTTTGAATTGTCCCTGGTAAAGAATAGTTCTCTCACTCTTTTCTCTAAGTTTTTTTGTGTCCTGAAAAAGGCAGGTGTTTAAACAACATCACGTATAAGACGTTAAACATCTAGAATTCAGCGTTGAGGTACTCCACCCACTACATGTGTATTTAATGCTGTTAATTTGCTGGCTACCCCACTTATAAGAAATGTCATTACAGTATAAATTAATCATTTCTATTTATCGTGATATGGGTAAATGTCAATAAATTGCACGATGTCCTCTGTGACACGTAAACGACACTGTAATATTGTCCAGAAAATAAAAATTTCTTGCTACGGGTTAACATTATATTTCTCCGAGTCAGTCGACATGATCAAGTCGGAGTTAATTGTAAAGATTAATAACGATATTATGTCCTACTAAAATTCCCACACGAATAAAATATATCATTGTAAAACTCAAGCTGTTCTCCTAGTAACACTGTTAAAGTTCTACTTTAATTTTCTTATCGTACTCGTTCGCTTTTAGTTCGGTAATTAAACGATTTATTTAAAAAAAATATCGAAATCTAGCAATTTTTGAAACGTGGCAACCATAATTATACATATAACCTTGACTTGGTGTATATTCTTTAGGCTTCGAACCAAGAAGAAGAGAATTGAAATCGATATACTTATAATAATAATTATACATTTACCTAATAATAATACTGTATCTATGTCTGAGGTATGTATGTAACTATGTATAGTACAGTGAGTGATACTTTGCACTTGGTCTTATTGCAGTGGATGCACCTGAGTGAGTAGGTACTGGATTACTTTGTAATATGTATGTAGTAGTATCGAGGTCTGTGTGAAAGGTCTCTCGTGGAACCGGCTATATACAGATGATTAATAATAATACATACTTATACATAAGTGATGTTGTAGCATTATAATTATCTTCGTATTTTGTTAGTTACAATCAATGATCTTTATATATTATTGACAAGAAATTCAAAGGAAGGATTGGTAATGCGACCAGTATAATTTCATATCAATCAGTCTTATTATCATCATCATCATCATCATCGCCCTCAACGCTCCTCTCAGGAGCACAGGGCAGAAACCAGTCTCCTCCATTCAGAGCGTCTCTGTGCCAATTGCGTCACCTCTTTCGACGTCATTCCTTGCGCTCTGATATCGTTGTCATAGGAACGGTGTATTGTAAAAGAGGGACGCCCGGGCCGACGGAACCCCTGCGGACGGAAGAACAGCGCTCTGTTTGGCCAACTATCATTAGGCATTCTCAAAACATATCCCAGCCAGGACCATCGTCTCTCCTGTATTACGGAGATTACAGGTCTCTGCTGGGTGCGCCGTCTTAAACGAGCGTTAATTAAAAAAAAGTACGCTCATATTATCTCCCTCGAGTCTTATCGTTGTAGATGCATTTATTATGTTAGTGTTGATTCAGAATATATCGATGGTACATATATTAAAAGCGCACCTTTTTACAATGATCATCATAGTTTATTCATATTGAAGATAATATATATTGTGTTTCAGACTTGGAGGACATTCGTTGTTTTTTTTTTTTTTTTAATTTTTATTGTAAAGGTATTTTTATGGGTATTCGGGCATAAAGGATGTCCCGTATCTCAGCATTAGTAGGAAAGAGACTATTATCATCTTAATGGAGTGAAATAGCGTATTATTATTTAGTAACATAATTTTAACTTATTAAATAAGTTAAGATGGTTTGGGCACGTGGAAAGAATGAATGAGGACAGAATGACTAAGAAGATATATTTGGCTGAGAGGAATGGTGCTCGGAGACGCGGACGTCCGAGGATTAAATGGCAAGATCATTTAAATCAAATCCTACAGGACGGTCACGTGTTGAGCACATTGAACAGGAGAGCATGCATGAGGAATTGTATGACAGTGACGGAAGCGAAAGATATATGCAAGGATAGAAGGAAGTGGCGCTCGATCCTTTCTGCCTACCCCGCGAGGGAAGCGGCGTGATGGTATGTATGTGTGTATGTATGTAACATAATTTCACAAGAAGTTTGTTTAGTAAGTGTATGGTTAAAATATCTTTTGGAAGTAACGTCCGTGGTTCGATCCCAGGTGCCGGCAAACTTACCTTTCACGACGCAAGCTTTTAGCTTACTGTGAAAGGTGTATAAGGTTGTATTTCGGTTTATAACAAATCCCAGATATATCTTTTTTTTTTTTTAAAAAAACTATACGTACACGAGATGGCCTAAACATGAAGTTTTTCCGTAATCCTCGCCAAAGATAGGTCTCCCTCCCTTTTCTATGAGTTTTAGAGCGTTTTGAAATTGGCAGGTATTCAATGAGTTTAATTGGGCGATGAGGTTTCCTTTGTCATCTATCTTGGATGTGTCATTTTTATTGATACAGAGGGTATGACGCTCAAATACATTACCTACTTGAAGTTAATCTGCTGACTATCTCGCAAGATGTGGGAGATGCCGTGATGGTATACCTACATATTCCCGCTTGATAATAAAGTGTGTGACATGAAAACGAGTCTGTTATTTGAGTAGTAAAGTATCTCAGTAATAAAACACACATAAAAAAGTATAATTCCATGACAAGGTTATATAAAATGTAGTCATTATTTATTATGTATGCACTATATTATTATTTACCTACTTCGTTTCTGGAACATTCAACAACAACATATAAATAAAATTATTTTCCACCTATTTACCTACAGTGCTTACTATTCTATTTTTCTATTTGCGCTGTAAATACTCCACGACTAGAAAGAAGTAACATAAAAACACTTTATTCATATTATGATGTCGTTATACTCTTACTGCTTTACATGTATGTAGCTACCTAATGATATCTTAAGAGTTCATTGATATTCTATCATTATTTATCTATTGTGTGTGTATGTATCTATTTCAGAAAATAATAAACATACATCGAGTATTGTATTGTGTAGTGTAATGTATATTATATTATATTATTGTAAGTGAATGTGTCTGTGTACCTAATGTTCAGACCACATACATACATGTATAATGTGTATTTCTTATTATGTTCACAACAATCCACAAAGTCAATTTGCATAAGAAAGAATAGCTTAGCTACATGATGTTATGTACATAGCGTTTTTTTGTTATTACATACATATTTGTGTTGTCGTTATACCGAATATACTTTTTCATATTTAAAACGTTCGTGTTTTTTCTCGTTTTTATTTTTATCAACCTGCCGTTTCAATTCAGCCATAAGGTATGCCACGCATTCTGAATATATTCATTTTGTTGTTTATAATCCCTTTCTTCTTTTCTATGTGCCACCTCATCCGCGAAAGTTGAAAATATTCTGTGCTCTTTAGCGCTTTCTTTACTGCGGTCTTCAATTATTTTCTTAAATTGTTCAGTCAAGAGATTCTTCTCCGACCTGGCCCTCTTCCTGATGTTTTCTCCTGAATTATCAGTTGTAGGAGTTGGTATTCCTTTCCTCTAATTACGTGGCAAGTGCATTGCAAGTAAAAAATATAGAATCTCATGAGGTAAGCGATTAAAACAAACGCTTTCTTCAACTGTACATTTTATAACAAGATATACGTCTTCCGATGTCATTAACGATTAGGTATAATCTTGGAATTCAAAATACGCCTCTCTCTTTTTAAAATCCTTTAAATCTCCGACGAGCACCCAGTAAAGAATAGGTCTCCCACTCTTTTCCGTAAGTTTTTTAATGTCAAAAAAATACATTTTATATCCTTAGTTCACCAGTGATGACGTATATGATCCATCCTGAATATTTCAATTTATGTTGGCACAGTGAGGACAGCTTGCATGTTTACTACACGCAGCATGTCTGCTGGCTACCTCACTTGCCGTGATGGTATAATAGTAGTTATAGTTTAGTAAATCGCAGTAGTTTAACGCTGAATATCATAATATTTTTTATGAGAGATTGACGTGTATGTTAAAAAAGTGGGGAATACTGTGAAGTATAGATTTTTGCATTTATATTTTTATCACGCTTCTCCATATTATATTAGTTTGTAATATTACCTATACTGTATTATGATACTTCTGATATAGATATGCATACATATTTTATTTGCCATACATTATTATACATTATATTATTTTACATGCCGTGTTCTCATTATATGGTCACCGATCTCGCTAATGACATTTTAATACATATATCTATATACTTAGTAATATAAATATAATTATATACATACATGCATGGCGAATGGTCGCAATATTATACATAATATCTACGTGTTCCTGCTAGTTTTTTTTTTTGCCACATTTTTTTTTTCAAGAATTTATCGTTTTTCATCGAGACGATTGGTTTTTCTTAATATTATGTGCGTTCTGTTTAATAACGAAATTGATGTCTATTAATTGTTTTTTTTACCATTTTTTTTTTAATATAACACTCATTTACATTATTTAATCGAAGTAGTATATTACCCTCTGTAGATTCCTTGACCTTTAGATTGTTTTATCTTTTTTATTACGAGTTAATAATATTATGTACCTACATTATATCTCGTTTACACGTTGAACTATTTGGAACCAATTATTTTTGAAGCCATTTAAATTAGTAAGAAATATTGGTTGTAAAATAAAGGCATGTTATACATAATAGGTAAGTATAATGTTATACCTGTGAATATTTCTTTTTTCTGTTAAGTATTTGATTAACGCGTAAAAGGTTCGCGCCGTATATTGAGGATAAATAAAATATAAAATCTGTTTGTTATTTATTTGTTTATACACAAAATACCAATTCAATTGTACCTAGGTCTATTAACTAACATTCTGTGCATTGTTTTATTTATTTTATATTATTTGCTCCTAATTTTTACATACATCATACATACATACATCATACATACATACCATCACGCCGCTTCCCTCGCGGGGTAGGCAGAAAGGATCGAGCGCCACTTCCTTCTATCCTTGCATACATCTTTCGCTTCCGTCACTGTCATACAATTCCTCATGCATGCTCTCCTGTTCAATGTGCTCAACACGTGACCGTCCTGTAGGATTTGATTTAAATGATCTATATAATCCTCGGACGTCCGCGTCTCCGAGCACCATTCCTCTCAGCCAAATCATACATACATCATCAGGTATTATAATAGTGTTATAATGTAGTATTCGGTCTTTTAGGTATCAACTAGTTATGTGTCAAATACAATCTGCTGCATAGAACAGAAAACATCCTTCTTCATTCTAGTCAACTCTTCCCACGATATTCCTGACACTCTGATCTCATTATTATAGAAACTGTTACTATTATATTATTTAATATGCCCTAGCAGATCTAGATGAACCAACTAGTGCCAACTAGTTTGTCTCTCATGTCTAGAGAAAAATATTAATGTCTACATATATTGTCTAATATTATATTATTATGTAGAAAGATATACATTGGATACGAATTATGTGAGAACATTTCCAACGACATGTATTTAGTTATAATATGATGAATATACATACATAGGTTGTATGTATATTCATCCTTTCATTCCTCCCATGTCCTTCATCTCGCCATCCTTACAACTAGTACTACTACTACTATATAGTACTATAGTTAGGTGTATGTATAGATAGGTGACTATAGGATGCGATGTGTGGTTGGTTGTGACCCACAGACCGGTTTCTTCGCCCGTCCGTCCGCCCTCGCAGGAGGAACGAGCCGTTATCCTACGGTCCTCCGCTACCGACACACCATATTATATATAATGCATACGACTATTACAAGAAATAAATACCTTACTTATATTATGTTAATAATGTACTGTGCCCACCTCACACATAACTCTCAACCACTCTCTGTATTATGCATATTGTATTATACTATACCGTAGTAATACTGTATTGTGTTTCTATGTATACCGTGTCAACGTTATGTCCACATACATATCGTACTACTTGCCCACAAATTTACGATATTCTGTTACTTGTGTATTTTAGCTACGAAATTGATAGTTTCTCGCAAAGTCGTCTTTAGTCGAACGACTACATAACGCTAAAATATATTTTGATTTAGGCTGTTGATATTTTTATTGCATTTGTGCTTTGATTTGGATAACGAAATTCCTTACAGTAATGTTTCGTCATACGTTTATTGCGGATTGATAATTGTAAGTTGCTTATATCAAATAATTATTACCGTGGTGGTATAGAGAATTTTAAACATTTTAGACAAGAAATTGTTTGAGTAGGCTATGTAATTGGGGAATTTTTATTAGGCCATATGAAAAGTGTTCGTTAGTTATCATCAGATTTTTCTTTCCATTCTTATCCGCGATGCCATTTATGATGATTATAATATATTTATACCAACGCTTGCACTGAGAGTTCTGAGTGACTATGAATCTATGTTGTAGAAGAAATAATACTTGGCGCGATAGATTCTCCCTTTGACTGCTCATTTTTAATGCACTATTTTGATCTGACTAATATTTATACATTTTCTTATCATTGTTCTGTAACAACTGTGTAGTTGATTTAATTGTTTTTATCACTCTCCAAGATTCTGTTTTTACATCTAACTTGTCTATATAACTAATCTGACTGGTTATTAATTTACTAGTTTTTTTACTCGCAATACTATCTATCTCTTGATTCAAACATTTCATACATATTTATTTATAGACCGTTTCGAATGAGAAGTGCCTCTTTTTTTTACATTCTCTATGCATAATGTTATTTACCACTTGTAAGTTGATCACTAGTGGTAGTTCTCCTATCTTCCGATTCGCTTGTCGTGTCACATAAATACGAGATCGTCTATTCAAAGTCACTTAGACGAATCATTCTGTCAATCATACTCGAATAACTGAAATTTGATTTGAGAAATCGCGTTCGAATAAAAAAATTGATTTTGTAAAAATGTTCTCTATAAATAAAATATGTATCTATACTTACACAAGATCTTGCGTCACGAATGGGATAATCAGTGACTGACTGCTTATTTAATGAATTTGAGGGAAACATTCAGATGGGTTGCATATCTCATTACAGCCGAATTCATCATCATCGCCCTCATCTCGGTAGCACAGGGCAGAAACCAGCCTCCTCCATTGGGAGAGTCTCTGTGCCAATTGTATCACCTCTTCCCACGACATTCTCTGCGCTCTGACGTCGTTGTCATAGGAACGGTGTATTGTAAAAGAGGGACGCCCGGGACAACGGAGTCCTTGCGGACGGAAGAACAGTGCTCTTTTTGGCCAACTATTATTGGGCATTCTCAGAGTATGACCCAGCCAGGTCTCTCCTGTATCACGGCGATTACAGATCTCTGCCGGATACGTCGGCGCACAGCGTCATTTGTGACATGTTCATACCATTTTACAACAAAAATCCTCCTAATAATAATAATAATAAAGACAATTTATATATTGCGCCGTTTAATGATCCGTGACCATCTCAAGGGCGCCGTGGCTTTTCTTGAAAAGCAGTGTTTTCAGCTTACTCCTGAACGTTGCAGTGGGTTGGTTCTGTCTTAAATCCGCTGGCAATCGGTTCCAGGCAGTTGGCCCCGCAACGCTAAAGCTCCTCTCTGCGAATTTGAAAGTGATTGCCCTGTTGGGTTCTACAAGTTTGTTGAAAGCGGTGGAAGCTGATCGCAGTGGTCGCCTCAGAGTTTCGTCGAGGGGACAGAGCTCAGCGAGGTATAGAGGTGCTGTGCCGTTCAAAGCTTTGTGGACCGTGAGGCACAGTTTGAACTCCACTCTCTCTGGGACTCCTAAGACACTTGTTCTACAGTCGAATAAGTAATTTATTGTCTTAATTAAATGCGCGAGTTTTACAATTACATCTCTGTCTTTTACGTGAGATTAGAATACGAACAGGAAAGAGTGAGACATATTTTCTTTCAGGTTCTCCACTGATAAAACTTGGTGTTGATTTGAATACTTAATATTTATCAACAATAGTGGATTTTTGTTAGTAAATTTTACTTGGCATATTTATTTAATGAATTGTTGGCGCAATGTCAAGATCCCTTACTATTGCTATACTTTGTAAATTTATATTAACACATTGTACTTACATTTTCAATGTTATTTTTTTGTGTTTCCGCAGTACATAATAACATTGTGTATGTGATGAACTTGATATAATATATAATACTGCTTACGTTTTTATTAGATACACACCATCTTGTCGGATCTATATTTATCACGAGCGATGTAAAATAATCTCAACGATTTATAGACGCCCCACAAGATAAAATATACATATATCATGTACATTATAAATATTTTGTTATTTTGTTAAAATATGTGTTTGATTATTATGTACGTCTATCCTTTCTTTTATATAGATGTATAAATAAATTCTGTTCTCGAAAACTTATAACCATTCTTCATGTTGTGTGGCTGTGTTATGATACTTCTGGCTTGAATAACTGGATACCAATATAATACAACAGGAATTCCTATCTAATGTAGATTTATTAATTTTATATTAACGTGGATGCTATGTCCATGAATAGATATTATATGACAAGGTTAGGGATGTGGGTTCATGTTCCATCCGGGGCACTACCGAATAAGGTGACGTGGTCTTTTCTAAGCCTTATATGGTAGTTTCATGCGTTGAATTTACATATATAACCTCATACAACGGTTAAATGTAAAAATACATTGATAAACAGATATTATATATTTTTATTTACGCAGAAAGGACAACTCGTGTTCAGTTAGTTCACTGGTTATGCCACTTGTGGGAAATGCCATGATGGGATAGAATAGAATGTGTTTTATTTATTAATAAAGAAAATTTTGATAATTTGCATTCATAAAAAATCACTCCCAATCAGTGTATGTAAATAGGTTGATATTATTTTTTTCACGACAAACGGAAATGATGATATTATTATCTCTGAACGAATCCGTATATTTAGCTAGTATGTATGTAATACATTTTGCACTTTCAGCGTAAACACTTGACCGACGTACATACATAAGTGTTCCAATTATTGTCTTTGTGTTTTATAATGTGTTATTGCGCTCGACATATAAAAATAGCATGTATGTATATGTGTATATAATATAAATATTTTTATATTTATCTCTGGTTTATTTTAGACTCTTATTATTATTAATATTATTGTTATTATAATTTGTTATTCGCAAAGTGCGAGAGCGAATTTATTGTTTCTGCCTCTCTCCCTCCACTACTTCCACCTACTCGCATATTTCTGTAGAAATTTCTCATGCGGAAAGTATTTTGATTATTTTAGCGCGTGAAAACGGGGAATATAAATTAAAAATGACCTATATAATATATGTACGTACTAGTCTGTATTCTGGATTTAGTTCTGACATAACAACTCTCCAACTATTATTTTCTGTTAAATTTTCGAATGTCCAGTAAAAGGCAGGTAAACATCTTCAATACAGCGTCAATTAAGGTATACCTGGCAGCCGTATGGAATGTCTAATTTTTATGGTAGTGAGGGGACGACGTGTGTGTTTATTGTGTCCATTGGCTAATCAAATTATGGACGATGTCGTGTTGATATAGTCAAATAGATAAAATACATAATAATCATCCGTGGTTGGTGGTGTACCAAATCAAAAAAGAAAATATAATTACATGTCTTTTTCCTTTGTACATTAGGACACTGGATGATTTACAAAAAATAACACTGTAGATCCATGTATCATCTAATTAATGAAAGAAATAAAGAATCACGTGAATATTTGTGAAACAAAAATGTGTCCCGAATTAAGTCGCATGTTTTATTGCTCTCATTGTTTCGGTTGCATTAATTTGTGCTTTGTGTATGGTTATCTCAGAGCTTTGTCAGATTATTTAAAAACTAGTTTATTTTAATTTAATTAATCATTTAATACGTCCTACCCTACTCTATTCCAATTTCCCACTAACAATAATAGATACGTTATTATTACATATTGTTATATTTACCGAGTAATTAGTGATTGACTCAGATACGCGGCGTGTCCCACGAATAACAATAAAATAATTAATATTGTTATATCTATACAGTCCTCTTGGTAACACACCAACCGCTGCAGATATATTTAATAATGGTTTTAATTACATTACGTATCTTCCTCTTCTCATAGTGAGTGTGTATAAATATGTTATAGGTATGTCGATGAGTAGGTTAAATTTAAAATGCATACGACGTAATCTCGCTTCTTGTAACAAAATTAGCGTTCGTATTAATAATTAAAACAGCAGGTACTTTCATAACTACCTATACTATTTTAAAACACAATGATGTTTTAATTACCGTATTGCTACTACTATACTATATTGTTGCTGTTGTCGGTAGGTTTCTCACAGTCTACCACATCCGTTTTTGATATTATGCGGTGTTTATAGTATTGTTATCATCGTACATTGATCATGTTTTTAATATAATATTGCTATTAACTGTTTAATATTCTCGTTTATACGGATTCCGTTTTACCTTAAGCGTGGTTGCGCACTGAATTCACTGGAGTTATTTATGAGATTCTGTGTTCATTGTTTTATTATAATAGTTATAATTCTTGCTGTAGAATTGAAATTAAAAACGTGGTAATCCTTTGCTTAATATTATTATTGTAGAGATATAATCTGGTTTTTTTTCTCTCTTTTTTATAAAAATGCTCTTCTAACATTTTCACACTAAGCTATTTATATGTTTGTTGAGAGTGTAGAGATTGTTTGGTTGAAAGCGCGATACTGGTATAATCTGGCTGCCGACGTTTTCACATCTACCTAAATGTATTGCCATTGGTTGACTGCTCTTTATATGGCATTGAGTTGGTTGGAAGGCCTTGGACGAAGTGTTCACTGAAGCAGCCAACTGACAAAGTTATGCCGTGACGTGCAATGCATTAAAAAAGAAAAGAAATTGTAATAATATCTGCTACTAAACCATCACGACATATCCTGCAAGTGAGGTAACAGGTTGTCCTCTTCGTGCTAATAGAAAATAAGACCTTCAGGATGGGTGACATACCTCACCGCTGAGTTAAAGATGTTAATTGTCTTATACGTGTGGTTTTACAAACACCTGCCTTTTACAGGATACTGTAAAACGTACAGAAAATCGTGAATAATCTATTCTTTATCGGGAACTTCATAGGATAATGATAGTAATATTATTTGTGTCCTAATTGAAGTTTGAACTCATGATCCATCGAATTCATGTTATCAGTGCTCCAATGTCATTAATTATTAATAATTTGTGCATGTCAAAGTCAAATATCAATTTCTAAGAAAGCGCGGTCAACTTGTTTGATACCAATAGTACCTAATGTTTCGAAATGTTTTAAGTAATAATGACAGGTGATTGTTCTGTAGAGTATTTATGTATTTTGCAATTGTTAGAAATCCCTCGATTAATAATCGTTCATTGCAGCAATCATATAATTTATAATATGGGTGAAAATCAAGTGTAATGCAGCGATAATTAATGATAAGCTGGCATCGCAATAGAAATGTCGTTTCACATTATGAAACATACATCGGATACCAGTCTAGCTAAAGTTTGTAGGGTAAAAAATTGCAGAGAGATCAAAATTATAATTTTCTGAAAGACAAACCCGATATGTGTGACTTAGGCGTTGAGAAATCTATTTGTCACATTTTGTATGTGCTGTAGTGCTTTTGATATCCAATGTCCAGTCACATACACAATATTTATCACTCTTTTTCAACTCTCTCCGCTTGGCTCAACACTGAAGAGATATCTGGTGTATAATGAGGGTCCTTTTTATCCTTTCAATTGCATAATGCAAGATAATATATTGAATTTGACGATTCACTTCGAACATCCATGTCTATGTGTGTGAATAATTTTATAATACATCTATTATTGAATTGTCTGCACCGTAGCCACAGAGGGTTAAAAATACTTTTCATTGTGATTAAGTGCCTGTTGTTGACTTTCACAATGGTAAAGTCAAGCATATTTAGTTCATCCTGCAGAAAATCTCATATAGACACAATATCATCAGAAATAATACTAATAGTAGCAGATACATTTTCGAATATCTCAGTTCCGATGTTTGTAGAAACAGGAAATTCTGAAACTTGTCTGCAACCTTAGTTTCATTGCAAATAGTGTCTTGATCATTTCAAGTCTAGTTTTTTTTTTTAGTTTTGTCAACATTCACGTCAAGTTATATCTCTCCGTATCGACGAATGTCTTATATTTGTTTGTATTAATAATAATAATGTTATTGATAATACATAATTCAGCAAAATCTAATTAATTGCTTATCTATATACTTTATTTTATTCTACTACGTAGTTATATTAAATTATTATATTGCCTATATATATATAATTATACATGTTTTAGTTTACTTTAATTATTTTAGAGAACGACGAAAGTCACTAAGTTGTTGAACTTTATTCAGGTTAAACTGACGCAATTGTATGCATAATATTCATGTTTATTTGAAATTGAAATAACGCTGTTGATGTCTACAAAGAATTTTGG